>CANSNZ010000777.1:0-387848 GCA_947646795.1 Beta lomatogona | reverse complement strand
GGAATTGAGCTTGTGACCACTTGTTGGAAAGATATTGAGCCAAACTTTCATCTCCAACTTGAATCACTCAAAAATGTTTTCTATGATGAAAGTTATGGCCATTTGAAGTTGACCCTTGTGCGCAAACTCTTCCAAAACTTCTTATATTTGCCCCCCGGAACTCGGTTATGCTTCCTTGATGCTTCCTTTTCCTTCCTCTTCGATATTAATATTCGGGGTTATGCAAGTGTCCTCCAAGCGTGCTCCTAAGTCCTGAAATGAAACAAATCGCCCAAAGAAAGTGCATACAAGAAGGAAATTGCACAAATTAAGGAAATAGCTAACAAACTAGCCTAAACTAACTCAAAAACAACTATAAAAACCAATTAAAAACTATCAAAAAGTAAACTAATAAACAAGACATCAAACTCCCCCAAGCTAGATCTTTGCTTGTCCTCAAGCAAAATAGATTAAAACACAAGTAGGAGAATGAAAACTTATTTGAAAACAAAATGAAGAAGGAAGGGGGAAGAAAAAATGAAAAAGGAAGGAAGGATAAAGAATTTACACTAACTCATGTTCGTAGGAATCACGATTGCATTTAGCACATGCAACAAGCTCTTTAAACCCCTAGATCGCTCTAGAGGGCGAGTAGGATCTCGCGAGGGTTTCCAAAGAGTTTTCAAACCCACAACTCTAGTTTTTCATCAACCATTTATTCAATCAAATTCAAAATTAATGCCCAAGTCAACTATCAATGAAATGGTTCACAAGCAAAGATAGAGAGCAACTTTCAAAACAACTAATTTCCAAGTGTACTCATAGGTTATGGGTAGAGAAAGAAACTAATCAAGATTGCAATTGGACACCTAATTAGACTTTTTACTCGCTCATTAGAGAACACCTAGCTATCCAAAAGACTTAGGGCCCTTCAAGTGTTATAAAAAGCTCAAACCACTAGTCCACCATCCCTAGACACACAAATAGGCCTTAGACTCCACTCAACTCGAAACTTTAGAAAAATAGTACTAAGTGTGGGAGGTATCCACAAATTGACCTCTTTTATTGGAATTCTTCTACTCTTTTTGCTTTTCGTTTTTCTTCACTTTTTTTTTCATTTTTCACGCTTTTTTTGACTGTTTTTGGCTTTTTCTTTTTCTCTTATTATTGGAATTTTTGCTATACAAATGTGAAGTTACTCACTAAAGAGAGACATAAGAACTTGTGGCTTTTTGTGCCACTTATTGCATACAAAGAGAAATAAAAACTAAGTTTCTTGTTGAGCTTTGTTTGGGGACATGATGAGTATATCTAGGGACACAAGGGACCGCAAATTTGAAGCTAAAATTATCCAAGCATGAGCAAATTAATCAAGATTCAAGACTAGGCATCCAATAGAGCATTCATTAGTTTCATTTTGGTAGATTCTAATGCAATCAAGATTAACTACCTCCTAAAACACCTTAACCCATGCTCACACTCTTCCAAAAGAAGCCTCTAAACATATACTCAAAGTCAAAGCAAGGAATCCACATCATATCATTACTAAGCATCTTCCTTGGGCAAGCAAACCAAATTTTTATTTATATCTAACGCTTCTTTTGTTTCTTTTTTTCTTGTTTTTTCAATTCATTCATTTTTTTTTCATTATTTTGACTTTGTTTGAACTAGAGGGAAGGAAATCAAAACTCGAAAGAGAAATGGAGTAAATGAAATGGAAAGAAAGAGGATAATTATTTTTTTTTGTGAAAATGGGAAAAATAAAGAAATAAACTATACACACCTCCCTCAAGCTAGCAAATAGCTACTCCCCCAAGCTAGAATAAAGCATTGTCCTCAATGCTTGAACAAGACGATCAAAGGGAAGGAGGGAGGGAAGAAACATTCAACCAACAAGCATATGTTCCACAAATCATAGAGCATTGAAGAAAGAGCAAAAGGAAGGAAACTACCGGATAGTAGGTGGGTGCAAATACCGGCAAATGACCCAATATCTCCTTTTGTAATCAACTTTCTTCAAAACCATTATCTGCTTTCCATGTACCATTGAGAACGAGTGTTATTCTAATTATGTACCTAAATCAAAAGTAAAGATAGAAAAAAAAATTGAGTAAAATTAAAATAAAAAAATGAAAGCAATAAATCACGGGTTACTTCCCGAGAAAGGCTTATTTAAGGTCATAAGCTTGACCTTTCTAGTAAATAGCAATTCAAAGATCGCAAGAGTTTGTCAAATGCACTAGCGCACATTTCCATTATTATAGCATATGCAATACTTAAATAAAAAGCATGCACAAAATATAGTGTCATTCTATGCAAAAATTGAGGAGGGGGATGCCTAAAAGAAGTGGAATCAAAAGAAAAATCAAGAAAATAGGAAGAAGAAGACTCAAAATAATAAGAAAATGAACAAAAAGTCGGCAAATTCTCCTCGACAAACTCTTTTTGCTTGGCAATCTCACTCTTTTCCTCAAAAACAACCAAATTGGGTACTTGAATGTCGAAAGAGGCAAGAAACTCATCAAGAGGTGGAGTTTTGAGAGATGAAAATGGATATGAAATGGGAGTAGAGGGAATAATGTCGATCCTTCTTGTAAATGGAATATGAGGGGAAGAGATAGAAACAAAGCTTTCACTAACCACTTCACTCACATCGCAAGACTTAAGAAGGGAGACTTCTTCCACCAATGAGTTATTATCAACAACATTTTGATTATCCATCAAAACTTCAAAATCATCACCAATCACCAAATGAGGTATCTCACCCTCAACTTGACCAAGATCTTCACTCAAGTAAGAAGGGGTAGGAGAGGATGGATGCTCTAAAGCACAAGGAGGGAAGGTAAGGTCCAATCCACTAGATGTAGATACATGAGACTCAAAAAGGGTATGTAGAGACTCATAAACATCCTCACTTTCAACAATATCTTCAATAATGGGCCTTTTCTCCTCAAAAACATGCCCCTCATCGTCATTGTTCCAAAAACCATCATCAAGATCATGGGGTTTTTCCAATTGATTTTCATTTTCAATATACCTTGAATCAACATAATCAAACTTGAGAATATCATATTTGCAACCCCGATTTTTCCCAAGCGAATTCAAACCACTTTTCAATTGTAAAAAGAGATCCTCAATGGGTTTGGAGTCAACTTTAGGCAGAGGTTCATAATTGGCACTAGAATTTGCCTCAATAAGATATCGCTCAAGAGTAAGCTCCAAATCGGATTTCGATGATTCGGAATGCAAGGAACCTTGAAAATCAATTTTGGGGGAGGGATCACAATCAATCATATGAGAATCAATATTGGGGACATGTGACACATCATTGAAATTCATGCACATATTAGAGGAATAATGACAATTTGCATAAAAGTCGGAATCATAAGTGTCCCTAGCTAACCACAAAAAAAAAATTCCAAGCTTCATTCGAAGATGTCGCTCGAAAATCACCGTTAAACATATTTTCAACAACTCCTCTAGTATGCTCATTTAGTCCCCAATAAGTAATCTCACAAGATTCTTCAATATCATAGCCATGAAACTTTATAAATTCCCCAAGTCTCTCAAAGTAAACCGAGGAAAAGAAGTATTTGCCATTTTTTTTTCAAAACAAAAAGAAAGAAAAAAAAGGCAAAGAATATTCACAAATAGCCTAGACTTACATAATCAATACGAATCAATGCAAGCCGAAATCCCCGGCAACGGCGCCAAAATTTGACGCGCTCGTTGTAAACACGTCAAAGATATCTAAACTACCCAATATAGGGCAAGTAAAGGGTCGAATCCACAAGGACTAAGGGAAGCACCAATAAGTATCGATTTATGATAAGCTAAGCAAAGTCTATGTTTTTGAAGATTTATAGATGAAAAGACAATAAGAAAAATGACTTTGGGAAGGGTATCCACCAATCAACTCATTCACAAACCAAGCAATCACAATGGGAATCAACAATGGGGATCAATTGAGGGGAATTGTTCATCCATTGGTACTCTAACCACTCTCTCGAGCTAGCTAGATTGACCTAGTCTCTTACCGAAGACCTATTCTCATGGCTAAGGCATTCAACCAAGCATATCCATAACATGATGAACTTAAACAAGCAAAATAAGTCCCCTAGGCTAGGTAGTCCCTATTCTCATGGTCCTTCAAGCCTAATAATCGATTTGAGGCAACCCCTTAACTTCATCTCTCGATCCTTCACTAAGGGTACCTAAATTATGCTCCTATGATGGCCAATCACACAAACATTCATGAAAATGCCAAATCAATTAACCAAAATTATCCCAAGTCAAAACCCAATGTTGGATTTAGAGGTTCATGAACTCATTAATGGCTTCAAACCCTTCTCAAAGAAATAGCTACTCACAAATCATGATAAAGTATAAACTAAAAGACATTAACAACAATTAACATGAACTAAACACAATAATCTAGGATGAACAAGTAAATAGAGTGAAAATGACATGAAAATAAGAGAATAAATCAATAAAATATGAGAGAGAGTAAGAAATTCTCATTAAAGTTGCAAGGAGCCTCCAAATCTTCAAGTTTCCTTCTTAGATTCTTCAAATTCCAAACTTTCAATAAGTTTCTCTCACTTCTCTCTCTAGAAATGAGATTTTCTCTCTCCTAGCACTACAAGAAATAGCTAAAATAACGACGGCTGGACAGCGACGGTCAATAAAACGGCCGGCGATTTAATAATCAGCGACGGCTTTAAGCAGTCGGTATTCACCGACTGTGTATTATGTGAAGAACGACGGCATAACCGTCGCACGACACGCAAGTGACGGTTATAAACCGTCGTTGTCTAGCTTAATGTAAAAAGGAAAAGTTTTTACTTTAGGCGTCGCATTCAGCGACGGTTTTAAGCCGTCGTTGTTTAGGTTAAATTAAATGTGAAATATTTATTTTGTAGGCGACGGTCTTAAACCGTCGCTGATGTCGAGAGGGGGGTTAAATTAAGTAGCCTGTTCCAGTCGGGTTTTATGCGGAAATTTAAAAGTGAGAAGTTCTCCCTCCAACCAACAAACTCGCCGACGAAAACGCCTCCCTCCAACCAACGGACGCCGGACGAAACCGCCTCCCTTCAACCAACCTTCGCCGCCGGTGAGCTTGAATTTAGTGTATTTTTGTTTTCTCATGAAACCAAACCCTAAAAGTTGGGATTTTGGGATGTAGGTGGCGAAAAGCACCATTGGCCGCCGGAAAATCCAAAGCATTCTCCTCTCGCCGCCGGTAATACCTAAATCTATCCTATTTAATAATTTTTTTTGAATTTTGGCCACTCACTCCAAATCTTTCCCCCTACTTTGGCAATGCCTAAATTCAAGTTTTGCCTCGAATTCGGTGGAGGACGGTGGACGGACAACCTCCAAGAATCGTGACTCGTGACTAGCTATAGGTACATCTTAATCAGCTTCAATTTTGTTGATTTCTTGTTTTACTTTACATATTAGGGTTTATCAATTTCATGAGAATTGGAAAATAAATTGCAATTTTTCTTGTTAGGGGTGTTTATATATCGAGATTATATAATTTAGAATTGTTAAAAATGTTAATTTTGTTGTTGTACTTTGATTTGGGGTGTTGTCGGTGTTTGAAAATTGAAATGGCATTATATTTGAATTGGGCATTATCAATGTTAATGCTGATTTTGGTGATTATATTTTATGGTCTATGGCATTATCAATGTAATTACTTTGAAGATTAAGTTACTTTAATTGTATAAGCTTAAGTTACTATATAATTATCACAATAGTTTTTATAGTGGTTCGTTTATTAAAGGTTATAAAAGTTAAAAACTATATAATTATGACAATAATTTAGTTATTGCACATTCCTTTATCTAGTTTACACTATTTAAATTGTTTATATTGTTTTTGACATATTTGTTTTCGTGGAAATAGTTTGGATGAGGTTATAAATTAAAGTTAAGTGTTTAAATAAATATGTTTGCATCATCATGTGCCTAGATACCCGTTCAAGGTATACTCATTAGGAGTATATCTTGAATAGTCCCCGATTGGGACGTTTCTTCGACGTTTGACCTCACTTAGGTGGTGAATGTATGCCTTTTGTTCTATTCTATGTAATTTCCGGGTGATGTTGTTTCTCTATGTTGTTCTCTCGGGTACATATGTAAGCTTTTACGAAGCTGACATTGTGTACTTGGAGAACTCATGGGAAATGCTGCCGGAATTTACGTAGAAGCGAATAATTGGCATACATTCACTAGTGGGGTTAGACGTCGAAGAATGGGTTAGGTTGGAGTGATAAGGACCTTTGGACATCATTTTAGGCCCTATATGTATTTCACAAATATGTTTTAATTGTACGTATGTTGGTTGTTAATGAGTATTGTCATTGAAATGGTTTAGAATTGTAGAATTGGTCACCATGAAACGGAAGGAGCGTTGGTGGATGTATGATAGATATGACAATGTGCGTAACTTGAGGCCCGAGTTCTTGAGGGGGGTTGATGAATTCATTGATTTTTGCAAAGTCAATCCCGAAACCCCGTGTAAGGATGAAGTTAGGTGTCCGTGTCCGAAATGCAAGAACAGACGTATGCATGACGCAGACACGGTTAAAGTGCATTTGTATAGCAAGGGCTTTATACCTGATTACTACGGTTGGTATTCTCATGGTGAAGAGTTACCTCAACCCGAGAAGAGCTATCTAATCCGTACCGTGAAATGGTTTTCGATGCTCTTGGGAATAACCCGGAACCGTCCACCGTTGAAGAGCCTAGTGGAATGGAGGAGGAGCCTAATCCTCAAGCAAAGGTGTTTCTTGACCTATTAAAGGCTTACGAGGAACCGTTGTACGATGGGAGCTCCATGTCCGTGTTGGAAATGGCATCTAGAATCGTATCTTTGAAGTGTGAGTACAATTTGCCACATAGGTGTGTTGATGCTTTTGCTTCATTAATGAAAGAAGCAATACCTAGCAACAACAACATGAGTAACACATTTTACGATACGAAGAAGATCTTGGAGGGATTAGAGCTTCCCCACGAGAAGATTCATGCTTGCCCCAAAGGTTGTATGCTGTTTTGGAGAACTGATGCACACTTGGACAGATGTAGAGTGTGCGATAGCGACAGATACAAGAGGACTTCTAAGGGGTCTTTAGTTCCAATGAAAGTTTTGATTTATTTCCCAATCACACCGAGATTGCAGAGGTTGTATGCAACAAAAAACGTTCTTTGAAGAAATGACATGGCATGCCAAAAATCCAAGAGTCGAAGACAAAATGGCTCACCCTAGCGATAGTGAAGCTTGGAAGCATTTGGATGGATCATTTGGTGAATTTGCATCTGAGCCTAGGAATGTTCGGCTCGGTTTGTGTACCGATGGGTTTGGTCCACATGGAAAGTTTGGGGGTCAATATTCATGTTGGCCGGTCATCTTAACCCCGTACAACTTGCCGCCATCGATGTGCATGAAAAAACCCTTCATGTTCCTTTCGTTGCTCGTTCCTGGTCCTAAAAATCCGAAGGAAACTTGGATGTGTACATGCAACCCTTAATCGAGGAATTGAAGCAATTATGGGATGTTGGAGCAACTACTTATGATATTTCTAGGAAACAAAATTTCAATATGCGTTCCGCCATTCTTTGGACAATAAATGATTTTCCTGCTTACGGTATGCTATCTGGCTGGTCTACCGCTGGGAAGAAGGCTTGTCCTTATTGTATGGATAAATCCAAAGCTTTTTGGCTCGAGCATGGGGGTAAAGTTTCTTGGTTTGATTGTCACCGTCAATTTCTTCCTGAAGATCATCCTTTTCGTAAAAACAAAGTAGCTTTTTGCGAAATAAGGTTGAAAAAGGGTCTCCACCACACATCATGTCCGGGGAAGAGTTGTGGTCATGTGTCAAAGGCTACGATGGACCGAGATGCACTTAACGCTTTGAAAAAGTTGAAAAATGGGTGGTTCAAACAAAGTTGTCTTTGGGAGCTCCCATCTTGGAAAGATCTGCATCTTCGTCACAACCTTGACGTCATGCACATTGAGAAAAACTTCTTCGACCAACTCATTCACACAATTATGGATGTGAAAAAAGCAGGCAAGCGGAACACCGTTGCATCTAGAAAAGACATTGCTAAATTGTGCAAAAGGCCGCAACTTCATGTCACCAAGGATGCGAATGGAAAAGAAACTCCACCAAAAGCACCTTTCGCACTGGACAAGTCCCAAAGGAAAGTATTATGCAACCGGGTCGAGATTTGAAATTTCCCGATGGCTATGCTTCCGACTTAACAAGATGTGTGGACATGCGATCCGGTAAGCTGCACAGTATGAAAAGCCATGACTGTCATGTCTTCATGGAAAGATTATTGCCGATTGCATTAAAGGAGTTGCTTCCGGTTCATGTGTGGAAAGTTGTCACTGAGATTAGCCTTTTTTTCCGTGATTTGTGTTGCTCCACCATCACAGTAAGTGACATGGAAAGGTTGGAAAAGGACATAGCCGAGATCCTTTGTAAACTCGAAAAGATTTTCCCACCATCATTCTTCAATTCCATGGAACACTTACCAGTTCACCTTCCACGCGAAGCTAGGCTATGTGGTCCCGTGCAATACCGTTGGATGTATCCCTTTGAAAGGTACCTTATCCTTCATTTTCATATATCCTTTTTTATCGTTGTTCGCAATTGTGTAACTCTTTTTTATAACCACCTTCTTAGGTTCCTCAATCATTTGAAACGCAAAATTGGTAACAAGGCTCGTGTGGAGGGTTCTATTTGTAATGCGTACTTGTGTGAAGAGATTGCAAACTTCTGTTCAAACTACTTTCAGCAAGGAGTGGATACTAAGACACGAGATTTAGGCCGTAATGTAAATGATGAACTTGATAGGATGCTCGACGAAACTGTCCCAGAGCTATTCAGGGTTAATTGTGGTCGACCGTCTAATGCAGGAGGAACACGATTTTTAACTGAAGTGGAACTACAACGTGCACACCTATATGTGTTAGCAAATACAGGCATCTTACAAGAATTTGAGAAGTAAAACACTTGTTATTAATCATATTATTTATAAATTTAACTTTCATTTTAAATTTAGACATTAACAATTGTTATGTTTGCAAGGGATTTCGAGGACCACATTCTTCAAATTCGACCTACTCTACGTAGGGAAGATGTGTGGGTGCAACATGAAGCGAGAATACCTTGATTGGTTTAGATCGAAAGTGAGTTTGTGTGACTATAGGTTATTCAATAGGTTATTAAAGAAATGTTAATGTATTAACAATATGAATGAATTTCAATAGGTTATTCAAGACAAACCCAATGATGATGTATTGTTTGCTTTGGCAATGGGTCCTTCGACATTAGTTCGCACTTGGAATAGATACTATGTTAATGGATACAATTTCCAAACAAAAGCATCAAGCAACCACAAATCCACCATGAATTATGGAGTGTGTGTGTCTAATGACGGTGGGAGTGATTTCTTTGGGATTCTAGATGATGTTATAGAATTGAAGTTTACAGGTGCTCGTAGTCAATATAGCACTTGTTTTGTTCAAGTGCAATTGGATGGACAATGTGAGGGGAATGAACATCGATCAATACAAGCTAGTTGAAGTCAACCACACCAAGAAATACCCCAAGTTTGATCCCTTTGTGCTATCATACCAGGTTATGCAAGTATATTTCGCACCGTACCGAAGCTTGAAAAGAGATCGTGCTCAATGGTGGGCTGTGTTTAGGACAAAGGCAAGGTCTGCGTGATTGATGCTCAATGGTGGGCCGTGTTTAGGACAAAGGAGGGCGACGGAGGGGAGGAGGAGGGGGAGGGGAGGGGGCGGCGGGGGAGGGGAGGGAGGGGAGGGCGGGGGGAGGGCGGCAGCGAGGGGAGGGGCAGGGGCAGAGCGAGCAGGGGGGGCAGCAGGGGGAGGGGGGAGGGGGCGGCGCGGGGAGGGGAGGAGGGCGAGGCGGGGGAGGGCGGGGGAGGCTGCAGGAGGGGAGGGGGGGGAGGGCAGCAGGGGGGAGGGCGAGACTGCAGCAGGGGGAGGGGACTGCAGCGGGGAGGGGGAGGGAGGGCGGCGGGGGGGAGGGGGGGCAGCGGGGGGAGGGGAGGGGGAGGGCGGCAGGGGAGGGGGCGGGGGAGGGGGCAGCAGGGGGAGGGGAGGGGGAGGGCAGCGGGGAGGGGGGGCGGGGGGAGGGGGGAGGGGGCAGCGGGGGGGGGGGGGAGGGCAGCGGGGAGGGGGAGGGGGGGGGGCAGGGAGGGGAGGGGAGGAGGGGGAGGCGGGGGGGAGGGAGGGCGGCGGGGGAGGGGGAGGGGGAGGGCTACGGGGGCGCGTTTCTACTTTCTTGCATTTTACGCGTTTCTACTTTCTTGCATTTTACCCTTGAAAGAAGTATCTTACGCGTTTCTACTTTCTTGCATTTTAGGTAATCATGTCTAATCCTAAGGGCCGCGGAGGTCGAGGTGGCTTAGGTGGAAGCCAAGGTCGTGGGACTTTGACTCAGGGAGCTTTTTCGATCTCACCGTGTACAAGGAAGCGAAACCCTATGTCGAGACACGGGGAGATGATTCACGGGCACGTGACATTGGTGAGCACGTACCGGAGACTCCGATGACTCATACGGAGGAAGGTGAAGGTTCGAACCGTGCACCAAGAAAGGTTTTAAGCCCTCTTGGATTGTGGTAAGTTAGTAAACCTTCATTTCATGATATTTGTATGCAATGATATTCACAATTCACGTGTTTGTTTGGTTTTCAATTCAGGTTTGATGATAACAAGGTTAGTGGGTCCATCACCGACATTTTCCGGGCCCATTTTCGACAACCATGGTTCAATTACGGTGAGGTCGATGATGCAACAAAGACGCATTGGTGGAACATTTTCACGGTATGTATGAATCGAATTATGAAAAATGAAATTGATTATATTACTTTATTAATATCTTTGTTTAATGTTTGACTAAAGGGTATTTACGAATGGCCTCCCGAGTTAGAAGGCCTAGTGAGGAAGGATTACAAGAAAAAGCTTCATCTCGTCTGCGAGACTTGCGATCTTGGGTGGTTAAGAAAGCCAAAGAAAGGCCAAAATGGTTGGGGGAGACGATATACGAAGACATGAAGAAGAGAAGTGAAGACCCAACATTTCGGGAAAAAATCGAAAAGGCGAAGAAGAACCGAAGAGGTGGCTCCCTGTCTAATCCAATTGAGCCGTCACACTTTCGGGGTTCTATTTCGGCGGCACAAAGATGCTAGGAAGATGGTAAATATGTTTCATATCTACTACTTAGTGTAATTTACATGAATATGTTCCATAAAGCCTTTGTTAATTAAACAATGTCTACAGGCAAAGAGTAGAGGAGGAGTACTCCCTACTGCTCCGGAGTTGTTCTTGAAGACTCATTTCAAGACTGTTCCTGGAAAAGGAGAAATTCCAACAAACAAGAAATCAAAGCAAATCTCGGTACATACTTCTAAACATGATATATGTAGTTAGTTTAGTGTATTTATAAGTTGTTTTGATTGAAAATACACAAAGTAGGAAAGTTAGAACCAAATGTAGGCGAATATAGGCCTTTTTAGGCCTTTTTACTTGAAATTGAATGAATACGAGTACTTTGATGCTAGTTTAAGTTATAACCACCTCAAACATGATATATGTAGTTAGTTTAGTGTATTTATAAGTTGTTTTGATTGAAAAAACACAAAGTAGGAAAGTTAGAACCAAATGTAGGCCAATATAGGCCTTTTTAGGCCTTTTTACTTGAAATTGAATGAATACGAGTACTTTGATGCTAGTTTAAGTTATAACCACCTCAAACATGATATATGTAGTTAGTTTAGTGTATTTATAAGTTGTTTTGATTGAAAAAACACAAAGTAGGAAAGTTAGAACCAAATGTAGGCCAATATAGGCCTTTTTAGGCCTTTTTACTTGAAATTGAATGAATAGGAGTACTTTGATGCTAGTTTAAGTTATAACCACCTCAAACATGATATATGTAGTTAGTTTAGTGTATTTATAAGTTGTTTTGATTGAAAAAACACAAAGTAGGAAAGTTAGAACCAAATGTAGGCCAATATAGGCCT
Source organism: Beta lomatogona (assembly GCA_947646795.1). Classification (NCBI taxonomy): domain Eukaryota; kingdom Viridiplantae; phylum Streptophyta; class Magnoliopsida; order Caryophyllales; family Amaranthaceae; genus Beta; species Beta lomatogona. The sequence continues at coordinate 375,798 of CANSNZ010000777.1, read as the reverse complement.
TTTTAGGCCTTTTTACTTGAAATTGAATGAATACGAGTACTTTGATGCTAGTTTAAGTTATAACCACCTCAAACATGATATATGTAGTTAGTTTAGTGTATTTATAAGTTGTTTTGATTGAAAATACACAAAGTAGGAAAGTTAGAACCAAATGTAGGCCAATATTGGCCTTTTTAGGCCTTTTTACTTGAAATTGAATGAATACGAGTACTTTGATGCTAGTTTAAGTTATAACCACCTCAAACATGATATATGTAGTTAGTTTAGTGTATTTATAAGTTGTTTTGATTGAAAAAACACAAAGTAGGAAAGTTAGAACCAAATGTAGGCCAATATAGGCCTTTTTTAGGCCTTTTTACTTGAAATTGAATGAATACGAGTACTTTGATGCTAGTTTAAGTTATAACCACCTCAAACATGATATATGTAGTTAGTTTAGTGTATTTATAAGTTGTTTTGATTGAAAATACACAAAGTAGGAAAGTTAGAACCAAATGTAGGCCAATATAGGCCTTTTTAGGCCTTTTTACTTGAAATTGAATGAATACGAGTACTTTGATGCTAGTTTAAGTTATAACCACCTCAAACATGATATATGTAGTTAGTTTAGTGTATTTATAAGTTGTTTTGATTGAAAAAACACAAAGTAGGAAAGTTAGAACCAAATGTAGGCCAATATAGGCCTTTTTAGGCCTTTTTACTTGAAATTGAATGAATACGAGTACTTTGATGCTAGTTTAAGTTATAACCACCTCAAACATGATATATGTAGTTAGTTTAGTGTATTTATAAGTTGTTTTGATTGAAAATACACAAAGTAGGAAAGTTAGAACCAAATGTAGGCCAATATAGGCCTTTTTAGGCCTTTTTACTTGAAATTGAATGAATACGAGTACTTTGATGCTAGTTTAAGTTATAACCACCTCAAACATGATATATGTAGTTATTTTAGTGTATTTATAAGTTGTTTTGATTGAAAAAACACAAAGTAGGAAAGTTAGAACCAAATGTAGGCCAATATAGGCCTTTTTAGGCCTTTTTACTTGAAATTGAATGAATACGAGTACTTTGATGCTAGTTTAAGTTATAACCACCTCAAACATGATATATGTAGTTAGTTTAGTGTATTTATAAGTTGTTTTGATTGAAAATACACAAAGTAGGAAAGTTAGAACCAAATGTAGGCCAATATAGGCCTTTTTAGGCCTTTTTACTTGAAATTGAATGAATACGAGTACTTTGATGCTAGTTTAAGTTATAACCACCTCAAACATGATATATGTAGTTAGTTTAGTGTATTTATAAGTTGTTTTGATTGAAAAAACACAAAGTAGGAAAGTTAGAACCAAATGTAGGCCAATATAGGCCTTTTTAGGCCTTTTTACTTGAAATTGAATGAATACGAGTACTTTGATGCTAGTTTAAGTTATAACCACCTCAAACATGATATATGTAGTTAGTTTAGTGTATTTATAAGTTGTTTTGATTGAAAATACACAAAGTAGGAAAGTTAGAACCAAATGTAGGCCAATATTGGCCTTTTTACCCACTTTATTTTACTTGAATTTGAGTATATTTAACCAAATGCAGGAGACGTACAAGAAGAAGCTGGATCATTGTACCACTCAGGGGTCACAGCCGAACCCTGATCTGTTGTATTGGGAGACAGTTGGGGGGAGGAACCGAGGAAAAGTTCAGGGGTTGGGTCAGGGAGATCATTTGTACTACAACTCTTCATCAGGGCGAGGAGATAGCGGCTCTTCACAACCATATGAGCCGTCCATTTTATCTCAGATTGAGGCGCAGGTGGAGGCAAAGGTCGCTGCGCGGATGGAAGAGGTGGAGGCAATGGTCGCAGCACGGGTGGAAGCGTCAAGTCGGGCCATTGTTGAGGAAATGATGAGGAACATGTCTAGTTTCGGCCACATGTCCTCGAGGTTGCAACCCGGGCCCCCCTCCACATCGCGAACCGGACGATGACCCAGGGTTTGGTGGTGGCGGTAGTGCTACACAGACACCCTTGACAGTGTAGTGTTTTTGCTTTCGGCAACTTGGTAACTAACTTTTATGCATTTAGTGTCTATATTTTTCGGCATCTAGCTTATTAGTTTCCAGCTTTGTCGATATATATTTTTGTAAACACGGAATTCTACTTTATTTCCCGACATCGGGATCTATTTTGTGTACATAATTGTAATCTATTTCTTGTAATTATACAAGTATCAATGCAAATTGTAATATATATCAAAATTGCATATTTTTGTAATTGAATGCGATGGAGGAACAGCTTTAGTGTGGTCCACAAGCATGCGGTATCTTTGTACGGGTTTAATTATTGGTAACAACAAAAATATTTTAAATAATATAATTTCAAAAAAACAACGACGGCTAAACATTAAATTAACGACGGCTAGGCGGTCGTTGCCGGGGTATACCATGGACCCAAGGACTTCCTCTTCAACGACGGCTTTTATATAATAGCGACGGTTTACAACAGACGTTGATGTGGCCCATACAACGACTGTTTAAAACCGTTGGGGAATTTACCGACGGTGTTTAACTGTCGCTAAATCAACGACGGTTTCACACCGTCGTTGATTTAACGACTGTCAAAAACAGTCGTTGGTTTGGTACCAGCGTCGGTTTTTAAAAACGGTCGCTGATTACAAGTAAGCCGTCGGTATTTTACTCACCGACGGCTCAGCCGTCGTTGATTCTAAATTCAGCGACCACCGTTGCACCGACGGTCTTCTAACGACGGTTTAGCCGTCGTTGATGTTTCACCGACGGTTTTACTAATATTTCCGACTGCTTTAAGCCGTCGTTAAATTTATCCTCTCTTGTAGTGTAGGGTTCTAAGAATTTCAAATCTCCCTTTATAAAAATATAATGTAAATTAGCCTAAGTTAAAATAAGAGGAGTCCCTCTTATATAGTCATAAGAAATAAAACAGAAAATTACAAAACAACCCCCGCATTAAAACAAACAAAGTCGCAAAAAAGGTTCCGGAAAAATGACCCGACCCGGGCGGGTTGGATGACCCGAGCACTTGGGTGGCCTGGCCCGAGCCCTCGGGTCAGCTGATCAGGACTGAAATATGTGTTCTCCGCAGATTGACCCGGGCGGGTCATTTGACCCGAGCGCTCGGGTCAGTTTTCAGTTTCGTCAGTTCATTTTCAAACGGCCATATCTCACTCGTTTTTCATCGGAATTGAGCTTGTGACCACTTGTTGGAAAGATATTGAGCCAAACTTTCATCTCCAACTTTAATCGCTCAAGAATGTTTTGTATGTTGAAAGTTATGGCCATTTGAAGTTGACCCTTGTGCGCAAACTCTTCCAAAACTTCTTACATTTGCCCCCCGGAACTCGGTTATGCTTCCTTGATGCTTCCTTTTCCTTCCTCTTCGATATTAATATTCGGGGTTATGCAAGTGTCCTCCAAGCGTGCTCCTAAGTCCTGAAATGAAACAAATCGCCCAAAGAAAGTGCATACAAGAAGGAAATTGCACAAATTAAGGAAATAGCTAACAAACTAGCCTAAACTAACTTAAAAACAACTATAAAAACCAATTAAAAACTATCAAAAAGTAAACTAATAAACAAGACATCAGATCTTTTCATTCTTCTTTATTCTTTATTTTTTTCTTAGAAAATCAATAAAATGGAATCATCTTCGTCAAATAATCCTAGCCGACCAAGAGCTTGTCTTGACCCTAGAACCGATACTTCTTCTTCGGCACATTCTAGAGTTGGGCCTCTTCTGGCCGAGTACATATATTTTCATAGTTTTGGCCGAGAAAGTTAGATGACCCAGTCTTTACCTGTGCAGGGTAATCTGGCGCGCGTCAAGCAAACGGCCCGTCTAAGACGAAAAACAATAATCCCATCAAATAGCTCGGATATGGAGGGATCCACTGGACGGGTGCCAGATGAGGCAAGAGAGGTCCAAAGTGCTCAGCCTTTGGACAGGCCTCCTTTTGACGATGATGTAGAAGACTCCGAAATAAAACCTGAGACCAGTACTTCTGGCAGGGACGCCGATATGGCGGAGATCGGCGAAGGTAATAATGGTAGCGATTCTGAGGTTGCCGAAGAATCAGACGAGGCCTCTACTACCTCGTCGGAGATTAGAAGACGTTTAGGTCCCCTTTCTGATCCTGGCTTCATTTTGGTCAACCGTAAGTGGCTAGAGAAACTAGGACCAGACCCTAATTACTTATATATAGTCTTTCATGCCCATGCCGGGCTTTTCCTTTGTCATTCCTAATAAAGACGCAACGATCCTGAGCGCTCCCAGGAACCATTTCGCCGTCTATAAACTGGCCTTAGATGCGAGATTGAGGTTTCCCCTCCTTGACTTCATAGAACAAGTGCTGCAGCACTACCATATCGGCCATAATCGCTTGGCTCCAAACGCGGCACAACGTCCGACGTTTATTGCCGTCTGCGAGCTACGCGGCCTAGCCCTTTCTCTTCGAGGCCTTTACCCACATCCATTATGCGGCCAAGGTACACAGGGCCGTAGACGGAGACATGGCTCGGCATCTGCAACCGCCCTGGCTTCCTGACGGCTTGGGGGAAGCCTTCGAAGATGCATGAATGGAAAGCCGATTTCATATTTTTAAAGGCGGCCAATGATTGGGCTACTGAGAGCTATAGATTCTATAATCGGTCCGTCACAAATACGGGACGGAAGCGATCTGGCTGGACTCGGAGGATAATTTCGATGAAGAAGTTGTGGAGTACTTCAGAAAAAAATAGTACTCCAGGCCCGGCCAACGATCTTTTAAAGGGCCATCCAACTGGATACCATTTAAGGAAATTTTTTATCAAGACGACTTCTTGGTTGCTGCCGGCTTGCGGTTGGCCGATGATAAAGGTATATATTTGAAATCATCCAAGTAAAACTCTTCGTCTATAATTCATTTGACGAACACATATTTATTCTTTGCAGACTCGGCCAGACAACGCCTCAAAGCATCTTGGACGGGGGAAATCAGCATGTCCAAATTTACGACAACCTTGTGGAAGGAGTATGCAAAGAGTAGTGCCGAGAAGAGGGCCGAAACATTGGTAATACAATTTTTTTTTTTTTTTTTTTTGCCTAGTATCATTTCGGCTCGTGCGAATTGGCATCCAATCTTTGGACGAGGGTCACCCAAAGAAGGAGAACGTCCGGGACTTGGGCCGGTCACCTTCTTCGGGCCATACTCGTCTGGAATTGGTATCCAATTTTTGGACGAGGGTCACCCAAAGAAGGAGAACGTCCAGACATGGACGGTCACCTTCTTGGGGCCATACTCGTCTGGAATTGGCATCCAATTTTTGGACGAGGGTCACCCAAAGATGGAGAACGTCCAAACATGGACGGTCACCTTCTTGGGGCCATACTCGTCTGGAATTGGCATCCAATTTTTGGACGAGGGTCACCCAAAGAAGGAGAACGTCCAGACTTGGATGGTCACCTTCTTGGGGTCATACTCGTCAGGAATTGGCATCCAATTTTTGGACGAGGGTCACCCAAAGAAGGAGAACGTCCAGACATGGACCGGTCACCTTCTTGGGGCCATACTGCCTGGAATTGGCATCCAATTTTTGGACGAGGGTCACCCAAAGAAGGAGAACGTCCGGACTTGGACGGTCACCTTCTTGGGGCCATACTCGCCTGGAATTGGCATCCAATTTTTGGACGAGGGTCACCCAAAGAAGGAGAACATCCATACTTGGACGGTCACCTTCTTGGGGCCATACTCGTCTGGAATTGGCATCCAATTTTTGGACGAGGGTCACCCAAAGAAGGAGAACGTCCAGACATGGACGGTCACCTTCTTGGGGACATACTCGTCTGGATGTTTGTAAATCACTTTTCTTTTCTTTTTTCGGCGAAGATAGCATGAAGTAGGAAAACGTCCATGTTTGGACGGCTACCTTCTTCAGGCCACCATCGTCCGAAGTCTTGTAATAGTACTTATTTTTGTTCCTTGGACGATCGATTTGATGTCTTCTTCACTTTTTGCGAGAAAAATGCTCCTACAAACAAACTTCCACAGGGAAGTCGTCCTCGTCCAAAAAGAGGCCAACTACAGCCGCTGACCAGCCTTCAGCGAAGAAGCCTAAGGGCTTTACAAGGAAGAAGGCAGATAAGACGACTTCTGCTGGCGAGGTTGGGGAGAGAAGCATGCCTCCCCCACAAGCCAAGGCTCTTAAAAAGGAGCCTTCGATCGTTGTCCCGGCCGCGGAGGGAAAGGGTGCACATGTAGCCGTTCCGCGAGCGTTTTGCCGGCCAACTCAATCGAAATCAACCCGTAGTCCGCCTTTGGCTTTGGTTGCACCGAATCTGAAACTGGCTGCCGAGAACTATCCCGGGTTCGGCGGCTCGGTGGCTAAGCCGGGTGCCGCAGATGCCTTTAGGCGTTAAGACGACATCACTTTCGTCTGGTGAGTCGTATTACCCCAACATAGTTAGGACGATGCGGGTCGGTGGACCGTCCATGAGTCCGTCCAATAGACAAGCCATCGTCTTTCCTATCAAAATAACCGACTCTCCCCCTCTTTCGAATAAGGGCAAAGGCCCCTGTTATTCCCCCAACTCCTCCCATCGTTGATTCGGACGAGGAGTCTTCTCTCGCCTTCGCCAAAATGTCAAGGCCGGAGAAAGAGCGGCTTAAGCGAGGAGCTCTTCAAGTGTTACCCCGACTCCTACATTAAAGGATTAAGGGGAGCGTCAGCCGGGCATGTGGGCTACATGTCTCAGCTTGCTGCCGAGGTATTGTTTAATGCCTTCCTTGTTTTATACTTCTACAAATTTTGACTCTACAACTCGTCTAATAACTTGGTTTGTTTTCATTGTTCCAGCTTTTCGGCTCGCGAAGATGCTAACCGAAGAATGGGCAAGGAGCCGAGAAAAGAGAATAAGCATCTCGTCCATCTCGCTACAACGGCGGGGAGACAAGGCCATCCATGACATTGAGATGGCTAATACCCTCCATCGTCGATCCTTTGGACGCCTTGGAGAAGAGATCCGCAGACCTGGAATCCAAGACCAAGAAATATCTTGTTACCATCAACGATCAGATCAAGGAGCGGGACCGTCTGAAGATGATCATAGATACTCTCTCTACTGATCTAAAGGGTGAGAGGGATGTGGCTCTTATTGCTGCCGCTGAGCTGAGAAAGGAGAACATTCTCCTAAGGGTGAAGAATGCCCGTCTAGAAAGGTTGGCGGCCAAGGCCTTCGATGATGCCAAGGAGGGTTGGCTCACGTCGTCGAAACCTCTAAGGACTGGGCCGTCAAGGCCTTCGAGATGCTGGCCGAAGCTGAGGAGGTCCCGAGCTTTGTATGTCGTCTGGAATATTAGCAGAGTGTCCATCGGGCTATGGTGTGCGCCGAGGAACCTCCGGAATTTCTTGATTCCGACGACGAGGCTGCAGCTGCGGATGGGAACCCTGAAGACGAAGCCGAGGATGGGAAGCCTGAGGACGACCAAGAAACTCGCACTGAAGATGAAGCCTAGTTTTAGGTTTATTTTTCCTAGTTTCTTGGCTTGTCTGCCATTATATTCTCAGCCCTTCAGTAGTCTTAAATTGTAAATCCTTGCTTATTGATATATATATATATGAACAACTTTTTGCCACTTGCCGGTCTTTTTTTTTTTTTTAACAATTGCAATTTGACTAAGTATAACTTTAACTTCGTCATGATCGTTGAACATCCTGCTCAGATTTTTAATCTTTAAAACTTGTCTCCGAGTACCAGAAGGGATTCGTCCGAGACGGTTTGCAAAATGCTCATACGAGAAGATTGTCCTCCTTGCCCTTGGACGATTACCTGTTATTTTATGAAATATTCAAGTATTTGTTGATAATCGTCCTTGATTTTTGGACGATCTACTTGATTAGACGAGTCTTGCCCAAAGAGGGAAGACGGCCAATGCACGTTTGAGTTGTGGACGAACCACTTTCAAGCCGTTTTGCTCGAGCTACCAACATTCGTCCTGCACTATCAAACCATCACAGATGCATCTATTGGCTAGGTCCTGGTTTTTGGACGACCTGCTCTCTTTAGCTCGTCCTATAGGCTTCTGTCATCCCCCCTTTCTTGGGCTTAGCTCAACCGTACATGGAGGGAGAGCCAAAGTCCAAGAAGGAGAGCGGCCATCCTTGGCTGAGCCTGCTGAAGTTGATGGACGAGCTTGAGATACATGTTCAAAGCATGTTTTAGCCGGCTTCCTTGAGGGAGCAACACTCGTCATTAAGTAGCGATCTGACAGGCTAAAGTCGTATCACCTTATCAAAAATAACCTAAAGTCCACTAACAAGTAGTCAGAGAAGTCAGGATCGAATCCACAGGGAGAAAGTTATATTATTGTATCTGAATTCTAATATTATACTAACTAAATCTGATGAAAATTGGTGTGTGACTAAACTAATAGGCAAATGATAGAACTAAATATGAAGATAATAATCAATTAATAAAGAACTAGGATTATGGATCACTATGCATACAATTCGGGAAATCAGAGACGAATAATAATCACCCAATAAGTCAATTTATCTAGGGCACATGTAATTTCTCTCGAACATTACCTCCCTCAAAGATCACCTAGCCGCTCTCGCATGGTCAAGGATCACTATGCCTAATGATTGAAAGCCTATACAAAATCTCTCCTCTCGAAGCAGATTCAATATTGCGGTAGTAGAAATACAAATCAGGCCTAATTCATAAATCTAGCATGAACGATTCAATCACAGGAAACAATTGAAATAAAGGGTAATTATACTAATCTATCAATCCTTCATTGCATACATAGATCCCCACAATCCTAGAAATAGAACTACTCACTCATGCTTGAGAAAACAATAACAAATTTCATATAAAAATCCATACTTTGAACTATTGCAAATAACTAAGAAACTAATCTAATCAATAATAGAGAAAGCAAATAAATATGAAGAGAATAAAGAAGAAGATTACCAAATTAATGAACTATATTAAACTTGCGAATAATCCAAAGGTTCAATCTTGAATCACAATGAAAAGTATTAAAATCTAGGGTTCTTGAGAGAAACTATGAGAAATAAGAGCTAAAACAAAGATTAAACAAAGATCCCCCAACTAAAAGTTCTTAATTCCCTATTTATACTAAGTGGCCCGAAATCATTAAATGAACGCGCGCGGAGAGAAGCCCGATCGGGCCAACTAAGCCCGATCAAATCGGGCTCAATAAACGCATCAGCGCCCAAAATGACCACAGCCCGATGCAATCGGGCGAGATCCTTTTCCTCTTGTTTTCAACTCTAGAACGCCACCAGGTCAATTTGTTCTCGGGCCCGATCGGGCTGAGCCGCCCGATCCTATCGGGCGAGAAAACTGCTACTTTGTGTCAACTTGCGAAGGCTGTATCTCTCAAACCAGAAGTCCGTTTGGGGCGTGTGACCTATCATTGGAAAGATCTTTAAGTCTAGTTTCCAACCCAACTGGAATTTCTTGATTATCAATTTTGTATCAAAATTTATGATCAAAATGGTGAACAAGTGTCAGTTTTGGCACTTCTTTCACTAACTCTTTGCTTCATTCCAACTCGAAATTGTCCCAAACGGATGTATTGTGATCCTTGTGCAAGCTATCTCCATCCTCAATGATTAAAAGGCTTATCTTAGATAATCATAATCAATTTGCATCAAAATAACCTGAAAATCATCGAAACACGCAAACGGGGAGTAGTAGAGCAAAACTTGAGTAAATCATGCAAATAGGCACCTAAATGATCTAATGTGAACTAGAAATGCAACCTAAATGCACCTAAATATCTATATAAAACCATATCATCACGATCCCTTACTAGGGTCTGGACTACTTAGCTGTCCGTGCTTTTGAAAGTAAGTATCCTTTACTAAGGTCTTATTTCAGGCCAGCTTTCTCTCAGAGACTTTGACGTTACTCTTACTAGAGGTTTTGTCAATTTGACGGCCATATATGCGTTATATTTTTGGCCGGTCTCTTTGAGGGAGTGATGTTCGGCGTAAAAGTGAGCAATTTTGACGTTCTGCTATTGTTTGTTTTATTGTCCAAGTTATTGTCACTTTTAGACGAGTAACTGATTTAATGCCCCAAAGTGAAGTAACTTGGTGAAAATAAACAAAGAGATAAGAAAGTAGGAATTGTATTATATGGATTTTGCTTGGCTGAATGCCAAGATGCATGTATACAATTCTTTTCTTACTAACATGTGCCGTGGCACTTTGGAGTAACTACAAATTACCCTATAGGTATCTGACGAAGATCTGAGTTAGACGTGGTACTTCTTTAAGTTGTCTGAATTCCAAGTACGCTGAATAGGTCGTCCATCTATATCTTGTAGACGAAAAGTCCCACTGCGTAACTCCTGGACAATCAGATAGGGTCCTTCCCAATTTGGTGTTAGCTTCCCTAACTCTTTAGCTCGTCCAACCGCTTCCATCTTTCTAAGAACAAGATCCCCCACTTTGAGTGGTCGTCTAACAACTCTTTTGTTAAACTCCCGAGCCATACGCGGTTTGTACAATTGCATTCTTAGCAAGGCATTGCCCCCGACTTCGGCACTTGGTCCAAAGCCGTGCGTAATGCGGCCCGGTTGGCATCTTACGTGTGTACAACATGACTCGTAGGGTGGGTTCCTCAATCTCAATGGGCAATACGGCTTACGTGCCATAGACTAACATGAAGGGCGTCTCCCCTGTAGAGTTCTTGGCGGTTGTTACGATGGACCATAACACCAACTTGGCTCTTGAACCCATTGTCCCTTGGCGTTCTCTAGCTTCCTTTTGATTCCATTTGATAGAATCTTGTTGAAGGACTCTACTTGCCCATTGGCTTGTGGGTGGGCAACGGCAGCGAAGTGTGCTTTTATTTCTCTTTTCGCCAACCACTCCTTCGGTTTAGGCGTTTCAAATTGTGGGCCATTATCAAAGACGATGGATTGTGGCATGCCAAAACGGGTTATAATGCTTTTCCGGATGAAGCCCTTGACGTCGTTTGTTGTTATTCCTCGCATGGCCTCTTGCCTCTATCCATTTAGTGAAGTAGTCAACTTCCACTATCACAAACTTCTTTTGCCCGGGCCACGGGGAAAGGTCCTAGGATATCCATGCCCCATTTGGCAAAGGCGAGAGGGAACAAGATGGGGGGTTAAGTAGTTGGACGGCTTCGATGCACATTTCCATGCTTCGACAATTGTCACACTTCTTTGTATAGACTAAAGCATCCTCCTTTAAGGTAGGCCAGTAGTACCCCGTCCTTAAAGCATTCTCCCCTAAAGCTCTTCCCCCAATGTGAGAAGCCTGAAACTCCTTCATGGAGTTCTTTGAGAACCTCCAGGACCATCTTCTCTCGGTGACGCACTTGAGCGAGAGGCCGGTTGAATGACTTCTTGTAAAGTGTCTCGTCCCATAGCTCAAACCACTTGTCTCCAGCCTTCACATACTTAGCCTCTACGGGATCCGAAGGCAATCGTCCCGTCTTCTTGTATTCTATGATCGGCTCCATCCGGGCAGTCCCTCGGTGAGAAACATAATCTGCTCTTGGTCGATGCTCTTTTTGGGTTTGACTTCCCAAAAAGCTGTTCTTGGCACATCACCTTGACGCCAGGCGCGATTTCGAGAGAGCATCCGCTTGATGATTTTCGACCTTGGTACTTGGTCGAGGACAAATCGTTTTAGTGGCTCTATCTCATCTTTGATTAGTCGCATGTATTTGCTCATTGATGCTTCTTTGCATTCAAAATCTCCGTTAACCCGGGCTGACAACTAAGAGGGAGTCCTATTTGGCCTCGATCTCAACAGCTCCGGCCGCCTTGCACATTTTGATTCCAGCTAAGAGTGCCTCATATTCGGCTTCGTTATTGGACGCTCGAACCGGAATCTTAATGCATATTCAAACTTGTCCCCTTCGGGAGATTGACAAATGATTCTGCTCCACATCCATTGGCTCGTGGACGATCCATCAACCATGAGCGTCCAATGCTTCCTTCCTCTAGTTGGATCGAGATATTGGCTCTATGGTTGGCCGAGTAAGCTCAACTATAAAATCTGCCAAGGCTTGCCCCTTAATGGCTTTCCTTGATTCAAATGATATATCAAACATGTTAAGCTCAACCGCCCATTTTAGCATCCGCCCGGCGGCTTCCATCTTCGTAGAACTTGCTTCAAAGGTTGATCAGTGTAGACGATTATACAGTGTGCCAAGAAATAAGGCCTCAACTTTCTCGCTGGCCATGACTAGGGCCAATCCAAACTTCTCGACCGGAGTATACCTATTTTCCGCATCTTTGAGCACATGACTCACAAAGTATATGGGAACTTGGACGGTCTCTCTTTCGGCCCGGAAAGGACGGCACTCACGGCTTCGGTGGACACCTGCCAAGTATACAAACAATTTTTCCCCTTGGTGGGTGACCAACCCGGGAAGGCTGCCGAAGGTGATCTTTGGCACTGAAGGGCTTGCTCTGCCTCTGCTTTGTCCATTCAAACTTGGCCTTTTTCTTGATCGTGGCAAAGAAGTGATGGCACTTGTCACCTGACTTAGACAAGAAACGTCCAAGGGCAGCCAAGCAACCCGTCAGTGTCTGCATTCCTTTGTTTTTGAAGGAGACTTCATATCTAGAATAGCTTGAATCTTTTCGGGATTAGCCTCTATACCCCTCTAGTCCACCAAGAAACCTAAAAACTTCCCTGACAAGACCCCAAAGACACATTTCTTTGGGGTTCGGCTTTAACTTGTATTTCTGAGAGTTTCAAAAGTTTCTCTCAAATCACCAACATGGCTTTCTTCTTGACGGCTCTTGACTATCATATCGTCAATATATGCCTCCATGTTTCGTCCCAACTGTGGCTGAAAAACATTATTGATTAATCTTTGAAAAGTGGCCGGGGCATTGCGCAGGCGAATGACATCCTCACCCAACCATACGGTCCTTTTTCGGTAATGAAGGACGTTTTGTCTCGATCCTCTCGGCCACATCGAATTTGGTGAAAACCTGAATAGGCGTCCATGAAGCTCGGCAAAGCATGGCCGGCTGTGGAATCTACTAGACGATCCAACTTAGGCAAAGGGAAGCTGTCCTTGGGACAAGCCTTGTTGAGATCTGTGTAGTCCACACACATCCTCCAGGTGCCATTGGGCTTTGGCACCATGACCACATTTGCTATCCATTCTGGATAATAAGTCTCTTTGATGAATTTTGACTCCAACAACTTCTGAACTTCTTGGTCGACTGCCTGGTTTCTAGCCGGTCCTAAATGCCTCTTCTTCTGACGAACAGGTTTCAAATTTGGATCAACATTCAACCGATGGACGGCTACTTCCGGATCAATTCCAGGCATCTCCTCAACGCAATAGGCAAACACATCTTGAAACTCTTTCAGCAAGTGGACTAGATGACCCTTCAAATCAGGGCTGAGCGAAGATCCACTTTTGAGAGTCCTCTCTGGACGAGCTTCATCCAGACGTACCTTTTCAGAAGCTTCCAATGGCTCTGGACGTTCTACTGCTAGTCCCATGATGGCCATGACCTCTTCAGACGAGGAGGGTTCTTCCTTGATGATTTCATATTTTCTCTTCTTGCTGGGGAGATGTTCAGACGCCTTCCTTGAGGGAGTAAGAGGCGTCCGAGGGCTCTCAATGGTCGGCTTTAACGAGGCGACTTGGTCTTTGACAAATCCGGACGTTTTCCTTTCGCTAGCCATCTTCGTCGATCTTTCTCTATTCCGGACGTTCTCCTTTCGCTAGCCACCTTCGTCGATCTTTCTCTATTTCGAGACGTTTTCCTTTCACCAAGAACCTTCGTCCGATCTTTCTTTGCCTATTTTCCATGATGACGGCTTGAGGGTAGTCAAATAACACTCCCCTAGCCACTCGTTGGTCTCCATATAATGAGCCAATCGGCCATCATCACACTCATACTTCATCAACATCGGGTGAGTTACTATGACTTGCTTTGACATGATTCGAGTTGGTCGTCCAAGAATGTCATTGTAGGGTCAGTCGAGTCTCGGACCACCAAGAACTTGATAACCAAGGTTCTAGCCGCATCCTTTTCTCCCACTCGAACGGGCAAAGTAACGGTTCCCATTGGATGGATGACTCCTCCCCCAAACCCTATGATGGGATGGTGAACGGGAACTAAGTTTTTCTCCTCAAACTTTAGTGCGGACAAGCAATCAAAGCACTAATGATGTCCGTCGAACTTCGGTGTCGATCGGGATCCTTCTTACTCTCGAGTTTGTTATTTTCATTTCTACAACCAAGGGATCATCATGGGGAGTCCTCAACCTTTGCCCGATCTTGCTCACTAACTACCACCCTTGGGAAGGGCTCAGCCTTTGTCTGATCAGCTAACAAAACTTGGCCGAGCTCCCTAAGGTAGTTTTTGTGCCCTTTATTGGTTGGTCCTCCAGCAGCAAACCACCTGAGATTACGAGAACAACATCTTCGTCTGTGCTTGCACTCTCCTTCTTCTTGTTATGCCAATCATCTTTCCTTGGAAACTTCCTTCCCCCTTGTGGCATATAGGAGTTCATCTTTCCCTTTCGAGCTAGTTCCTCCAAATCTCTCTTGAGGTGCTTACATTCATTAGTCTCATGACCACAATCCTTGTGGAAGTGACAATACTTGCTCTTATCCCTATTTCTATAAGGTGTTTTCATCTCTGCTTGGAGCCTTCAACTCATATTGATTCTTAATCTCCATGAGAATGGAGTATTGGTCTTTGTTAAACTCAATAGGATTAGATGAGGATGGCTCGGCCTCCTTCCTCTTGCTCCTTTTGGACGAAGTGGTGGTAGCGGCTATAGCCCAGGTCTCGGCCTTTTTGGGGTTGCTCTTCTTTGGCTGAGCAACCTCTTCAGGCTTCTTAGACTCGGGAAGTTTTGCTTCAGCACACACTTCGGTAGCGTGGATAAACGCTTCCGCTTCTCTTAAAGCCTCGGCAAGAAGTGGAGATTTTCTTCTTAACAAGATCAAACTTGAAACTTCCCCGGCCTTAGACCCACGATGAAGGCGTCAAAGGCTACTCCAACGATTAAGATCTTGGATCCGAAGTGCTTCTAGGTTGAATCTCTTAACGAAACTTCTAAGAGCCTCCTTAGGTCCCCTGGACGACCTTGCCTAGGTGCATGCTTGTCTTTTGCTCTTGCTTGTTGGCAACAAAGTGACCGGTGAATAATAAACCGAGTTCGGTAAAATTGTTGAGCGAGTTGGGGGAAGATTATTGAACCACTTCGAGCTACCCCCTTGAAGGTAGTCTGGGAAATTCTTACACCAAGTAGCATCGTCCACTCCCTGGACGTACATCTGATGTTTGTAAGCAGACAGGTGATCATCAGGATCAGTTGTTCCATCAAAAGGCTCAATGGTTGGGAGTTTTACCTTTGAGAAGGGGGGCGCCTCCATGATCCTGGCCGAGAATGGGGGTAGGCCAGTTGATCCGGAGGGCTCTCAGCTGTCCCTCAATGGGTATAAACTCCTTGCGATATTCTTTCATTACAGGATTGGATGAAGTGTTTGCAGGCACTGGAGGCCTATAGACCATGGGCTGAGCCACTGTCATCTCCTGACGTGGATGAACAAGAGAATGACTTAAACTTCGTCCTTCCCCTCTGGACGACAACCTCAAAGGCGGGTCTCTCATTTATGGCGTAGATCCTGTTGCTGATCGTTGTAATGCAGCAGCTTTCTTTGCCTCTAGATACTATCTGGCATCTGTTTTCATTCGGTGCCCGCTTGGACGAACATGGTCCTGAGTCCTCACCACTAGGTTCCAGTCCATCTTCCTTCGTTGATCATTATCCTCTGGCTGCTTTCCTCTTACCGTCCTCCTAGAGGGCTCCTGACGAACATGTCGCCTAGGGCCTGGATGATCTATTTGAGAACGTCCTCTAGGACGAGGTGGATTGTTAGCCGCTGGCTCCAGGTTATGATGAATAAACAACATATTGCTTTTAATCTGTTCCTGGACGACCTCCGCCATCCTATTCTGAAAATCATTCAGAACATTCTCCAGGTGGGCGGCGATCCTTTGGACGATCTAGATTCACTTGGATGACCGGTTGCTGGCTTGGTCCAGGAACATTGACGATGGATGGAGGTCTATCTCTTCCTCGAGGTGGTCTTCATGCTCCACCGTATCTTCGACATTAACTTGAAGGCTTTGATTCCTAGCAATGTTGGACGACTGACAATCAGTCATCATTGCGTCTCCCCATAGACGGTGCCAAATGTTTTATCCACTTGTCCAACAAGTAAGCTGTAGGCTTAGCTTCCTTGTCGAGCAAGTAAATTAGTATCTTGAGTGTTCTTCGGCTAGAGACTTGTGCAACGATGTCTGAATCCGCTTAGTCCTTAGCCTTGGCTTCGCTCCCGAACATGTAAAAAGGGACCCACCCTGGAGGTTTGGGTGGTGGTTCCCCCTCCGATGCTTAAGTCAGATATCAGGAGTAGTGAGAGAAAGTAGAGATAAAGAGAGAAAGTGAGAGAGTATTTTATCAGAGTAACTTTGCATTGAATGCCTTTTCTCCTGATTTCTGGAGTATTTATAGTGATAGCAAGTTGACAGCTAACCTTAAAAACTGACCTACAATAGAGGCCTCTGATTGGTTGAGGAATCAGATCATGACACGTGGCAGACCAGGACTGGTGGATGTCTATTAACCACTCTCCTTCAGCCATCTTGTCTTTTGGGGCTCGACCTGTTGGGCCGAAACTTAAACCTTTTAACTCAGCTGAGTGTAGCCCAGAGATTCAAGGCTTTTCTCCTTTTTAACTAGGGTGACAAGTGTACGGCTCTGATGAGCCCAAGTGTCTTCAAGAGAGTCGTAGATGTTAGACTACAACAATTAATATTACTATTTACTAGTACATTTGTTCAAAAAGATTATTATTATAGCATTTGTAAGTGTTCTCTTTTATATTTATTCTAATTAATAATTTTGATATGTGATGTTCTTTTTGATGTTGTACATGTAACGAACATGACAATAGTATATGATGTTTATTTTTTAAAACAATTTTGGTAGAATAATATAAATTATATATTACTAGTTTATATAAAACATGAGTAGCATGGGATAACCTAATGGTGTTGTCATCACGTTCAAAATTTTCCCTACAAAGGATTTCAACTTATCTTTAAAAACAAAGTTTATATATAACAAGACAACGATATAAGAAGAATATTTAACCATTTTGTTCAAGATCATAGGATTATATATATTGAGGTCCTCGTGGGAGCCCAATGGTTGGTGCTCCCACCTCCCAACCGCAAGGTCGGGTGTTCGACTCTCATCACTCCCCAATTTGGGGAGTTTGTATAAAAACGTTTGCATGTGGGTATAAATCCCCTCTACCCAGCCAATGAGCTGGTGTGCCCTGCAGGCTAGTAGCCTAGCAGAGGTTGGTCTTCGGACCAATTATCTTTCCTGAACAAAAAAAAAAAAAAAAAATATGATTATATATATTTATAGGTTTATTTATAATAAAAAGAACAATTTATTGATATAACAAAGAACATGTTGTTATTTAAATCTAAACATGTCATCAACATAAAAATAACATCTATCTTTTATTTTTAAAATGTGTTATTTAAATAGATCTTGTATGCTCTTTCAGTATATGTTCTTTTTTTAATATCATTATATGGTCTTTTCATTACTACCTAAATTCTTATTATTAACGGACCTTGAACATGAGTGTTCTTTTATTTTTAATTTTTTTGGCCGTGGTAAGATGAATTTTCTCTGGGCTGCCCTCGCACAGGGTCACTCACCTAAAGACCAAACAAGCCCCAACCTCCCTCACTCACCCACAACAATATTGAAATATATGCTTCCACCAAGATTTGAACATTGGTCTCCCATGTAGGAGGTAAGAAGCCATACCATTTGACCCAAGAGTCCTTAGTCTTTCATTTTTAATTATATGTTCATATACTAATGTGCTCTTTTTTTAAAAAAAAAAACTAATCATGCTATAATTATAATTATAATAATAATAACAATAATTATTATTATTATTATGTTATCTATATTATTATTATTGTTATTATTATATTATTTATATTATTATTATTATAAAATTATTATTATTATTATTATATTATTATTATTGAAAGTTGTGCATAGTCATAAAATGATAGTAATAGTAATACTAGTAATGAAATACAAAGTAATAATATGTTTTTTAAAAGATAAGTTCAGATCAGATCAGATCAGTTCATATCATATCATATCAGATCAGATCAGAAAAAATAAGTTTAGATCAGATTAGATCAGATAAGTTTAGATAATAAATTTTCAGGTGAACTAAACATAGCCTTAGACTCTTGTTTAAGAGTTATAATTTTTTTTAAAACTTGCAGTTTATCCTCTTGCTTAAAAGGATTTATTTTGTCTGTATTCCTGAGGTTTTGTTTTTATGCCCCCTAGATCTTTCACTTAGAATAATTTTCACAACAATGGCGTCGACGGATCCTTCGTTGATGCGTACTTGCTATTTTTTGAAATGTTTTGGGTTTGATCCCTTGCAAGATGTAGGTCAAATCCCAATACATGCCTTAGATGTACATTTCGACTGCAAAAGTTTCAGACAAGTGATATTTACATTGCATGCTCAAAGCACACCAACGATTAATGTAGTCCATGACGGACTCATCATTCCATTGGTGAGTCTTAGTCAACTCACCATGCTGACAATATGTCGAGTGGTATTGAACCTGTTTAGGAACTCTTCTTTCGTTTGATCCCAATTATTGATGGATTATGAGGGTAAATCTATGTACCAATCAAAGGTCGACCCCGGCGTACAAATTATTTGACGAGGAAATCGTCTATGGTACCAGCATTGTTGCATGTTTCCACAAGTGAGCAATATGTTGCTTTGGATTTCCTTTCCCATCGAATTGTGGGGCTGATAGCCAAAAGACATATGCAGCTTATCATTTCCTCTTGGTATAACGCTTTACATATTGATGACTACCTTAAGAGTTTTCCCTAAGTTGATTCTTGACAGCATGAGCGATCGACAATTCAAGTTGTCGAGCTATTGGTGGACGGTGAGGGTTGTCACCACTCTCGTCTTCACTTTCACCACCACCCTGACTTGATGATGCGCCGCCTGGGATTCTACTAAGTTTCTCATTAAGGGCAGCAATTTGCTCGTTTCGGAGTTTGATATGAGCATCCTTTTCCTCTCTGTCCTTCACCAGTTACTAGAGTATGGTGTTCATTTCAGTGAGTTGTTCCTCAACTATTTTAACTGAGGTCACCATAATAGAAGCAGTGACAACATCTTTCTTCATTTTTCTAGTGCGAAAACCAAGAGTCATGTCATCCATAAAGTCAACCAACGTTATAGATTTTCATGGTTGTCAATAAAAGTATTAGCAGATTGATAAACGTTCTTCCTCGAGGCCATTTCTCAAATATGTTGTTGATGACGAAACAGAGATGAGAGGCAGAGATGGTCCTACATAGCGTGCCAAAATTAGTATACACAAATTTCGAGTTAAAATAAATAAGACAAGAAATAAGGTAACAAAGAAATTTTATTTCAATAAATGTATTGAGTACAATCTCAAAAAAGTTTATAATAAAAATAAACTAATTAAGTATCTGATTCTGCTTTGCAGCTGTAGAGTGACACGTATTGATGTCAACCTAGAGTTGAGTCTAGAATGACATTTTGTCAACGTCAACCCGAGTTTGAGTGTGGGGTGACGTTTTGTCAACGTCAACCTGAGATTGAGATTTGTTTGAGCGTATTCGAATGAGGACTGACAAAAGCTTGAATCTCAGTTGAATGTTTTTGAGTGTATCTGAACAGTCGGCACGGATTTGATGTGCTTATTGACTATTTGCGTAGAGAATTACCAAAGAATTTTATGAGCTATCTTGAGAATAATGATTTTCCAGTCTCAATTGAAGGAGGTGAAGTCTATTTATAGTGAATGGATATCTCTTCATGGACTTGGTAGTTTATGGGTTTGGGTCTGTTTATGGCTTAGAAGTCTTATTTACCTTTGCCATTCAACAACTTATTTGGGCTAGTGATATGGATTGCCCAAGTATTTTAGAACCCATTTTATATTTAATTTGGATATCTTATTTGAATTGACTAAATTAATAAATTTGGGATAGTTATATTTATTTTAGCTTAATGATAATAATAATCCATTTTAATATAAAACACCAATAAATTTTTAGTGTCTACAGAGGTATTCAAGAAATGTATAGGAGGGGTTTGTCCTGTGAGAAAATTTACAGACTAAATCAGTATCTACATCAATGCTTTGACTCACGTATTTTTATTAAAATTTTGTAGTCTTTTTACCTTATATGTAAAACTGGTCACAAAAATACTTAAGCTGATAACTTATAAAGGTATACTGGGGTACTATATGATTTAAGTGGACACTAAATGACTTTTGTAATCTTCAGGGACTATATTTACAAAATAATACAAAATGGTCACTAAATGGCTTCATTTAGGTGCTATATTCATAAATAAGTTTCTAATTTTATGTGTTATATAGGTGTTTCCTAACATAAGGCTTAGGCTACTCCAATAACACTTTTCATCAGAATGTAGGCAGTCACTTTGGAACTTTGAAAGTGATGACACATTTTCTGATGTTCTTAAGAAATGTCTCTGTTGTTGTCACTTCAATAAAATGCTAAAACAACGACTGCTTCACAGCGACAGTGTGATAAACGGTCGTTATTATTACATACAGCGACTGCTTTTAGCCGTCGGTGGTCACCGGCTGCTTTTCAAGTATACAATGACGGATAAACAATCGTTGTTTTTCAAAGACGGTTTAAAGCCGTCGTTGATTTTATTATAGATTTTTTAAAGCTTAGGCGACTGTATTAAACGGTCGCTGATTAAAAAGGAGTTAAAATAAACTCGGGCCTCTTTGTTGTTAAACGACTGTATTCATTCATTCATTTTCAAAACACAAAAGGGAGAGGAGGGCGCGGGAATTGAACAAGCCATTGAAGGCCAAGGTCAGACCTCCACCTTCCTCCAACGACCGGCGACATCCCATTTCCGCTCTCCTTGCCGCCGATAATTCCTAAAGCTTCATGTTTCTGTTTTTTTTCTTACTCATCAAACCCTAAAAATTGGGTTTTTGGGATATAGGTGGCCAACACCAACGTACGCCGCCGGTAATACCTCAAGTCGACAATTCACTTGTAATCTTCAAGTTCGACTACTATTCCAGGCTCTGTTTGAATTTTCAGTTTTTATATGTGTGAAAGTTCGCTGCTAAAATTTGGCGCTTGAGTTTTAGTTGATCAATTTGTTGCTTGAATTTGCTTCCATTCATATTCGCTGCTCAAATTTTGCATTTTGCATCTTCTTTTTTCCCTGGTAGACTTGAACAATTTTTTCTTTGCTGAACCTTTCTTCTATTGAGTGTGTGTATTATTTTTCTTGTGGCTACAACTTTTTTGAAAGATTTCGAATATTTTGAGATAAAAGGTTTACACTTAGTAGATATATGTTCAATTTGTCAGTCTCTTCATCTGTAAGTACTAAGATGAATATAGCCCTTGCTCTGTGTTCTTTTGAATCTGATAATCCCTGTTCAGACTTCAGACATATGTGATTTGAGAATCTGGAATATCCTCAGAGCCCAGAGGTCGAAAATATTGTTTTGTTTACACTTAGTAGATATATGTTCCAAATGTAGAGTTTTGTAGTGGTAAGCTGATCATTACACATTCTACTTTCAAAAGTCAGGGATAAGAAAGTTATTATCACTTCATTGGTTAAAGTACGCATGCCTGCTCTTAATTTGAACATCTATGTGCAGCATGGAGTCCCAGCGCCACCTCTCTTGTCACCCTGCAATTCATGTATATTCAATTAAATCATAGAGATATTGGTCTCTGATTCTTTTCTTTGTATTGAATGGTACTTACTTGATGGGTTCGATTTACATAGTAGTGTATCATAATAATGTGAGGCATTATATCATAATGATGAAATAGTACCATTTGTCTATGCAGATTGGCTTCGTAACCTTTTTCCTGAGTTCGATTCTTGACAACTTGACATCTACTATAGTCATGGTTTCTTTGTTAAGGAAACTAGTTCCTCCATCTGAGTACCGCAAGTAAGCTCCTGTAGTTTTCTAGTGTTTCTATTTTACAGTCTCCTGGATCGGAGTAAATGTTAGCTTTAGATTTGATGTACTCTTTTTTAAAGAAGTTCAAATATGTGAGTTTCTAACTTTGAAATCATAGAAGCTACTCTTCATTCCCTCCCCCTCTCCAATTCAATTCTACGAAGCTCCACGAGTGTACTAAATCTTATGACTTTGAAAACGGTAAGTTGCTGCCATTAAAAAATTTCCAGGTGCAAAAGCTACAAAGATAGGATTTTGAACCTCTATAGTCTATGTTCATGCAGTCAAAATGAAAATGTATTTACTACAACTCGAATAACACAATATACAGGCGCATAATTCATACTAAATGACAAAGTACCTCACTGGATCGGAGATCATGATTTATATATTTGTTTTTTTTAGGTAATCATGTCTAATCCTAAGGGGCGCGGAGGTCGAGATGGCTTAGGTGTAAGCCAAGGTCGTCGGAATTTGATTCCCATGGAGCTTTTTCAGTCACCAGAACCACAAGAAAGGCAGATCCCTATCTCAGAGACACATGGAGATGATTCACAGGCACGTGACTTTGTTAACCACGTACCGGAGACTCCGAACAGTGATATGGCGGAAGGTGAAGGGTCGAACCGTGCAAAAAAAAAGTGTTAAGCCCTACTGGATTGTGGTAAGTTTGTAAGCTAATATATGCTTCATGATATTTGTATCAAATGATATTCACAATTCACGTGTTTTTTGGTTTTCAATTCAGGTTTGATGATAACAAGATTAGTGGGTCCATCACTGACATTTTCCAGGGCCATTTTCGACAACCTTGGTTCAATTAAGTGAGGTAGACGATGCCACAAAGAAGCATTGGTGGAACTCCTTCACAGTATGTATGAATCAAATTTTGAAGAATGAAATTGATTATATTAGTTTATTAATAACTTGGTTTAAAGTTTGATTAAACGGTCTTTACGAATGGGCTCCTGAGTTAGATGGCCAAGTGAAGAAGGCTTACAAGATGAAAGCTGCATATCGTCTGAGAGACTTGCGATATTGGGCGCTTAACAAAGCCAAAGAAAGGCCAAAATGGTTGGGGGAGACCATCTATGAAGACATGAAGAAGAAAAGTCAAGACCCCACATTTCTGAAAAAATCTGAAAAGGCGAAGAAGAATCGAAGATGTGGCTCCTCGTCTAATCCAATTGAGCCGTCACACTTTAAAGGTTCTATTTCGACGGCACAACATGCTAAACAGATGTTAAAAATGTTCCATATCTACTACTTAGTTTAAATTACATGACATTTTTCGGTATAAGTAAAAAACAAAGCCTTTGTTCAACAATGTGTACAGGCAAAGAGCAGAGGAGGAGTACTCCCTACAGCTCCCAAGTTGTTCTTGAAGAATCATTTTAAGACTATTCCTGGAAAAGGATAAATTCTAGCAAGCAAGAAAGCAAAGCAAATCTCGGTACATACTTCTAAACATACTTCTAAACATATATTTAAGCAAATCTAGGCCATTTTACTCCGAAATGAATGAATATGAGTAGTTTGAAGTTAGTTTAAGTTATATAAACCTCAAACATCATATATTGTTTCATGTGTTTAATGGTATTTTTTATTGAAAATACAAAATATAGACATGTTAGAACCAAATATAGGCCATTTTAGGCCATTTTACTTGAATATGAATGAATTTGAGTAGTTTGAAGTTAGTATAAACACATCAAACATCATATATATACTTTATTTCATGTGTTTAATAGTAGTTTTGATTGAAAATACAAAATATAGACATGTTAGAACCAAATATACGTCATTTTATCCCATTTTTTTCCGTTTTACTTGAAAATGAATGAATTTGAGTAGTTTGAAGTTAGTTTAAGTTATAAACACCTCAAACATCATATATATACTTTGTTTCATGTGTTTAATAGTAGTTTTGATTGAAAATACAAAATATAGACATGTTAGAACCAAATCTAGGCCATTTTAGCCCATTTTTTGCCATTTCACTTGAAAATGAATGAATTTGAGTAGTTTGAAGTTAGTTTAAGTTATTAACACCTCAAACATCATATATATATACTCCCTCCGTCCCAGAATACTCTTGACACTTATCAATGCACGTAGTTTTAGATGATAAGTTGTTGTTTGGTTATCAATTGTTATTTTATTGAAAAGTAGATGTGATAGGAGTTAGTAGTTAGTAAAGTAGTACTATTTTATTTTAAGGAGAGAAAGTGTGGGTCATGGTTAGAGTTGGTGTGTAGTAGGAGTGGTATTATTTTATTTGGAAGAGAGAGAGTGTGGGCCAATGCTTAAAGATAGAAGGATTAAAATAATAGTGGGTCATATCCAAAAATAGAAGTGTAAAGAGTATTCTGGGACAGATGAAAAAGGAAAGTGTAAAGAGTATTCTGGGACAGAGGGAGTACTTTGTTTCACGTGTTTAATAGTAGTTTTGATTGAAAATTCAAAATATAGACATGTTAGAACCAAATCTAGGCCATTTTAGCCTATTTTTGTGTGTGTTAATAGTAGTTTTGATTGAAAATACAAAATATAGACATGTTGGAACCAAATATAGGCCATTTTAGCCCATTTTTTGCCATTTTACTTGAAAATGAATGAATTTGAGTAGTTTGAAGTTAGTTTAAGTTATAAACACCTTAAACATCATATATATACTTTGTTTTATGTGTTTAATAGTAGTTTTGATTGAAGATTCAAAATATAGACATGTTAGAACCAAATATAGACCATTTTAGCCCCTTTTTTTGCCATTTTATTACTTGAAAATGAATGAATTTGAGTAGTTTGAAATTAGTTTAAGTTATAAACACCTCAAACATCATATATATACTTTGTTTCATGTGTTTAATATTAGTTTTGATTGAAAATACAAAATATAGACATGTTAGAACCAAATCTAGGCCATTTTAGCCCATTTTTTTGCCATTTTACTTGAAAATGAATGAATTTGAGTAGTTTGAAGTTAGTTTAAGTTATGAACACATCAAACATCATATATATACTTTGTTTCATTTGTTTAATATTAGTTTTGATTGAAAATACAAAATATAGACATGTTAGAACCAAATCTAGGCCATTTTAGCCCAATTTTGTGCCATTTTGCTTGAAAATGAATGAATTTGAGTAGTTTGAAGTTAGTTTAAGTTATAAACACCTCAAACATCATATATATACTTTGTTTCATGAGTTCAATATTATTTTTGATTGAAAATACAAAATATAGGCATGTTAGAACCAAGCAACACAAAAATAGTTTGTTTGGTGTGTCATATAGTAGTTTTTACTTGAAAATGCATGCATATGAGTACATTATTTAACCAAATGCAGGAGACATACACTAAGAAGCTGGATGATTGTACCACTCTGGGGTCACAGCCGAACCCTGATCTGTTGTATTGGGAGACAGTTGGTGGGAGGGACAAAGGAAAAGTGCAAGGGTTGGGTCAGGGAGATCATTTGTACTACAACTCTTCATCTGGGAGAGGAGATGGCTCTTCACAACCATATGAGTCGTCAATTTTTTCTCAGCTTGAGGCGCAGGTGGAGGCAAAGGTCGCTGCACGGATGGAAGAGATGGAGGCAAGGGTCGCAACACGGATGGAAGAGTCAAACCGAGGCCTCCTGCAGGAAATGATGAGGAACATGTCTGGTTTCGACCACATGTTCTCAGGTTGCAACACAGCTTCACAACGCAGACCAGAAGATGACCCAGGTTTGGTGGTGGCAGTAGTGCTACAGAGACACCAGTGACATTGTAGTTTGTTTGGTTTTGGCAAATAGGTAACTAACTTATAGTTTCTATATAGTTAGTCTAACTATATGCATTTAGTGTCTATATTTATCAGCATCTAGCTTCGTTTCTAGATGTGTCGGTATATTTTTTTGGAACCCTACTTCTACTTTATTTCCCGACACCGGGGATCTATTTTGCGTACATATATTTAATCTAGGTAGTTTGTCTAACTATAGGCATTTAGTGTCTATATTTATCGACATCTAGCTTATAAGTTTCTAGATTTGTCGATATATATTTTTGTAGAACCCGACTTCTATTTTATTTTCCGACACCGGGATCTATTTTGTGTACATAATTTTAATCTATTTCATGTAATTATATAAGTATCTACGCAAATTGTAATATATATTAAAATTGCATATTTTTGTAGTTGAAAATATTGAATGTGATGGAGGCGATGGAGGAACAGGTTTAGTGTAGTATATTTAGGTGCAGCCGTGCAGGTACATGTTTAATTATAATTTGGAACATTACTATTTAAATTAATGTAATTTTAAAAAACAACAACGGCTAAACATTGAAACAACGACGGCTATACAGTCGTTGTAAAGGAAAGTAATGCTACCACTGACTTAAGAGGCAATGACTGCTGGAGAATAATAGCGACTGCTTTTTACCGTTGTTGATTCAACGACTGTTTGGAGCTGTCGTTGATTCAACGACTGTTTTAAAACCGTCGTTGAATCAACGACAACTCCAAACAGTCGGTGACATATTATCAACGACGGTTTACAAAACAGTCGTTGATATGTCACTGACGGTCAGACGGTCGTTGATTCCTAAATCAGCGACATCGATACAACGATTGTTTGCTAACGACCGTTGGCCGTCGTTGATCGTTTCAACGACGGTTTTGTATTTATCAACGACGGCTTTAAGCGGTCGCTGATATGGTTCTTCCTTGTAGTGTGTTGTGATAGTTTTGAGTCTGAGACAAGTTGGAAATATATAATGGAGGTCTGATAGGTGACAAGTGGTTTGCTCGTTTGTATGAGTTGAATGATAAGTGGTACACGACATTGAGCAATGACTTATTCTCAGCTGAGACTTTGTCTTCTCAGCATAGTGAAAGTACTAACAATGCTATGGGCTTTTAAGCTTCCAAGATAACGAGATTGTATGAATTTTATGGTGTGTACCACATCATTGTTTTACGGTGGAGACAAACTAAAACCAATGATGAGTTTGTATATTCGAGATATGTCCCTAAGTATTATTTACCTATGGCAGGCATGTTGAAACATGCTAGTCAAGTTTACACAACTACATTGTTTAGGGATTTTGAGCAATAATTTGGGTATTCTTTGGGTACTATTTTGTGAGTTGTTGATTATGGATGATACAATATTAGTGTATAAAGTTTGGTTCAAGAAGTGTTGGAGTTAAGGCTTGAAAAAACCTTGGCTCATTTTCTTGTTTGTCCCACATTGCTTGTGGGAGGGAATTTCTTCATGTTTATATATTTCCTCCCTCCTTCCATTTATTGAGTTGTGACTAGAGATGCTTTTGTGGTTGGATGATATGTTTGGTTTGGGCTTGCTATCACACACGCACGCGCGCGCCGCCCGCCCGGACCGGGCCATGGGCCTTGGGCCTTGGGCTTTGGGCTTTGGGGAATAAACTTAACTTAACTAAATTTTTGGACCCGGGAGCTACGCGTGTGTGGCTGTTGGTATTCTGTAACGTTTTACCGTTACAGTATTCATGGCAATCCCTAATTATCCGCCCATTGATTTCTGTCTTGATTGCTATCCGTTTTTTGGCTTGATTCTTCCCTATAAAATCAGTGCCATCCTGTTCATTCATAGATACAGACAAAACAACAAACACTCTTCTCTCTTCCCTTCTCTTCTCTATTCCTGGGTTTTCGTGCTATTCTCTAAAGCTCAGTTTGCTAGTGGTGGCATTCTTAGCCGCTGTGTAAACCTTGGGGAGCATTCCGGCCAAGATCGATAACCACCATTGTCGGGCCGTAATTGCTTTCAAGTCAGTGATCTCCTATCACGGCACAGCCTTGAAAGTTATCTATTTCTGCCTTGCGAAACTCTTATTCCAACAAGAAGCATCCACAACAGACACACCATGTCACTTTTGGTTGTTCCAACAAGTTTGTTTGTTGTTCTTGTAGGAATTATGAGGAGGCGGGGATGTTGTGTTATCATTGCCTTTGGGTGCTTCACATGCACTCGGTTAGTGAGATACCTTCAGCTCATATTTTAATGCGGCTAGTGAGTATGATTTTTTTTTACTTACTTTTCGCTTTCCATGTAATAAAAAAAGGTATTTGGTAAATACATTTTAGGGTAGCCAAGAAAGGTAACTTTCAAACAAAAAATGATGTTAGGGTCTGTTCTCTTCGGCATAAAAAAACTGAACTGAACTGATGAATTGAATTAAACTGAACTGAACCGAATTAAATTATAACTAATTAATAGTAATGATTATCATTTAGGAACTGAAATGAATTGAACTGAACTGAAAATAAGTTGGGGAGAACATGCCCTTAGTCGCTTAGTTACTTTTACGTTTTTAACTTTTAACACCTCTTGGCTCTTATTACTGAAGCTATAGCCCTTATGAATGCATTTTTCATGCTCATACATGCAAATTAAGAACCTCATCATTGAAGGAGATAATTTAGTCCTCAACAACCCTGTTAAAGACATTTTTAGCACCAGTTGGAGTATTCAAACTCTGGTAACTGATATCAAAAATGTACTTTGTACTTTCTATTTAGTTAAAATTACACATATCTTCAGAGAAGCAAATCGAGTTGCTGACTACCTGTCCAAAAGCGGACATCATATCAAACACGACATCCGCAACATCAATGGCCAAGGCCCAAGAGGAGCCTAAGGTATTTAAACTTATTTTTTAGATAACTTAGATATACTTTTGAAAGAAGGATACCTTAAATTGCCTATTTGTATCTAAAAGAAAACTTTTGGGTTTTTCTGCGTTATATTCTTGTGTTTTTTCAATTTCTACATTGTACTACGACCTTTTAAAAATTACACATGGTACCCTCAAACAGTCAAACTTACCTTTTTTAAATGCACAATGGTCATACCGCTGATTATACGTCATTAATTTCGTCTACTTTTTATAATCCAGTGGAACTAATCTAATTTGTGAATATTCCCTCCAAGCGTTACAACTATGTATAAGTTAAATTAGTTCCAATAAATTAAAAAAAATTAAACTAAATTAATGACATATAATGAGCGGTAGGGGCATCGTGCAATAAATAAAGTAACTTTGAGGGTTTTTTAAGTACAAACACTTGTTTCATTTTGATATGAGGTTAACTAGAATTCCCGAGTAAGCAAGAAAGGGATATAAAGGATAAGGAGAGGGAGAGAGGGAGAGAGCGAGAGATGAAATCGATGGCGTTATCAAGCAGCATTCCACAGACACAGTGCATGGCATTGCGCAGCAGCGGGCATTACAAGGGCAATTGTATCATCTTGTCAATTCCATGTAGTTTAATTGGAAGACGAGGTTCAGATTCACATAAGAAGAGCAGGGTGAGCATAAGTTGCAGCGCAAGCTCAGGCTCAAAGTCAGCGGCTAAAGAAGCAGGATCAGGAGCAGGAGGATTGCTAGACTGCGTAATCGTTGGCGGTGGAATTAGTGGGCTTTGCATCGCGCAGGCTCTTTGTACAAAACACTCCTCGTCCTCGTCCTCTTTATCCCCAAATTTTATAGTCACGGAGGCCAAAGACAGAGTTGGCGGCAACATCGTCACTGTGGAGACCGATGGCTATATCTGGGAGGAGGGACCCAATAGCTTCCAGCCGTCCGACGCGGTGCTCACCATGGCGGTAATTCTCTCTCTTTATTATCCCTAATCATAATCATAATTCAATTCAATTCAATTCAATTCCTAAGTAAAGCATTTGCTAATAATGGGAAATGTGGAATGTGGAATAGGTCGACAGTGGTTTGAAAGATGAGTTGGTGCTCGGAGATCCCAATGCTCCTCGCTTTGTGCTGTGGAATGACAAATTAAGGCCCGTACCTTCCAGCCTCACCGATCTCCCTTTCTTCGACCTCATGACCATTCCCGGCAAGATTAGGGCTGCTCTTGGCGCTCTCGGATTTCGCCCTCCTCCTCCAGTTTCGTCCTCTTCCTTCTCTTTCTCTCCCTCTTTCACTTTGTCTTTCTTCTTCTAACTAGCTTCCTTTTTCTTTTCTCATTAAAAAAACTATAAAGTGACAGCCTCATGAGGAATCTGTTGAACACTTTGTGCGTCGTAATCTCGGAGATGAGGTCTTTGAACGCTTGATTGAACCCTTTTGTTCAGGTCTCTTTCCTAATCCCTCACTCACTTACTCTATACTCTCTATAGTCTACTCTGTAAACTGTCCTCAAAACTTAATTCTTAGTCAAGGTATAAAGAATTCTAAATTACATTCAAGTGATTGGATTGATTGTCTTCCATTTCTTTTCTTAGAAGCCTAAGTCTACTAAGACTACATTCTGGCAGGTCATTTGAAACTAGAAATAGATGAAATGCAATCCGGTAGTTAAAGTCAATTATGGGATTCTGAGTATGATTGAGGAGGAAATCGGATTTGGGTAGTTCAAGCTTGTAGTTCAATGAGGTTCAAGACTTAAAGCTCTTGGAAGTCGGAACTGGATGTTATTTGGGGTAGAGGATGCACAGGGAGGAATATAATGTCCTTGATGGAATTGAAGTATTGAACTATCAACCTCGAAAGGCAACTATCATTCTACAAGCTTTTACCTCTATATTAACAATAGCATACTTATGGTACAAAGTTGTGTAATTATAGTTTAACTGGAGGCTTGCAGTTGCCCACATCGCACACCTTTAGAACCGACACACTTCTAGTGCTAGCAGCTAGACTAACTTTATTACCGTCTTCGGATGCCCGTTTCTGAATTTTCTCTTCTTCGTACCTAACTCCTATTTATTGTTTACCTCAGGTGTCTATGCTGGTGATCCTGCCAAGTTGAGTATGAAAGCTGCTTTTGGGAGGGTCTGGAAGTTGGAGCAAAAGGGTGGCAGCATCATTGGTGGCACCCTTAAAACTATACAGGAAAGAGGGAGTAATCCTAAGCCGCCTCGAGACCCGTAATGACATTACTCCACTCCCCTTCTATTTTCGTCTAGTCTCATCAATCATGGACCTGCAAGATGTAATGTTTCCTCTGCTGTTAGTGGTACCTTTCATTATTTTACTCTCTTCATACTGCAGGCGCCTCCCTAAACCAAAGGGTCAGACTGTTGGATCCTTTAGAAAAGGACTCATTATGTTGCCTACCGCCATTTCTGCTAGGTATCTTTTCTTGAAATGTGTTTGCTATAAGATCATAATTTGTTAAACATTCTCTGCTCCTATCCCAAGAATTTATCTCCTTAGTAACTTATTATATTTTTTGCAGACTTGGCAGTAGAGTGAAACTATCTTGGACCCTTTCTAGTATTGTCAAGTCACTCAATGGAGAATATAATCTGACTTATGATACCCCAGATGGATTGGTTGCTGTAAGAACCAAAAGTGTTGTGATGACTGTCCCATCATATGTTGCAAGTAGGCTTCTTCGTCCGCTTTCAGTAAGTATTGTACTTCTTATGTTCGTAGATAATTGCAACTTGATATTATTTTATTTGGCTATAATGGGTTTCCTTTATCTCTCTCCTCATCGTATGAGTCCATATATTCTAATAACTCTTTGTCTCCTCATCACATGGGTTCCTCAAAGAATAGATCTCGCCGTTCCTCCCATGTTGCAATTAGAATGGAGGAAGTACTTTGTTATAAAACTGCCATGTAGTTTCCTTTCTTTTTTTTTTTTTTAAAAAAAAGAAATAGAATTTCATATAATTACTCCTATTCACTAGGCCACTTTTTGAATTATAGTTTTTTCCAAAAATAAGTTGTAGATTACTACCTTCCCAAATGCTATCTTTTCTAACTGATCACATTTACTATTGTTACTTCTTGCTATGTATGCTGGCTTTTTTCATTTTGAGGCCATCATTTGAATGACTTCAAATTTTAAATATACATTATGGCTTCATTTGGGTCCCAAAGAAAAAAATCGATTAAAATTTGGCAAAAGGTAACAATAGTAAATCTAATACGTTTGAAAGGATAGACATTGACATATTTTTTTCCCTAATCTATTTAGCCACTAAGTGTCCTATTGAATAGTTATTGATTTTATTGGAAAATTGGATCAGAATAATCTGAACTATGGTGCTTTCAAATTTCAATAATCCTAATTATAGGTTATTTGAAAGTATTTCCATGTTCCGATTCCGAAAATACATTGTGACCAAGTGAACAAGTATTTTTTTTTCCTTTGTTTCTCTTTCTATCTGTCTTTCCTGCCAACATACCTCTTCCTTTCTATGGTAGCCACCATCCCTGTTCCTCTCCAACCTCCCATTATTCATCAATTCAAACCATACTTCACTCATCCATGTGTTGTTCCCCATCCAACCCGACCCCCTCAACATCAGACTCCCTCTTGAGGGACTTGTTGTAAAGCTCCCACAACTTATTGTACAATTCAACAAAACAAAAACCTATATTCAAGAAAACTGCTTACATCTAACAAAAAAATTCAATTATTTTGTGTTGATTATCAAATATTGGACCTGAATCAATCATCAAACACATCAGCACAAAGAGGAAGCTCCTCCATACACAAGACCTGAACAGAGGCACAAACAATTCCACTAAGCGACTTAATTTTTCTCCTTCCTTCCCCAATCTGTCAACATCGTACGCCCTACTCCCTCAAATTTGCTTCCACGATTTCGTAATTTTACTTAGCGGCGTCAATCTCCAGTGTGGTTGCAACCATTTCTTTCGGGTCGAGAAGGAGGCCTTGAATTTCCCAGTGCCAGGCTGCGATTAGATATGGAGGGAGGTTTTGGCTTTAATTAATGGGTGATTGGGTGTTAAATGTTGTTGATCTATGGCAAATGGCCTTGGCAGGGAAGGAGGTTGGTTGGTGGTAGAGATGGAGATGGTATGGGGAAGGAGAGAGACTAAGAGAGGGAGGAGAAAGAAAAAAGGGAAATAATAAAATTAGATTTAGAAGTATTGAACCTATAAAGTTTCGACGTACCATGTATTTATCTCCTAAACCATTTTTTTCACGCCATTGGAGTGTTCTTGGAAGACATCCCTATTAGTTGGGATTATTTTGGAATAACTCATAGTTGAGATTATTAAAAGTGAACGTGCAAGGAATCAAGGGGCACACAACATAATTACATATGTGAGAAGAGGTAAAAAGGAGAGAATGCCAACTAAGGGTGAACGTACAAAGGCCATCAGGAGGCCAGCAGAGTATATTTCCCATAATAGTGATTATTCCTTGTACTAGCTGAGTGAGTGGAGAAAATAGAGACGTCGGTATTAGGGCAATACCTGAGGTGCTCAATCCTAGTAGTATAAATAGCAAGCAGTAGAATAACTCTCTCTCATGGAATATATTGTTATCTTTTAAGTTTCCTTTTGTGCAGAGAACTCACCTCTCGAAAGTGAGCACTTGTATTGATTTTGAGGTCATTTGATCCAGTTAATATAACTTATCCTTTAATCTTTCCCTAGAAATCTTTGCATTAATTTGATTCCTAGCAGAGTGGTCTCTAGTTGGGATTATTATGATCCGTTTTTCCTCTTTAGGGAGTTACATCGAGGATAATTTATTTGGATGGAATGACGTGGTTAATACTTTGCAATATACGAGACACTCTACTAACTACTAAGTATGGAGCACTATTTTGAGTTGAACTACGAAATTGGTGCTCTCTCTATCTCAACTTGAAACACTCTTCTTTATTATCATTTATCTCAGCATAGTTTGAACACTTAATTTTTGGGAATGATCCCACTAGTATTTTGATACTTCTCTCTTACCGCCTTTAGCCCGCTATTGACATTAGCTCTTCCAATGAAAAACATACCCTAATTTCCCTTTTTTTGACTAAAAAATACCCATTATCTCCTATCACATCTAGCTTTTGATAAAAATAACAAATTAACACTACCATTCAATGATTTATCTCCTGAAACTACGTGTCATGATAATTGTTTGAACCAATATGAGATACAGAGAGTATTGAAAAAGAGGTCTTTGACAAAGTGGTAAAAGAAGAAAAGGTCTTGAGCAACCTTTTGGTTTGAAAGATGGGAATTATGTGGCATATTAATATAAGGACAATTCTTGTGTCATTCAGACCTTAAGTTTCTAAATTAAGCTTTATACTTCCTCCGTTTCAAATTACTCGCTACACTTTCCATATAGGGAAGTTTCATATTACTTGCTACACTTCCTATTTGGGCAATAAACTCTCTCTATCTCTCTCCTCTCACATGGGTCTCTTTTATTTTTACTCTCTACCTCTCTCTTCTCCAAAAATTGCCTAGGAGTCCGTGAATTGAGAAGTGTAGCGAGTAATTTGAAACGGAGGAAGTATATCAGATTGGAATGACATGCTTTTATCTCCCTTTTCCCCATTTCTCCCTGTTGATGATATAAATAACTAACTATCAAATGGCTTACATCCTCTCTACCAGTCCTCCCGGATGTGCCTCCTGGATGCAATTGGCTTAGATCCTCTCGACTAGTCCTCTCAAAAATAAAAGAGAACCTCTCTACTTTAGTCAATAATTATGATGAAGAATAATACTTTAACACGTAGTTTGGTGGGTTTTTTTTGTGTGTAAGACATTTTCAATTAAATTTACTTGTTTGTAAGTCTTTTTAAGTAACATTTTTCCCCAAACGTTGCCCTGTTTCCTTTTCATTGTGATTGCCGTCTTCCTTGTTTCCAAAATGTTTCCGTTTCCGCGTTAGGTATGGGGCACTGGACTCCAATATTCTAGAAGCTTCGTGCCTTCGTCAGACTTGAGAATATTTTTTGTAGATGTTGGATTCTCGACGAAATCATAGCTGGATTTTGGTAGTTATAGGCTGTCTTGTTGGCTGACAACCCATTTCCTGAATCATTTTGTTCCATTTTGGTGACTCAAGATGCAGTTATTCTTTGATTTCTATTTCAAGTACTTTTGAAATTCTGTGCATTAAGCCCATAAAACCCACTTGAACAGATATTGTTAACAAACTCTAACACCATTTGTTCACACGGTTCCCTGCATTTAATCACTTAGAGCCACTTGTTGGATTCAATTGTGTGGCCCTAGCAACAAGGAATATCGGAACTCCAAATTTTGAATGGTCATATCTCATACTACTGTATGTTTGAAAAGTCTTTTTGACTAAAGCAATGATGAGTGTGCACTGATAGCTATGGGAAGGTTTAGGTTCTCTTGTATAGGTGGACGTGTGCTGTTAACTAAATGTGTTAGATTGAGAATGCAGGAAAAAGATCTATATAGTTATTTCTTGGTTTATTCTGCAACTCCATCCTCAAAATATGCACCGGGGAGATGTCTGTAGATGTGGACAAGTAACTGTAGCAGCTAGACTTTTTGTTTGTTGTTTTATTGGTTGCCTTGCACTTTGTATTTTTGTGCTAAGACCTCACCTATTCACCTATACTCTACACATACACCAGAAAGAAGAAACATAAGGGCAGAGGTCACTAATCACCTTTCAACAGCTGGCCCAACCTCAATGGTTGGGGGAGATATATTTTCTGACCCATAACAGAATTAGTTATGTGAGAATGAGCAGTAGGGCAGTAGAGAGAGAAAGTAAGAAAGTTGTAACAAATAGGAACTTTAGCTCAACAGTAGGATTTCGTTCAGAAATTGAGATAAGAAGTGGTTTAGGAGGGAGATACCTTACCTCTCGAAAGTAAGGGTTGTATTAGAGAGATTGCTCTTTCTTAGTACAATATCTATCCTACTGTTTTCCCTATCTCTATTGCTTAATTTACCATTTTGATCAGCTAAGTGAATTGGGTCTTAGAATTTTGGAGTTTGGATTATAGAGTAGCAAGCTTCATTCCACGGTGCTAATATTTTCTGCTCAGGATTCTGCTGCAGATTCTCTTTCAAAATTTTACTATCCACCAGTTGCAGCAGTGTCACTTTCCTATCCTAAAGAAGCGATCAGATCAGAATGCTTGATTAATGGTGAACTTCAAGGTTTTGGGCAACTACATCCCCGCAGTCAGGGTGTGGAAACCTTGGGTAAACACTCCAGTTTAACAATTCAGCTGTATTACATCAGTTGGGAGTTAATTTTCTTTGCTAAGAATGGCGTCGCTAATGTAGCATATAATTCTTTGACTGGACTTTTCAGGAACAATTTATAGTTCGTCTCTTTTCCCTGGTCGAGCACCAACTGGTAGGATCTTGATCTTGAGCTACATTGGAGGTGCTAAAAATCCTGGCATATTAAACAAGGCAAGTCATTTTCAGGAGCTACTGTCTTGTGTGATTCTAATTCTAAAATATTCGTACAGGATTGATGCCTTGTCGCCTTGAATAAAGCATCAGAACTTAAATAGGGTATATCTGTATCTTTGTTGGTTCTGTAAGGATGACCTACTTTTATCCTTGAGCTTTTTATGTGTATCTTTGTTGGTCCTGTAAGGATGACCCTACTTTTATCATTGAGCTTTTTATTTGTTGATCTGATACCCTGTATTTATCGTTTAAATGTATTCTTCTTATGGAACATGTCTCACCATGCAGTCGAAAGATGAACTTGCCGAGACAGTTGACAAGGACCTGAGAAGAATGCTTATAAATCCTGATGCAAAACTTCCTCGTGTACTGGGTGTGAGAGTATGGCCTCAAGCAATACCCCAGTTTTCTATTGGGCACTTTGATCTGCTCGATGCTGCAAAAGCTGCTCTGACAGATACAGGGGTTAAAGGACTGTTTCTTGGTGGCAACTATGTTTCAGGTGTTGCCTTGGGGCGGTGTATAGAGGGTGCTTATGAGTCTGCAGCTGAGGTAGTAGATTTCCTCTCACAGTACTCAGACAAATAGAGCTTCAGCAATCAGCATCCTGTGTTATTCAACACGGGCCTTTTTGTATCTGTTGTGGCATGTAGTCTGGTCGTGGTGCGAGGATTGATTAGTTGCCCTGCTGTCTGATCCACAAGAATTTTGATGGAAGTTTTCCAGATGAGGGCATTATATGTTGCTGTCTTATAAATCCTAAATTTGTACGTTTAGTGAATAACACCGCATTTGATGACTATCTATCTTTTTCATGTCTGGCTGGAAAAAATTGTTTCGAGTAATAATGAAAGATCCGACGATCCTATTACTCATCATACATTGTTTAACCTAGTGTGATTTAACATTGAGGTACAGAGATAGTTTAGGGATAGTTTAGGGAGCTTAGCTTAGCTTGGATAAGAAAGTATTAGCGGCGCATTGAAAAAGACGAATAAGAGATGAAATTGGAGATTAATTGATGAAGCTGTAATACTGAACGAGCATTCGAGAGACTTCTGTAGTTCCCAACAAATGTAAGCTAGTTTTGCGTAGATTTGGTTCACATTAATATTATCTTTTTCAATCTAAAGTTACACTAATATGCCATTATCTAACATAGTGACGTTTTTTTTCGGTACGATCACCCTTTCTTACATTAGTTTATGGTAATAAAAGTTACATTTTATAACATCATAAATAATTGCTCATTACAATCTATAGCTATTTTTCTTTTATATCTGTTTTTTTTTTTAACATAATGACCCTCTTTTCATAAATTACATGTGCTAGCATTAGGTCCAAATTAAATTATTGTGGACCAGGTTCATGTAAGTATTTTACAACAAATGCTACGTAATAGTAAACACATTAATTGGATATTTTTGTATTCTAAACTATTTCTTATTTATACGAAGGCCGTGTTCTTTTGAGTTGTATTGAACTGACTAAAAATGTGAAAAAATAGATGAACTGAAGTGAATTGAAATTGTGGGCAAAAGAATAGGGCCTAAGTTCCCTCCTCACTACTCCTATCAATACAATAGATCACATCTTTAGCGACAAGTTTGACACGGTTGGTAATCATTCAATAACAGTCAGTGAACTAATTTAACTAGATAGTCGATAGACTATATCTACCGCATTCGCTTAGGTAACCATTCACCGCTCATTTACTAACAAGTACATAAAAAATTGTTAGAAACCTTAAATAAAAGAAAAAAAAAAGAATTAGAGCCCGTTTGGTTCACTATTTTAGGGTCCAAGAAACGGAATCAATTACCGATTCCCTTTCTTCATGTTTGGTTCAACCCCTCACCAATCCATTACCATTACTTGGTGGTAATGGACTCCCCCAATTTGTTACCTCCCCCTCAAGTAACAAAATCCGTTAGTTGGTGGTAATAGTTACCATTCCATTTCTATTCCATGGCTTAGGTTACACAATGATCCTCATTCTATACTATATATTAAAAGGTGTTCCTATCAAAGGAACGGTACCACGTGACACTATTCACTATATATGCGCCACCTAGCTTCGCCACGTCATCTTATGTGCCATGTAGATCATTATGTCATCTTACAAAATAATTATTGTTTGCCACTAGATTTGAACATGCGACCTCTTGCAAAGAGAAGTTTGTCCTTACCATCTCAACCAATTTTTTTTAGTACTTCATAAATCCACATAATGTTTTTAGTCATTGCAAACATAAAGTAAATTAAATGTTAGATTTTTTTTAAACTAATTTTTACAAGAGTGGAAAAACTACATATCAATTGTGTAGAAGAAAAAAGGTAACACCCGGGGCAATGCCCGGGCCAACATACTAGTTATTGAGATTGAAACTTGTAATAATCTTACTTTTCTAATTTATTTTGTACAGATAATTATACTCATAAAATATTGGGACTATTATCATGACATTGTTAGAACTAAATCGAAATGTTAAGTTACCTATTAACAACTTAGACAAAATTTTAGAACAATTAACTTCTTGAAGCTGTACAAAAGTTGGAGCGACGATCTATATCATGTGTGAGACAATTTGTCCATTACCATTGCATTTTTGTAATTTTTTTGTGGAATTTTTTTTGACAATTGTTTTTGGATGCAATACGCTAGTAACTTGATTTGATAAGTTGTTATCTAGATACATATAATAGCTATTTGTATGATATGATATGATATGATACAGTCGTGCTATATTATTATATAGGAGTAGTCAAGAAGTATGATTATATAGTAAAGACATGTATAGTACTCCCTCGATATAATACAATATAACATTTACTCGATATAATTAGGATCCTCAAATCCCCATTTTACAATCAAGCAAGATTTGGACTTGGCCTAGTGATAAAGGTTTAGCCTTATGACTTCAAAGTAATGGAATCATGTGTGCCAGTAGTTCAGTTGGGTCCTTCATCTTACCAACTTTAAAAAAAAAATCCCCATTTTATAAGAGACTTCAATTCATTGAAAAAATAGTAGGCATACGTATACTTAGACGTTACACCTGAGAATAAAATTACAGTCTACAAGTGGTTTCAACATAAGTCGCAGCGACGCAGGCGGTGTGGTGGTGATTACTGCGATGCGAGACGCAGATGTGACAGTGACACTGAGAGAACAATGGATGGTGGAGAGTCAGGTCTTCGGCATCTATGGCTATTTCAGGGAGCTCCCTAAGAGAGCTCAAACCGTCATGTATTTTGGACCTTTTTGTATTCTAAGAAATCTCAATTGCTTTTTTTGTTTGGAGCTCATGTATTTTGCTAATGTCTTTTTTTCAGGCTCGAAATTGCGACTGATATGCACATCGGCTACCTCACTAATGGCCTTCAACGCCTCCCCCCTTCTTTCTGCGTTCTCGATGCCAAGTGTGTTCTTTTTTTTTTCCATTCATATGTCCTTGTGCTGTGGAACCTGCCTTATTGTTTCATACCTAGAACTTTACCCATTATGTTTTATTCATTGCTGCTCATCAATCATGATGCCAACTTCAACTCCTGTATCTGTATGCTTGACATATCACATTAAATAGTAAATGTTTCGGTAAGTACTCATATTTTGTAGACTGGATAAAGTGTTAAACAAACTCCTTACAATAAAATCATATTTTTGTTGCGCAGTCGACCATGGCTTTGCTATTGGATTCTTCACTCACTTGCTCTTTTGGGTGAGTCTATTGATGACAACCTGGAGAATAGCATTGTTGATTTTCTCAGTCGGTGCCAGGTTTGCCTTCTTCTCGTTCGTATTCGCTGATTGTGTTACAAAGTATGACAACCTTTTGGATTATGCAAGATGCTCTTCTTTTAATTTTTCTGCCCTGGGCTGGGATCAATTTGCTCTACTATTGTCGCTATACCAATTTTCTTTGAAATGGTTGTTTGACATACCTTGCTGGATTTTAGTCATTAATTTTGAAACTTATTTTGAGGTTTGCCCTCACGGCTTTAGCATTTGATGTGCATTTGAGTCTAAAGTAAATGAAATACACCAGGCTAGTACTATACTTTTCCCCCCCTCTTGCGCTCATATCGGAGAGATGTGTAGCTTGTAATTAGGACGAGCATTATGTAACCAAGAGACACATAGTTTGGGGATAATTCGTCCTACCTTCAGTATCATTTTGTGGGGTTTGCCATGTTATTTGAATGGATGAAGGATTAATATATCGTTGCATAATCCTTGCCACCCATTGGACTACTAGCGTTGCTTAACTCTAAGTCGACGAATTAAATTGATTGATTATCAAGGTTAACAACCAATGACTATTGGAGGAAATTGATATGAATAATCTGTAAAATTTGAGGAATCGAGCTTAGGGACTTTTAGAGATGAAGGTTTATGAAGATAGAGAGGAGTTATGGTTATTTTATGAATAATGGCTGTTTTTTGAAGTCACTCTTTATCATACAAAAGATCTCACATCTTTTATTGGTACACATGCCTTATTTTAGAGCTACTGTATCACTAAGGATTTCCTCTCAGTTTCACAGTCCGGTAGTAGTTATAGAATTATCAAAACTATAAGAGTTGCAGGCAAGGACTATTGCAGTTGCGGCAATTCACTCAAAGGGTTTCTCTCCTTAGAAGCTGTAGTGCTGCATTTCCTTAATAGCATCACTCTCCCCATGGTGAAAACACTCATTATATGAGAACGTGAGAACTAGAATAGTAATCCAAAATTATTAAATTGTAATCCTTTATTAACATATTACATGGTAATTTTTAACCTGAAAATGTAAAACTTTTGAAAGATTGTCCATGCAAGGGCAATACGGTTACATTATAGCCAAAAAAGACTACTTATTGGCTAAAAAGGATTACTACTTAGTGTTCTCACATTCTCATATAAGAGTTATTTTCACCGGAACTCAACCTTGTAGGGTTGAATCCCATGAGAACAATCCTTGTACAATTATATACTTTTATGAGAACATGAGCACACTTTGTAATAATCTTTCTTAACCAATATGTAATCCATTTTGGGTAAATTGTAAACATTTTTTTCCCTCGTGGGGACAATCCTCCAACAGGATTACATTTTGAAAAAAAGGATTATCATGGAATATCTTAAAAACAGATTACAGTTCTACTAAAATGCATTACAATTCCACCGTCCTCACGTTCTCATGTAAGGACTTCTCACTTGAACTTTATTCTCTATCTCTATAGTATTTGGTAAAGTACTAACTACTCTAATGGTGCAAACCACCTTCATTTCAATGTTATTTTTGTAAGTGTCAATTTAAGTGTTTTGGTTCATTATTATAAGTTTCATTTTTCAAACTATCCCATGTTATTTATTTTTTCTGTCCTATGTCAAAATGTCAATGTTAGTTTTTGCGATCTGATTGTCATTGTTCAAGTGTTTTCCAGTCATCTTAAAAGTGTCATTTTTCGAGTCTAACATTTTTGAAATTGCCATTTTCAACTGTTCTATGTCATTTTATAAGCGTCATTTTTCAAAACTTCAATTTCATTTTATGAAATTCATTATCATTTTTAAAAGGAAAATTTATCAGGAATAACCTTCTATAAGCAACTTTTTGTCATAACAACCTTTTAAATTTTTTTTTTGTCAAGAGAAACCTTAAACCTAGAAAAAACTTTTTTAGAAGATACCTGATAACGTCATTCCGGCATTGACCAATATTTTATGGCATTGACTCACTTAATGACCCGGAAAATTTGTGAGAAGCAACCTTTTACAATGATATTTTTTTTGTCAGAAACAACCTTTTATAGATTTCTTTGCAAATTAAAACCTTACACTAAATTTGTTTGTGAGATAAGTCATAAACCTTATCAAGTTTTCCAACGCTGACTAAGTGATCTCCAATATTGACCGATGAGAGTGGCACTTGACCCCGTTTCTTTTATTTATTTATTTTATTTCCACCCTTTTCCCCAATCACCGTACAAACTATTCTGCTTCGCTTTCTCTTTCCCATTTGTGATATCCTTTTTTTATTCAAATCCTCCAAAAAAATTACTGGTTTTGCAATTCAAGTATTGTCCATCTCAATTCAGCCCAATTCGACCAAGATAATGTATGTTACCCTCTACAATTTCTCCTAATTTTTTGCAATTTATGCATTAATTGAAATTAGGATTTCCCCCCAAAATTTTCAATTAAATCAATAGAAAAAACAGGTTATGTAATATACAAGCGCGGGTCAACGTAGGAATAGCTTAGTTAACACCGGAAAATTAGGTAAGGTTTCATCCCGCAAAAAAATTTTTTAGTTTATGGTTTTAACTTGCACAATAAATTATAAAAGGTTGTTTGTGACAAATTTTTAACTGAGTCAATGCTAGAAAAAATTGGTCAACGTCGGAATGACGTTATCAGATTTCTTATGACAAAGTTTTTAAGGTTTAAGGTTTCTCTTGACAAATATATTTTAAAAAGTTGTTTCTCACAAAAAGCTACTTATAAAAAGTTGTTTTGACAAATTTTCCTTTTTAAAATGATATGTTTCATTTTTATAAGTGTCATGTTACTTTC
Organism: Beta lomatogona; assembly: GCA_947646795.1. Lineage (NCBI taxonomy): Eukaryota > Viridiplantae > Streptophyta > Magnoliopsida > Caryophyllales > Amaranthaceae > Beta > Beta lomatogona. The sequence goes on along the minus strand of CANSNZ010000777.1, from coordinate 332,885 downwards.
CATTCGGTTCATACCGGAAGGACAATTCCCCGCCTAAGAAGAGAGGGCATTAAACAACGTTACCTTAACAATCATAGTTTGGGCAGTTAATAGGTTGTACTAGAGCCGTATGAAAGTGCATTAATGAAATTGACCTTACAAATTATGCATATGCGCGTTTGTGTGTGTCTGACCCTAGGTAAATTTGAAAAGGGATTTCTCTCTGTAGGCTTTAACTTCAACAATTCAATCTATGACCATGTATTAAGGGAGGTGGCTGAATACACTAATTTTTCCTGCAAGTAGCTGTTTCTATTAGGATAAGCATCCTTGTATTAATCAAAGTCAGAAGACAAGAGCTCCGTGTCCTATCAAAAGTGTGTGTGCACGCGCGCGCGCGAGTGTGTCACTCTAGTCAAATCGATATAGTGGTGTTTCACACCGGGCTTCAAACTATGACCATGTGTTGTGGGGAAGGGGGCTGATAGACATACATTGATTCTTCCTCCAAGTAGCTGTTTATAATAGATAAAGCATCAGCTTATTAATTTAAAGTAAGAAGATGAAAGCTGTGTGCCTAGGGTATTTGGCGTCTTTCCTGTTTTATTTTTTGTCCAGGATGTCTTACTCTTTTCTCCGGTTTTTTAAGGGGAATGGGATGCTGGGTTCAATTATTTTTTGAAACTATCAAAGTGTTCCGTTGCTCAGTTTAAAATGAAGAAAGTGAGGACATGTCAATATTACTATTTATGTTCTTAGGAGTTAACACTTTGACACCATTCTTCTCTTGTATAGCCAAATGAGAAAATTTTGCAACAAAATGTAAATGCACTCGGGAACCCTTTATGTATAATATTTTTTGATCCTCAATTGTTTACAATTTCAAGATAACATCAAAAGTGAAGTGCTCAAATACGTGGTGTGATGGATTAAATCATCAAGGTGGCAGGGTTGAACATATGCAGCTACATATTATTGATTTGACATAAGATAGGGGGGTCACGTCATGGAATTAAAACTCCGTTCTGTTACGTAATGGCCGTTCTGTAACAGATTTGGAAGTTGCCGTTCCGGGAAATCCCGTTATAGAATGTTGCGACAAAAATGATGTCCTTCTCGCCGCGTCGTCCGTTACATAACTGTGAGTCGCCGCGTTAGTGCGTTCTTTTTTCCGTTGCATCCGTTCTTTCGACAGAATCAACGAGAGACCTAAAGAGTAAGAAAAACAACATGCATACACTCAAGAATGGAGAATAAATTAGTGGGGGCATTTAAGTTTGGTAGTATATGAGTTGTTTCATATATTATGGTGAATAAATACTTCTCAAACTGTAAATACGCAAATATGACGTTAAATCCCTTGTATGTTATTTATTTCAAAAAATTCACGCCGCGTAAGCCATAATCCATTCCATACATCCGATACAAGCCGCTTCCGCGATACCGCAATTTTTCTACGGGTCACATATTTTAGTTTGGTGGTGGCGGTGAATTTGATATGCATTTGTGTAGTTGTCTCTTGGTGCTGGCCTCCCTTGACTCCTTGAGCTGACATCTTGGCTGTGTCAGCATCTGTTTGGCATTGGACTTGTTAATTTTCATGCATACATCATCGAGCAAATGATAAGATATTAGCTCCTCTGCGTTTCTTATGAACATTGGTGGATTGCAAACTCATCATTTACGCTGTATTTAAATGCAGGACCCACTTGGTGGATATGGTGGTGGACCAGGACAAGTGAGTAACTAACTCAGTTTCACATAGCTTTGCAATTTAATATGATCATTATTAATTTATTGGTTGATCAGTTTAGAAATTGAGATTCTACCTGGTAATAGATCTTAGAAGAAAGTAATATCAATGTTGTTTAAGTGATGAACTGTCATTCTCTGTGCATTATTAAAACTTGAGATATTAATGGTAATTAAATATTTGATATCTTTAGCAAATATTATGTCTCCTCCATCCAAAGCCGTCTCTCGCTTCTCACAGTCACAGAAGAAGGGTCTTGGATGAGTAATCTTGAAGGTATGAAAATCGAGTCACAAAATGTAGTGAAACGAAGTTTTCAATTATAATGCAGAGAACGACATACATCTGCGTTTTTATAAGGGTTCCTATTTCACAGACAGAACTGTGTAGTCAACTAGAAAACACGCGATCATATAATCAACATGGAAGTAGACAATTCAAATATTATCATTCATGTCAATTTTCCTTGTTACTTGATGTCTGTCTATATATTTGAAACACTTGTCATTTTGGCTTACATGTATTTTGTCTTTGGTTTTAGAAAGGGACAAAGTTTTTGCTTCTTTACTCTTTGTCTAGGAGCACATCATAGACCACCAATAACACCAAGGAAGAAAACTTTAGAAGATCCTTCTACTTTCTGGATTAAATTTTTATTGAAAACTTGCTTTCTCTGATCGTACAATTTTAAATGTTTTCCATTTTTTAATAATAAGTTATAAAATCATTAAGATATAAAGGAAATTGAAAATGACGACGGGCTTTACTTTAAACAAGGCTACAAGAGTAAAACAGCCTAAAAAATTAAACTTATTGAGAAGGCAGAGGTGGAACGAGAAATTTGAGAATGGGCGTGTATCGTGTGAATAATATGAAATAACCCTATTAGCACAAAGGCCAATTCCAAAATCCAATCAACTGTCCGAATTACTCAAAAACCTTAGGTAAAATTTTGTTTTCGAAATGTGTCAGTAGGCGTGAAAGAATTTCATAGTTTACTTTAAAGATTTTCAGATTTAATGTCCTTCAAATTTTAATACAGGAACTCGTTATATCATGTCTGCCTCTTGAACTTTTACTCTGCCAAGCAGCTTTCATTTTTCTTAAGGCCTTAAATCCGAACTCTTATCATCTCTAGGATGCGAACGACAATCGTCAAAGTGAAGAGCTCAAATGTTTGCAACCTTTGCCATAAGGATAAATGGATAATGCTTAGATTGTCCCCTCTTAGCTTTACAACAAAAGTTATTATGACAGTCTATCTCTAGTTATTTAGGCTGAAGTGGCTTATCCTTTCATGAAGCATGAAATTGCTAAATCTTTTTTAGTAACTTTCTAGCAAGTTGATCTTTCAAAGTGATCCCCGCCCGATATAAAGTATTGGGTGGCTTATCTCCTTCAAGATAGCAACCCTTTTTAATATAATATATATATATAGATACATACTGGGAACTAGTATTTTCGTCCTATCACTTCCAGGGTTCCAATCCCCACTTAGTGTCCTTGTGACTAAAGTGGCTTTGTAATAGTGTAATAGCTATATGCCCCGGTGCTTCACTACAGAACAAAGCCCAACTAAAAGATATTTGGATAGAAAATATTTATGACAGCTCTTTTTTTAAACACAATTTTTACGATTAGCTCATCATCTCCTACCTCCTCTTTGCTGATGATACTCTAGGTTTTGGCTAAACCAACTTGAATATCTTGGAGTTATTTAAGATGTGCTTTATTGCTTTTGAATAAATGAGAGGCTTCAGGTTCAACCTTTATAAGAGCATGCACATTCTATTGCATGGTTCCGAACTTGGAATCTTTAGCCGATTTATTTGGTTATGGGGTAACTTTTTCGTTCAAGCTATTTTGCATCTTCCTATTGATGCTCCCTTTAAATGCATATTGTTTGAAATTCTATTATTGAGAGATTCGAAAAATTAACTTGTGGCATCAAAATCTAAGCTTTTACCAAGGTAAGGAAGATTAAATTTGCTAAGAAGTATCCTTTCCAGCCTTAGTTTAAAAAAGCGCGCCCAAGGCATAAGAGAAATCTTCATTGGAAATTTGGGAGAACACCCTATGACGGTGGTAGTTGGCACTTCTAAAAGCTTTCTGGGAGGCACTAATCTAGGAGCGAGAGCCGCTTTTAGAGTAGGTGCATGAGAGAGAAACGAAAAGTTGATCTAAAAACCAAAAAGGACCAAAGTTCTTTTAATGAAAACATTCTGAAGATTCAAAAGTCAAAATTTAATTAATCAAAAGGCCTCAATTAATTCCATGAAATTTCATCATTTTTATTCCTAATTAGAACCTTGATCTAAAAATAACCCTAAGTAGTGAATCTCATTAAAGAATCAAATATATATGATAAGACAGAGGTTGTCAGGGAGGAAACTCCAGAAAGTCCAGGGAGCTTTGGTGGTTGTTGCTAGACCTCATTATTGTGTGGTTGGGCCAAACAGATCAACGAGTCAAAGCAGACCAAGCCAAACGAGTTGCGTGGCAATTAGTGGGTTGATAGTGGGCTTTATAGGAAATAAAAGAACGATAAATAGAAAATTAAATGTAAGACTTAGAGAGGAAATATCGACCTCTTTCTTACGTCAAACTAGGAAATCAATTTATCATACACATCTAAAACATGGAAGAAAAGGAGGGAATCTACTTTTATCACTAATTATATTGATCTTTCTTTCTTTATTGATTTATTTATCAGTTTTGGTCGGATGATCTAGGATTACTAATCATTTCTTATGATTCTTCTTTTCTTTTTACTCCCCCCCTTTGGAGTGACTTAACACTTTGTTGGGATACATAAAATTTTGTTGATTTGGTGAGTATTAAGTATGCCAAGGAATATTAGTTTCCTAACTCTAGTAGTTTTGTGTTTAGGAAAATTAGTTAAAATTTTGGCATGTATTATAGTGTATCTAGGGATATGGTTAGCTTTGTATATTCCTACTTGGAGTAAATTATATTTATTGACCATAAATATTGATCATGGGAGGAAATAAATGTATGTGGTGTGGAAAAGCCATGATTTGAGTGTTTGGGTTAAACATGGGGTATGGCTCGGGGTGAAAGGACTTTCGTGTGGTTAAGAGGGATTCAAATTCTAGGGTGATACTCATGTAGGTTATGCGTACATGTCTAAGTGTCCGCCTCGGCTGTTTTGTGTAAACTTTTCATGATTTTTCCCAAAATGAAATGTCAAATGTGTTCATATCCTAAGGTCGAGGATCCGACAGGGGTACTTGTAAATTGGAGAGTCCAAGTAACATAGCATCATGCACACCATTGAAATTTCTAGTGCATTGTTGGGTGGTTTTCGCCCCTGGTTCTTTGGTTCCCACGTTAAATTTCTGTGTCGCTCTTATCGTTGTTATTTTGTGTGTTTATGGTTCACCTTACCATTGCTTGCGAACACTCAACCAGGTAGGCCACTGATCCTAACACATTTTAGGCTTGCTTTTCAGATGCCTCATCTTGCAACCACATATGCTTCTGTCAATTCACTTATCACATTGGGAGGACGAAATGCATTGTCATCTATTAATAGGTAGTCTGCTTGCTACATTCAAAGAGTTGAGGTCCATGGTTGTCCTTTTCACGTATACACATGTACAAACACCAGTCGTGGTGTAATACTTTGAATTTCTACTAACTAATTGGTCACTTAGAGTAAGTGCTATATTATCCACACCTTATATCATTGGAAGGGCTATTTATGTTAGTCCATTTTCTTGGAATTATATTACTTCAATCAAATTTGTGTTGGAAGAATACCAAAAAGAAATAACATTGAATTGTGAAATAGGATGTGCACAAACTCATTTAGATTATCAACGTCAATTATCGTTTGCATTAAGACTATATATTGTTATGCAGAGATAGGTTGCAGGCATTCTTGCAGAGGATGAAGGACCCAAGTGGGTCATTCAGGTAAATAGCTTCTATCTTTTTACTTCAATAGAATTCCTGTCTTGTTACAGACAGTGACACTCTTGCTGGGATCTGCTTCCATCCTCCTACAGTGATTCCGTTTTCATCTTAAAATGCATTCTTTTTTCATCTAGTTAGGACCAATGGTTAAATGCTTCTCTGTTGCATTCCATTATGTCAAGGAGTTATATAAAAAATTGCCAGTTCCTATACAAAAGGAAACTCATCATGAGACCGCTTAATCAAATATTAGTCTTTTAACCATTATTATTATTTTTAAATTCTTCCACTTTCTTTTTCACAATTTTCCATTCCATTCTTAATATCACACTCCTCAATTTTCAGTAAAATACTGTAAGAACTGAGATAAAGGTAAAAGCCTTATTTTTGGGCTACAGATGTCATATATTAGACACTGGCAGGTGTGGACCTCTATATTTGTCTAGTTTTTTTTATGTATTTCTCATGTACTTCTTTGTCACTCTTAAGAAAGAGGGTTTGCATGACAGTTAGAGGAAAGTTAGTAGTATCTAAAATCACTCTTGACTTGTTATTGAGGAAATGAGTAAAATTTTTGTTTTGATAAGTTTGGCAATCGCCAAATTGTTGATGCTGCAAATATTTAGTTTCTATGGCAGGTATCCTGGAAAAGAGTTATTGGGATGATAACAAACTTTTAGGGATGGAGAGATTACTGTTTTGTAACATTTGTTCTATGAGACTGGTTTTATCATTTATGTTGCATGATTAGATATCTTTTGCTCTTCAGGATGCATGAAAAGGGAGAAATTGATGTTAGGGCATGCTACACCGCAATTTCTGTAAGAATGTTTTTTTCCTTTTCACTTGTGCTTCTTCTCTCTCTACCTTTAGTTGTTTCACATGGTGTTACATGATATACAAGCATCTTTTCATACTTTATTGAACCAAACCAAACACAAGTTGAAACAGCACAAATACACAATGAACTTTGATTGATTGTTATGGAATGTGGCAATCAGGTTGTTGGAACTGGGTAGTGAGGTTCTTGCTCAGCTTGGCCTGGCTATGACAAGGGGTTGTCCATTCGTTATTTGGGGTCATTGCTCATCCTGAATTGCTGGTTAAGTATAAGTTAAGCTTGTGATATTCTGTTTTTGGTGGCTGATTTTGTGAGTAATTTTTTTTGCTACTCTCTCTATCTCAAGGAAGTGGGAGATATTTGCTAATTTGGGACAACCACGTAATTAGTCTTTTATCATCACAGATCATGTTATAATTCAAAATTATCTGGGGTCATTGCTCATCCTGAATTGCTAGTTAAGTATAAGTTAACCTTGTGATATTCTGTTTTTGGTGGCTGATTTTATGAGTAATTTTTTTTGCTACTCTCTCTATCTCAAGGAAGTGGGAGATATTTGCTAATTTGGGATAACTGCGTAATTAGTCTTTTATCATCACAGATCATGTTAACTGCTTTTATAATTCAAAAGTTTTAGGAATAACTTATTTTTGTGATGTGCAAGGCGCGAGGAATCCCTAAACCCTAGGCGCAATGAGAAGGGGCTCCCATATTTGGTTACTTGTATTTGGTTAGAGTTTCCTAAATTTATTACAATTTCATTGTTTTTTATTAATGAGAGCTCCATAATGATATAGTACTACTCAAATTCACCCAGATTTTGGAAAATAGAAGTATACAAACCACAGGATAAAAAATACGGTTTTTTCACCATATACCCCTGACAATTTTTTTTTTGCACCGTATACCCTCGCAAGTTTCCAAATTCACCATATACCCCTCACGTTTCAAAAAATACATCGACATGCCCTTATGACTAACGGTGTTAGACCTCCGTTAGTCATTAGGCCCTAATCCTACGCTAACCCTAATCTAGGTTGCACCGAGGGGACGGATACGGGGACGGGTACGGGGACGGAAAATGGCAAAATCGAAAATGCAAAAACGGGTACGGCTTGGATTCGTCAAAAAAAATTAACTAAATTAAACATCCATACATAAATAGTTCAAAGTTGAAAATACCAAAAAACAACAACTAAAGTTAACGTCTTAAACACATTCAACCACAACAATTCAACAACCCAACAATCCAACACAACAATTCAACACCACAACAATTGATTAACAACCCAACAATCCAACCCAACAATTCAACACCACAACAATTCAACTTTCAACTTAACTAAATAAACAATTAACTTACTGCCTATTGAGTCAATCCTCAATAAAAAAAACCACGCGAAAAACGAAAAAAAAAAAAAAAAAAACAACCCGGCAAAAAGATGAGTGAAAAAATGAAAAAAAGAGGAGAGGGAGTGAAAACTGAAGAAATGAGGAGAGGGAGTGAAAAAATAAAATACAAAAGCAAGATAAAAAATAAAATTCGAAAAGACAAAAATAAAAACTGACCTTGGAAATGACGAGAAGAAGAAATGACGAGAAGAAGAAAACCGGCGACTGGCGAGAAGAAACCGGTGAAGAATTTCCAACTTCCAGAGTTCCCGACTTCCCGTTGTGTTCGAGTAGAGATTCGAGAATTGAGGAGAACACGAGGGGCCAAAGTTCGAATTGCGAACAGAATAAAACGACCGACGATAAGAGGCGGCGGCGGCGAACTTAGAAACGGCCGGCGAGAAGAGGCGGCGACGAATGGGCAGGGAGTTCGCCCTTTTTCGCAGTGAAGAGAGAAGATGGGGGATTTCGAAAATGAAACCCTAGATTGTGAAATGTGATTTTGGGCCTCCGACATTTCATTAAGCCGGGGAACACGTTGGGTACGTGGGTTTGGTGGGAAATACGTACCCAACCCGTACCCGCCTTCGAGTTCCCCGTCCCCAACAACACCCCGCGTACCCAGGTCCACAGGTTCGTTCTGGGTACGAATCCCAGGCGAATCCGTACCGTACCCGGTACGGGAAACGGTCGTTGGGAGGCGTACCCAGGCAACATAGACCCTAATTAACTAACCTAAATCTACCCCTAATCCTAACCCTAACCCTAACCCTAATACCCTAACCCTAACACCTAACACCCCCTACCCCACCCCCACCACCCCCTTACCCCAGCCCACCCCACCCCCACTACACCACCACCAGCCCCCTGCGCACCCCTCCCCTTCCCCGGCCGCCGCAACCCCCCTCCCCGCCCGCATCGCACCGCGCACCACCAGCCCCCCTCCCTCCCCCTTCCCCCTCCCCACAACCCGTAACCCCTTCCCCGCAACCCGTAACCCCCTCCACCACCGATTCTTCGCATGCCCCCACTGCCCCTCCCCCGCCCCCTTCCCGGCCGCCGCAACCCCCCCCGCCCCGCATCACACCGGCGCACCACCAGCTCTCCACTTTGAATTTCGAAATTAAACCCAGTTTTTCGAAACACCCCTCCCCACCACCGATTCTTCACGAATGAAACAAAACCCGGATTTTCGAATTTTGTTTAGGATTCGGGGAAGGGGATGGGGGTTAGCGACGACAGTGGGGGAGGGAAGTGGGGTTCGCGGGGGGAGGGAGGAGGGGTGGGGTTCGCGGGGGAAGGGGAGTGGGGTTCGCGTCGGCGGTTGGGGGAGGAGAAGGGAGAGGGTCGACGGGGAAGAGGAGGGGGTCGGCGGGGAAGGGGGAGTGGTGGTGGTGGTGAGGGGGTGGTGGTGAGGGTTGATGTGGCGGTTGGGGTAAGGGGTGGTTAGGGTTAGGGTTAGGTTTAGTGTATTAGATTAGGGTTAAGGTTAGGATTAGGTTTAGATTTAGGTTAGTTAATTAGGGTTAGGGTAGGATTAGGGCATAATGACTAACGGAAGTCTAACACCGTTAGTCATAAGGGCATGTCGATGTATTTTTTGAAACGTGAGGGGTATATGGTGAATTTGGAAACTTGCGAGGGTATACGGTGCAAAAAAAAATTTGTCAGGGGTATATGGTGAAAAAACCGTAAAAAATAATACTCCGTTCTTTAATAATTGCAACATATAGGGGTTGCACATTTTTTAAGGAGAAGAGAGAGATGAAAAAAGGAACCCATGTGATAAGGAGAGAGATAGAGAGAAAACATAGTCAAATTTGGTAATGTTGCAATTAATATGAAACTTCCAAATGAGGGAAATGTTGCAATAATAAAAGAACAGAGGAAGTACAAATTAATAAATACTCCTATGATAATAGAAAGTTGTGGGCTGTAAGCTTAGGAAAGTTTTAAGAAATACAAACAGAACAAAGGTAAGCTCAAGGGTTACAAAATGGGGGTTTAAATAGGTGGCTAGAATTGGCCTTGAATTAGTATAGTCAAATTAATGCCCCTCCTCATTTTCAGTCGAGTGGCTACGTTCTGATAGTTGGATGAGGTTACTAAAAATTGGTCTGGATTGATATGTGATCTCAGGTGTTTATTCAAAACTGGTGATGAGGAGCTGGGGATAGAGTTATTGATATTATCAAATTCTCTGTCATCATATAGGCCATTTATATAGGCCAATTATTAAAAGTTATGTCCTAGGCCATATGAGAAAGGACAATTTTAGTGTCTTGGAATGTTTTCCTTATTCCAAGAAGATATGGGTATAGTTTTAGAGAGCTTCCCTGGGAGTAAGCTTCAGCGCAACTCGCAACTAACAGCAACACAGGCACTCATAGGCGACTAGGCGTCGCCTCTAGCCGCTTTTGAGGGACGCGGGATGCACGGCGGCCAGGGCGTTTTTGTGTCATTTGCAGAAAGGGCTGGAGATTTTAGTTTAAAACAATAATATGATCAAGTTTCTCCGAATTAAGTCTTATGACTCAACCCAAAGCGTTGTATGAATTTGCTAATTTGGACCCTAAATTAAGTGTCTTTATTTAATAAAAGCCCTAATTTGAAAATCAGTCCAAAAGTATAGGTCTCTGATAAAATGATATGTAACATGTGACGGAAGTGAGTAGATACTAATGACTTCCTTTACCCATGATGCTTGGGCTATGTTAGTTGGACTCAGGTACTAGTATCCAATATGGGTGTGGACCCGAGTGTATGATATGGTAATATTGATAATTTTGGATATGGGGAGAGTCCTAAATTTTGGCAGTGGTATGGTGGTACGGCAATTATAAAGTATATCATTAACAAAATCCATATATAATAATCTCAATTATAATTTTCTTAATCAATAATTTCTCTTCTGATCAACAGCAATATGGTACATATTTCATAAAGCATATTCATCTAAAATCTAGTCGTCATTTCTGGCTTTTGAAAATGAAGAGGGAGTAGAAAAGTTATAGCATTATGTAATTTGTTAAGATTGACAAGCAGTAAGCAGTAAGCAGTAACCAATCTGCTTTCTCCCAGCTGAGGCCCACATGGTTTTATAGTACCCTTAGAAAAAAAGTTAAAGAGGGATGACTGATGATGTACAGCTACATTGCATCACATGTTTCTCCCTGCCATCCCCTTCTCAACCTAGAAAAAGGGAAAAGAAAGAGAAAGAAAAACACTGACTGGTCTGTTTCTCTTTGCTCCATACTGGGATCCAACACGTTAGACAGGAAGATAGAAGAAAAATAAAATAGCAGAAGAAGAAAAATAAAAAATATGTTTGGTACCCTGCCCAACCCAGTCAAAATGTGATTTGGGCCCCTCCACTAACCATCTTTTTTTGCAATCTCTCTTTCTCTCCGCATAACGACGTGAAGTGGGTCCTCACTAACACAATCAATTTATCTTCTTGTTACTTTTACACTATCTACTTGAATAGCTTACATTAATACATTCTCACTATTTACTCTTAATATGCGTGCAATAGCTTTAGAGGACATTTATCTGTGGACGACAGGAGTTCTTCTTTTGTATATAGCCTATCTGAAACAGCAATCTGTTCTTGAAGCCTGGATTAATATTTCCAACGTTGACCAGGTTGCAAGTATTCTGAACTTCTTAGATCATGAGTTAATGGAAAATGTTGGGGATTACATTCTAAGGTTGGTTGCATATGGCTTTTGTTTTGTTTGTTTGCGCTATTTTTCCTCTAGATTTAATTCCTATTTTTACGGAAGTGTTTTGTTAAAGATATTCATTGAAATACATAAATTGTTCTGACTACAATTGTTCTTTTTACAACATGATAATCCACTCTTTGCTTAATGTGGCATGGATGTTTCTCCAGTTGTCAGACATATGAAGGTGGCATTGCTGGCGAGCCCGGTTCTGAAGCCCATGGTGGGTATGTATGTTCACTATTGATGATTATATGTCGTAATTGCTGTTTAAATCTCCATGTTTGCTCTTTTGCCTTGTGATTTAACATGTACATTTCTTTTGACTTGCAATAGGTATACCTTTTGTGGGTTGGCCACAATGATTCTTATCAACGAGGTTCATCGATTGGACCTGTCTGCTCTAATTGTAAGACTAATTCTTTCTTGTTACTCATTGTTTCAAATGTTTCACCTGCTGGTGAACAAAGAGGACGATCTTGCTTTTGTTCCTTGATTTCTGATTTTGAGATATGTTATGACAGATGTGAGAAAGAACAACTGCAAAACAAAGAATAATCACACAGATTTAACGTGGTTCACCAACGGATTGTTGGCTACGTCCACGGGCAGAGAGAGAATAATATTATTGATGAGAAGGATAACCAGAATTACAGATGTGTTTTAGCACTAATGACCGCACTAAACGAATTAGGTTAAAAGCCTATTTATAACCCAACCCCGAAAACGCGTTTCCGCGTCAAAAAGCCCACCGCCCGGCGACATCCGCCCGATCGGGCGGACCACTTTACTAAACGAGGAATGTTCTCGGGCCCGATCGGGCGACCACCACCCGGTCGAGTTCGGTCACTCGCCCGACGCCATCGGGCGCCTTCCTTCCAAACCCCCCGCTAAGCATGGTGTCAAAACAAGGCCGCATCGTATCGTGTAGCCCGTGTCGTAAAGGTTTTCAAATCTACCGAACCGATATCACCCGCATCGAAAGGTGTAAAAAGACCGCATTTTAGGCGGATTCTAGGGATATCTCATGGTTTAAGCCGATATTTGGCGGTACGACAACCTCATCATCCCTATTCCCGTATCACCGTGACCGTTACCGCAATCGTGACCGCAGCCGCATTTTCGAACTATGCTGCTAAGTCACTGGATCCCGCCCGGTCAGGCGGCACACGCCCGACTTGACCGGGCGGCCCTGCGAACAAGTCCCTTCGACGATATTCAACCAGATTCAAGGCACAAATTCCTACAAGATACATATATAAGCATTCAAGAAAAATGATACTTTTTTCACTTGAACAAAGTTGTTGGCATCTAATCTTTACGATGGTCAAGCAAAACACACACATGTGGGCCAATGTTGTCGAGGGAGGTTTGTGTAATTTGGCTAAAAGGGGAATCTTTATATATTTGTTGGGTAGACAATGTTATTTATTCATTTTGTTTCCCCTTTTTTCTATTCTTGATTACCCCTGATTCCTGTTTGTTGTGTATGTCGTCCAAGAGACCCAAACTTTTTTCTCAGTTCTTAATGATTCCGCCTCTGGTTAATGCATAGTGTTTCTGTTTATTTTGTTATGTGAACCAATCTGCTTATATTCATTAATTAAAGAAGAATTGCACCTATTTGACTGTTGGAGTTTGGACATGGTGAAGCTTCATATTTTTAAGGCATATTGGCTAAAAATAAGATGAATTTTCTCTCAGATGTGCAAAATAATACGAACTAAAGTATTTGCTATGAATATTATAAGCTTCATAACACACTGTCAGAAAACTATCTAAAAAGGATATTTTAGAACTTTTTAAATTTTTAAATATGTTGTTGTGTATGTTTTATTTATATTGTCTTTTTTTTAATTGTTATTTCAGCACAATATACGTTGGAATATTACTTCGTCCATGAGCCCCATATCATTTTGCACAACTAACCGTAAAGTTCATATTAATCATATCAAACAGTTCAGTTCGTATTTTCTGCACATAACAGTCATAGTTCAAATAAAATTTAGCCAATTGCCCTTTATTTAAAAGAGAAATCAAGAAATTCAGATCAGACTAAGGATAAGCTTGTGCGACTAAAGTAAGATAAGCTGTTTAGTATCCTTGTCGTTTTTTTGTCGCAAGTACTATAATCTTTTCTATCTTGTTATTATTTCTGATCATATGAATGCTGAACCAGAATTGGGTTGTATTTCGTCAAGGAGTTGAAGGTGGATTTCAGGGAAGGACAAACAAATTGGTCGATGGTTGTTATTCCTTTTGGCAGGTGATTGTTGAACATGTATGTCTGCTGGTTAATTTGTTTTCATGCAAGGGACTGACATTTAGGAAATGGATCTAGGGAGGTGTTTTTCCACTTATTCACAAATTGCATCAACTTGTTGAGGAGCAGTTGAGGATGCCAGATTCTTGTGAGCATGAACTTGATTCTTCACAAAGATATCTTAATTTACCTGAGGAGATATGTCAAATCGACAGGAGCCAATTTGAACAGAAAGGTTTGGAGTTCTCTCAATGATTGCTTTTTTCTGTTTGTCTAATGAGGCATATTATTTACCATGTGAATATAGTGATTTAGATACGTTAGGTAGCTTCGATTTGTTAGTAGATATCAAATTATTCCATACCCAAAGAGATAGCAAAGAGCCACCTTTGAAAGACCATGCATAGTTACTTAGGAAGCAACCTTAGGCATCATAGGTTCACAACCCTAGGATCTCTGTTTTAGCATGAAGTAGGGACCATGGGTAGTTTGTCTGTGGTATTCCTTGGGTGGCTACAGTATTTAAGTATCCAATATTTATCCCAGTAGGAATTTTGTATGTGTATTATACGCCACTGATGCACTATTTTCATTTTTGATATAAGTTACTTAAATTTCAATTACTTTCTTCCTAAAGAAGGGATAATAGTGCAGATTTATTTTCCAATATAATTTCAGACTTCATACTTTGCTTTGCCGAAGTCCATGTAAAAGGAACAAAGCTACGCTAGAAAACAACCTGAGGGCTGTGTGTGTGACCGGGTGTGTGTGTGCAGGCAGGTGCGTGTGTGGGTGTGGGTGCATGGGCATGTGGCTGTGTGCGGGTGCGGGTGGGTACGTGCGGGTGGGGTGTGTGTGTGTGGGTGTGGATGGGTGTTTGTGTGCGAGTGCGTGCGCGTGGCGTGGTTTGTGTGTGTGTGTGTGTGTGTGTGTGTGCGTGTGGGGCATGCGCCGAGGGGGGGGGGGGTGCGTGTGTGTGCGTGAGGTCTGGTGTGTGTGTCGCATGCATGCGGTGGGTGGGGGGGTGGGTGTGCGGGTGCGGGCAGTTGTGGGTGTTTGTATGGGTGGGTGTATGGGCGTGCAGCCGTCAGCATCAGCGCAGCAAGGCCTCCGCTATTATCTGCCAACCTTAAATTCAACACCAAATTAATTCCCGTTAATGGTTTTAAGCCTATGTTGTTACCGCGAAGTCAAGAATCGTCATTCCAACAGATATTTGAGACTATACTGATTGATCGGGATTAGAAATGATAGTCCTCAAAGGTATGGCTGCAGTGGCGTGGATAATCTAATCTATTCGCATTCCGTCTAATGCGTCAATACGACCACAAGTTCGGGATCCTAATGCAGTTGCGCAATAGGTGCTGTTGCCTGAGCTAAACTGAGTTGCGGTAAAAGGGATCAGTGGCTTGCGATGTCTCTTGGAATGAATTTCAAGGGAGCAAAAGTGAACTTATAATATGTATAAGCTTGTGTATCCTGCTAAAACCCGAAAAAGCACAAAGGCAATGATTGACAGAGGTTTGGGTGATTGGGTCGTGTTATGATGTCATGAATCTCACTCTCATCAATAGACTCCCTTTGCCATGATAACATGCCCCAAATACAAATTCTATTCTCAAAATGAGCAGTTAGAATGTTCAAAATTTGAATGTACTTAAAACTTGTGATAATTGATTAACTAATACTCTCTCCGTTTCTTTTTAATATACACACTTTATTTTTTGTTCTGTTACTTTTCAATCTATACAGTATTGCTTTATTCTTGGTAACATGTCCCATCTACTTTCTTCTCTTTTTTAACCCATGTCATCCATTTTTTAATATTTTAACCCACTTTTAGTTTCTCTCTCTTTTTTGAGTTTCTGTCTCCACCTTTGAGTTTTCTCTCTCATACTTTTGTACTTCCTCCTTGGTTTCCCTAAAGTGAAGTGGGTAAACTAAAAAGAAACGGAGGGAGTATTACTTATTCTTAGAAAGGGTCAATTTAGATTAAAATATCACCAAAATTAAGAAAATCCACTATAAAGGATTTTCATTTTCAAACATTGTCGAAATTAAACCAAGCAAAATAAAGAACAGTCAAGATTAGGTCGCCGGATGAATGTTGTATTGTTTGATAAGAGTAATCACACCAATTACTACCCTTAGTTTCAAGAAATAAGGTCTCTCCCTCTCTAGACTGATCTTACCAGTTTTCTGAATGACTTTCTCTGAATCAGTACCTCAGTGACCATGGGACCCTTGGCATCACTCCTGACCCGCATCCTTTGGAGTTACCTCCAGAATGAAGTCAGCTGAGAGTTGAGTAAGGATGGTGCAGAAGCAGGCAAACGCCCAAGCCCCAACAGCTTGCTTGACCTTGAGAAGGATAGTACCAGCTCTAGTTTATAGGTCACTGAACCAATCTTCTGAAGTACCTTATAAGACCCATAAAATCGAGGAGCTAACTTCTCGTTAGGTCTTCTAGCCAAAGATTGTTGGCTACAAGGTTACAGTTTCAAGTAGACCATGTCACCAAGACTGAAGTGAACATCCCTTGTCTTCTGATTCTCTTTAAACTGCATGCTTTCCTGGGCTTGAGGGAGATGGAGCTTCAACTCATCTAAGATGGCATCTGTCTGTTGCAAGACTTGTAACTGCTCTTCAGAAGAGAAACAGCAGTGCTGCCTTTTTCAAACCTGAAAGGTTTTTTTTTTTTTTTTTTTTTGGGGGGGGGTCTGCAAATAAACCGCCTTAAAGGTGCTGCACTGAGTGAAAGAGTGGGAAGAAGTATTATACCAGTACTCTGCCCATGGTAACCAAACATCCCAGGTGCGAGGTTTGCCCTGAATAAAGCATGTCAGGTAATTTTCCACTTTTTGGTTGACCGCCCGTCTGATGGCCAGACAGGGGATGATAAGAGGTGCTTCGATGCAACTGAGTACCTTACAATCTGAAGCATTCCCTCCAAAGAAGCACTCATGGAAACCTTCTTCCTGTGGAGGGAAATCCATGTAAACGTACTACTTCCATAATGAAGAGTATAGCCACTAAGTGAGCTGTAAAAGGATGCTTAGGACTCAAAACATGCCCGTATTTGGATAGTCTACCCACCACCACCAGAACAGTGTCCACCCCAAGGATTTTGGTAAGCCTTCTACAAATTCTGTTGTCACATCCTTCCGTATTCTAATGGGAATGAGAAGGGGTTGGAGAATCCCGGCATGGCTCAGGGTAGATGTTTTCTGTTGTTGGCAAGTAGAACAGTATTGCACAAGCTTCTCAATGTCCTTCCTCATCCCCTTCAAAACCCTTGAGCTGCCATCGTTTGATGGGTCTTATGCACACCAGAATTTCCTCCAATGGGAGAGGTACAATATTCTTGCAACAGGGACTGAATAAGAGGGGACCCCTGGGTGAAACCAACCTACTCTTTTACATAAGGATGCCTTGCTCAACAATGTAGCCCTGTAGACTGATGGTGCCAGCTATAAGCTCCTCCGTCTTTATGTTCATGAGATTAAATCTTGCGAGATTCTCACGAGATCGAGATCGGAGACAAAACTTTTGGTCTCTCCTGAGATATCACATGAATTCTCGTGAGATTTTTGTTTTATTTGACATATCTCGTGAGATTGTTCTGATATCTTCTCGATCTATAGTTCCTATATATCTCACGAGATTATTTTATATAATAATCTTGTGAGATTTGTCTTATATTCACGTTCTCACGAGACCGGAGACAAATAATTTGGTCTCTCGTAAGGTGTCACATATATTTTTCGTGAGATTGTTCTTCTATATCTCACGAGAATAAACACCAATCTCGAGGAAAAACATATATTGCAACTGAAAAATGATGTTGCGCAGAAGAACGTAATGTGTGTTTTCGAGGTGGGTAACGTATATGAATGAGCGTTTATTTATATGAATAATAGGATGGAGCACTCATGTTTTAAGAATTATTCTCGGACAATTCCTGATATTTCAGTATTTCCAATATTTCCATTCATCCCCCTGAGTTCCTATTGCCACGTCTGAAATATGTGAGTGTGATGGGAGGCCTTGGCCTTGGAGGATTTGTTGCAGTCCAATAGTGGGTGGAATTTAGTAAAGTGAGGTAAGTCTCATTGTGGATGTGAGTATATCGAATAGACAGTGGTGGTGATAGAAAGGGACAGTGCTATGAATTCAGATCAAAACCAAACAAAAACAGTAATTTAGGGGTCTAAAGATAAGTTGTATTAGATTAACATCAACTTCATAGAATGCTCAACTTTCTCAAGGTCGAGTGCTCTCCTAAAGGTTCCTATTCTCTCTTTACTTTTCTGGATGATTCTCTCACTCACTACAGTACCCCTTTTATTACTCAGCACACCCCACTACCTACATAACAAAATTAATTGTAAAAGACAAGCTTGCCCCTTCTAGAATATGGTCAGATATTTTCAGCACCACTCTGATTATTCCCCAGCTCAGCATTGCTGTGAATATTCTCCAGCTCAGCATTATCATTTCTCTCCTTGTTTCTTCTCTTGTAAGTCACTAGTAGGTGGCCTAGGGTGAGTCACAGCCGACAGGGTGGAAAAATAGACTCAGGATTAAATTGGTTGTAAGTAGGGGTGTCAAATTGGTTGGATTGGATTGGACTTTGCCAAATCCAGTCCAAAGTCTTTTGGACTCGAGAAATTGAGTCCAAATCCGATCCAAACTTTTTTTGAGGCCAGGCCAGTCCAGTCCACTTGGAAACTTTTTTTTGAGTCTGAATCCAGTGCAAGCGAGTCCGAATATTATATTTCCTCCGTAACAAAAAAAAGGAACGGTTTCCGATTTGGGGTGTAACACAAAAAATGCAATAATTGAAAACTTAATTCTTTTAGTAAACTTTTTGGTGCAAATTTACGAAGATGCCCTTACTTAATAAACATAAACACTAATAAAAACATCCCTAATACTCATTTAAATTTAACTGAAGATCATTACAACTTAAGATACCAAATTACCAAGCATGATTCCCACAAATCACCATCACGTGCCATCATTGCCACAAAAATCATCACCCTCCCCACTCATCACCACCACCCCCACTCATCAACCCACTCACCACCACCACCACCACGAAAACCCTAATCACCACCACCACGAAAACTCCATTTTGCTCGAATTTGCCTCGAATTCATGCAATTTTGCTCGAATTTCGTCGTGGGTTTCGTTATCTTGGTTCGGTTGGATTTTGAAGTTCCTGGATTGGGTTTCGTCTTGGTCGGGGTTTGGGGTTCGTGGTAGTTTTGGGGGTAAGGATGCTCGATTTTGGGGTTAGATTTGATTTTTTGTGTTTTTTCTTTTAATTTTTTGGTTTTTTGCTCGAATTCGTGTTGTTGCTCAACTTTTTTTTGTTTTTGTTAGTTGTTTTTGTATGTTGCTCGAATTCTGCTTTTGATTTTGGTTCGAACTTTGTGGAGGGTTTCGGATTGCCTGGTGTTCGAATATTATGGGTTGCTTTTGTTGAGGTGTTCTAATTTTCGGGGTTGTTTTTGCTGGTGGTGATTTATGGAGGTGTTCGAATTTTTTGGGTTGTTTCGGTGAAGGGGCAGCGGTGAAGGCGGTGACTGGTGAGTGGTGGGGGTGGTCGCTGGTGATGGTGGTGGTTGGTGTGGTTGTCGGTGGTGAAGGTGGTGGTTGGTGCGGTGGTCGGCGATGAAGGTGGTGTTTGATTATGTAATCTTCTCTCCTCTCCTTTTCCCCTAATACACCTCTTAATTTATAATTACCATTTTCTGAATAGGAATCCGTTCCGAACAAATTTGTTGCAGTTATTTTGTTACGAAGGAAGTATTATTTTTTTCCCAATTTAGGTTCACGATATTTTCTCGTGATTGAAATTTGAAATTAAACTCATTACATTCATTCCATAAAGTAAGTACATCCATTTATAAATTCTATAATCAGAAGCAAATTGCAAAATACAAGACCTAACCTAAAATAGTAACTTAATAGCAACCTCGATCTAAGTTGAAAGAAAACTGGGAAAAGGAAATTCATATAATGAAATGAGTTATGAATTAGTAAATGAGGCAGAGAGACTAAGAGAGAATGCAAGGTAGAGAGAGACTCGGAGAGTGAGAAGAAGTGAGGAACTGAGGAGTGACTTGTGAGGAAGATGATTAAGTCGGCTACTAGGGACTAGGGTTAGAGATTTATCACTTATCGTAACAAAAATTTTCGTTTGCGATCTTGTCAAATTCGTTTCTTTGCCTATTTCCAAATAATCAACTTCATATTTCCCTAAATGCGTAATTAAATATATTAATGGCCAGACATGTCGCTAAGAGATAGTGTAAAAGTAATCTAAATAGAGCATACGACTTAGGACGGAGGGGATACTATCTTTTGTATGTCCCAAAAAGTGTTTTGCCCCTTTTGAATAGAACTAATAGTTGGTTATTAATTATTTTTCAATCCACCGCATGAATTCTCTTACCATCTCTATCGACACATTTTTGAGGTGGTGGTTGTCTCTAGCCTGATGTTTTCTCTTTACCTTTTGTCCTCTGTCCATCGACTTCCAACTACGTAATTACATTTAACACTCATGAAATTGGTGCCAAAGTCGATTAGGAACTTTATTTTCATATAGGAGGAATGTTCTAGATACCCTTTTAAGCTATGTTAATTGTGACGAAGTGTTTGGTTCATGCACAGCTATGGTTTTTTTTGTGGTTTTGGAATCACTCAAACAGTCAAACCCATACCACATGTTGCTTTTATGCTTTAACAGATTTGGTGCCAGTGGAATCCATCTTGAGAAACCTTTGAGGCATGGAATTTTTGAACTTAAGAAGTAGGTGGGTTTCATTGAGAAATTCCTTTATATGGTTATAGTGTTATACTTTGATAATCAGCAACATAGTGAGTCAACCAGCATACATACCTGTTACAATTGTGACCAACAACTACCTCTATACCAACCGCCAGCGTGGCAGCAAAGCCCCCAATTTCTCTCTCTTTCCTCTCTCACACTGGTTCTCTGCCATTAACTGCACATCAACTACAGCAACTGAGATAAAAAAAAATGAAATATTTTTCAGGCGTAGTCTCAGACTTTCAGGAATCCTATCTTTTGATTTTTCCTAGTTCTGCCGATCTATCAGGGAAAGGGGAAAGGGGAAAGGGGCTAAGGGTGATTAGTGTTGGACACAACAAGCACTAACGAAAAGGATGTGGTGGTTGAATGATGGTTTCATGTGGGATTAGAGAGGAGAGGGAGTAATGATGGAAATATCGAGGACATGGGAGGAGGTGAGATATTTTATATTGTATGTTTTAAATTTAAAGTCTTGATCATATTTCAACCATGACCAGGTATTAAGTATGGTTATGTGGGATGAAAGATTGAAAATTGTTTAGGAAGAGTTTTTTAGTTGGAGAGCGTTTGCTTCATTTTCCATATATCTATGCACATTATTTTGTGTAGAAGCATGTAAGACATACTGGTGGTTGTACTTCTATCTGCAGGCCTACAAAGTCATCCTAATATTGTGAACCTCTCTGGCGTTGGTCTTGATTTTGTGAAACGTTCGGCAAATATTGGACCTCTCTTTCACAACCTTGCTCTGCAACAGTACATAATTCTTTGTTCTCAGGTAATCTCTTACTGTAAATATTTTGGTTTGTTGTTCAAATGGATAATGTTCTGTTTGCTATTTCTATTTTTTAGGATATCTGTAATTAATGTTGCTCCCTTGTAGCATGCTTGACTGTTGTTTGGGTAGATCTTTCAGCAGTACAGATATATATTTAATAGGTCGCAACATAGTCATATGCATATATGCACACATTCTCCAGCTTCCTATTTTCCCTTTGAGTGTTCCGTAAATTCTTTTCTTACTCTAGGAAGAGGTAGATTGCATACATTCCTCAATGCAGGGTCACTAGATTGTTTTATTTGTTGTGTGCAAACACTCTCTAAGTGTCCAACTGTTATGTGAATCCACATAGAAAGGAGGAAAATAAAATGCAAGAAACAAGAGGTACAAGAAATGTAGTCTAGTGAAGCTCTATGCAAGGCAGAAGCTCTATATGTTCTATTTTTGAAGTTCTTTCTACTAAGTGGAGCCATAATCAGTTGATCAATCTCCGAGATTGGTAAGAAGTAACTGATATTGATGCTATTTCTTTCAATTCCCTGATTTAATTACTGGGGTTTTAGGGGGAGACAGTGAAAAGAAGGGGCGCTTTTTGGGAGTATATGGGGGTGACCTTGATAATGATCATCAATCTCAGAGATAAACCTATCGTTTCTATGAAAGTGAAAATGGGGTTTTTTCCCCTTTTGCCTTGTAAGGTCACTACCTTTCCAGGGCGGGTTCCATCTGTTTGCGGAACAGCTATTGCGTAGCTAGAATTAAATGCTCTATATCCAGCTGCTGACATCCTGATGGAATTTTTTGGGATGACTATTATTGTGATTTTCATGATGTTTCGATCAATCTTTCTTAGTTCTGATTTTGTTCATATTTTTTTTCTCTCTAGAAGATGACTGAGAATAAAGGTTTAGATTGCAGATATGGGACACTACTTTTGCGATTTGCTTCCATAGTTCCATAGGCTTAAGGCTTTGTTTGTTTTTATCTCCAGTTATCAGGTTAGGAATCAAGTCATATGTTTTAGAATGGATGACTTACCAATACCTGATAATGGTTGGTAAAAAGAAAATTCCTCGTTCCTTCACTTTTGTTTCTCTCCTTCATCTCTCTCATCTTCCTCACTTCCTTCATTGCCTCCTTTCTATCCCCTTCCACTGCCTCTTGTGTGTGGTACTAAAAGATTAACTTTTGAAGTCAATTTTTCTCATTTTGAAATTGGGTGACAAAAAACCACCACTAGTGGTCTAGATAAAAGGAGATGTCATATCAAGGTACGAAGATTTTTGTATTCAGTTGTCATTTCAATCTTTTCGGCCATCAAGGTTGTGTATTTGTGATGGTGATAAATGCTGATAATCATAGGGGATGAACATGGTGGGTATTGAGGATAAGACGGGCGGATCCAGATTTTTAAATTCGGGGTTGCACCACTGTGAACACATAAAATGGAATTCCAGCTGAAAATCAAGTTTGCCCATGACACTACGTTATTGCACAGGGACAAAAAAAAAATATATTACTTATTTCTTATCATATATGATATCTCAATGAAACCATAAACATTAATATTTTACTTTAATAATTTCATCCTTTTGACGGAGATTACATATAAAAAATTAAAGCAAACAACGATAATCAAACCAAATACAATTACAATAGACAATCATATTATACCAAAAAAATTGACAGATCAAACAACGGTTATATACAAATTAAAGTAATAATCACCCGGATCTTAATTAAATATAATAATTCACAATCCTGAAACAGAGGAATAGAACTTGGGTGCTTGCAACAACGATTGTTCGTCGGTTCATCCTTTATATTGATATAAATCGAAACTGTATTATTGACACTTGAGCGTCTTGATACAAAAATTTGCCCGTTGGACTCCTTAATTTTGGGTGAGTTCTCTTTTTTTTTTTTTGAGAAAAGGGGCCAATGAAGATGCCCGTTGAGGTATTGGGTGGATTGTTTGAGAAGATAACTTAAATCGAGTAATAGAGGAGAAAATGAAGATGAATGATTTCTTCCTGCGCGGGACGCACGGTCTATGGCACACCATTTTTTTTTTTTGCACGAAGCTTTTTTTCCCTACTTTGGGGTGCATGTGAACCTCCATGCTCCTAGCTGGCTCCGCCACTGGGATAGGATGGTCAAGTTGAGGCGAGGGGACGAGTAGGATAGAGAAAGTAGCTCATGGACGACATTTGTAGTGGTGGTGGGTGTACGATACTACGGTCACTTGACTATAGCTGGTGCGGTGGGTTGGTGGCGCAATGATGGTGTGCGAGATAATTTAATTTAATTTTTTTTTTACTTGATTCCATGTGATGGAGAATGAATAATCCCAGTGGCGGTGGCGGATCCAGCGTGGGTTCAGTGGGTTCAACTCAGTGTCACATAATTCGCTATATAATTCGCTTTTTCGGATCGCGGTTCGCGGGGAGATTAGAGAATTATGTTACACTGGTTCAACTGAACCCACGAAGATCCGGAAAAAAGAACTGGAAAAACAAGAGAAATATATAACTTTTATATCAATACATGCGTGTTGTTTCAATGAAATGCAGTGTCGCTCAGCGGTAGAGTGTGTAACTTTGTATTCTTCATGTTAAGGTCGCGGGTTCGATTGTCCTTGGTTGTATTATTTCATTGTACCCTCTTTTTCCTATTTTTTTTCTCCCTTTATGCTTGTGTTATATTTTTAGTTTTTTTTCCCTTTTTTTAATCCTCCTTTATTTTTCAGCTCATTCTTTATCTATAAAATCTCCATCCTGGCTGTATTATTTCATTGTCTTTTCTTTTTCCTTTCTTTTCTCCCTTTATGCTTGTGTTATATTTTTGGTCTTTTTTTCCCTTTTCTTAATCCCCCTTCATTTTTCAGCTCACTTTTTATCTATAAATCTCTCCCTCCCACCAAGTACAAATACAATAAAAGCCTCTGTTACTCGGACTCTGCAGTTTTTGGCATAAACCCGGGTCGGTACGACACGACACCGACTCGGGTATAAAATACGAGTCGAATCCTCCATATTGCACTCGGACACGGGAAACCCTAATTCGAACGCGAAGAGAAGAAGAGAAGAGAAGAAGATGAGGAGAAGAGGAAAACTTACGTGACGGCCGGCAAGAGCTTCAAACTCGCCGGAGCCGCCACCGCCGGTCAGTTTCTTTCTTCTTTTTCTTCGCTTCTTTCTTTCTTTCCTTCTGTTCTCTGTCTTTCTTCTCTCTCTTCGGTCTTCTGTTCTTCTCTTTTTCTTCTTTCTTTTTCATTTTCTTTTTGTCCTTTGTGGCCACGTGAGTTTTCTTCTCTTTACCTTTTTCTTTTTTCCTTTTCTTTTTCCTATTCTTCTTCTATTTTGCTTTCTTTTTTTAAACAACTGCTTTTAGATGGTTGTTTTTCTAAACAACTACCTTAATTTATTGTTATATTATAAACCGACAATATAAAACTTAAAATTAGTATTAAATATATTATAAAATCTTAATTTTGCCATAGCCGTACCCATGTCCAAATCTCGGAGAAAGTCCTCGTGTCCTGATTTTTTGGAAGTGGTGTACCAGACACTCGGATCCTTACCCATACCCGACACTCCTAGCCGAGTCCAGGTAACATAGATAAAAGCTAATGAACCTGGCTTCTTTTCCATTCTTCCAATGTCCTTTGATTAAGCAATCAATTAATCATACCCTAAGTATAATTGGTTACTAAATTTTACTATATTGATTACTTGATTCATTGCTCAGATATTTATAGGCGTATTGTTTATTATAATTGATACTCTGTAGTTTATTATATGAAATTGATAGTCTTTTGTTAATGTGTTACAATACCTTTGCAAGGTATGGGACTTGAGTCCCACATCGGTCGTATGGGGGTTGATGTGGGACTTATATAGAATTATTGGCTCTCCTCCCTTTAGGCTAGCTTTTGGGGAGGTTCTCCTGTGATCCTGTAATGGTATCAGAGCCGCCCATCCCTCGACTGTGCCACGTATGACCGGAGGAGGTGACGCCGGTGCTCGTCTGGGGCTAGGAACCTTCTCTCTCTTGCCTAGTGCAAAGCCTGCCACATGAGGGCATGTGGCTCTGAAGAGGGGTGGTATGTTATAGTACCTTTGCAAGTTATGGGACTTAGAGTCCCACATCGGTCATATGGTGGGTTGATGTGGGACTTATATAGGATTATGGGCTCTCCTCCTTTTAGGCTAGCTTTTGGGGAGATTCTCTTGTGATCTTGTATCAATGGTATCAGAGCAGTACGATTCAGGGAGGTTAAGTTGCTGATTTTTCGATTTCACACTCAAAAAAAAAAAAAAAAAAAAAAAAAAAGAGAGAGAATGCAGCAAATTAGAAATCTGATTAGTGAGGGGTTCACAGAAATCATGAGGAACTTGACTTCATGGTATCCAGATATGAAGAAAATATTGGAGGATTTAGTAGTTTAGTTTTGGGAGAGAAACCAGCCTCTCGAATGCTTGTTACTATCTTGCTTACTGTCAAATTCCATATTATCAATCAAATATCAGTTTTACTCCTTAATCTTCTTCTTTTTAAAAATTGTAACTCCACATAGTAAAATTTAATTAAGAATTTATATTCGAACTACTCTGAAACCACGTGGCTCAATTCCTGGAGCCGCCACTGAATAATGCCACCTTTCCCATCCTGTGTAACGAACCCATATTAAGTGGTTTCTTCGCATGGGTCTCATCGGTATTAACTTTCTAAAATCTCCTACCAAATGAGGCATATAGGTGTGGAATTATACGGACCCATATTAAACTGATACCATTGGCTGAACTGATGGTGCCTATAATAAGTCTGTATGCATGGAGAGGGCTTTTCTGGCAAGTTAACTTAGCTAGATTTGCTTTATATGTTGACAAGTTTGTTCTTGCTGGCTAGCTTTGTCATGTAGTTGAGTCGACTGGCCAGGTGAGTAGAGGTCCTTTATGGCATTTGGCAGATGAATATGGAAGCTCGACCGTTATTTTATGTGCATCTTTGTTTGTGCCCAATCTTTCTACATAAATCCCCTTTCTGGATTTGTTATTATTATATGTAAAATTGAGGATTGCCGGGGGAATACCTGTCGGGACTCAGATTGATGGAAGGGGCTTTGCTTCTTAATGTGTTGGGAAGATTGGTTTCTGAATTTTCTGTTTAGAAATATATATAGCTGGTCACAAAAATAATTAACGGGGTTTCCTTTCGAGTGCACCTTTTTTAAACTATCTTGTTTTTTAGGCATATGGAGGAATTGGTGCGGCGCTTTTATGCAATGTCTTAGATATTCCTTACTGACCTAGATGTCTTTTCTTATAGGGGGTTTTGTGGTGCTGTGGAGGGAGAGGGGAAGGGGGTGGGGGGGGGGAGGTATGAATGAATCTTTTAGGAGATATTTGGCAAGGGAGTTTGCTGCACGTCATGTATCAGTTTTTGGGAGGAGTATTGATTTAAATCCGCAGAATGTGGTTTGAAAGATACCATTCTCATTATCACGAATCATGATCTTCAAAAGTCCAGATGAAGATTTAGGTTTGCGGATTTGTGTGGTGGCTTTTCGGCTATATTTTTCTAGCACTCTCTTAGTTAGAATTTCGAACTTCCTAACAAGGTCAAGACTTTCTGTGGAATGAGATATTTGATAATCAATACTACCAATTATTGTCTTCCTTTGTTGCTTTCTAGGGCGGACAAGTAAGACGGCTTTGGCTGTAAACTTTTGTGGATTGAGATAAGAAATCAAAATTCCTTAACAAGCTCACTATCTTTCAAATCATTTCTTACATTGCAATTGGCGCACTGGTGCACATTATCCGTGGAAATCCATCTCCCCATTTGCCACTGCAGCTTGTGTTAGGTAGCTAGCCACATAAAATTGTCTTAGCTCCCTTTGCTAATAGTTGCTGAAGAATTGTTGCAGCTGATCTTTATATAGTGGATTAAGGTTCTGCTTTGATGGTAGAGTGTGCACTGACCATGGGTTTTGTGAAGATTATCTATTGTGGATCATGGGCCACATGATTTGTTTGTTGTTGAAGCAAAATATGATTTTGCTGGACACACTTCCTTTTGCGCTTTAATAAAATTGAAGAATAACCCCCTTCCTCCACCCCTTCCAAAAGAGGGAGCAAGACAAAAAGGAAGAAGAGAGAGGGAAATGCCTATTGACCATCTTTTTTCTTTGATATATTGATATACAACCTCTCTGCTGCTTATCTTGGCTGGTTAGGCGCATAAGTTAAGGTTGTGAGTTTTTGTAGGTCAAATTAGCAGTGGTGGTGATGTGATGTTATTGTTGCAGGTTATGGACGGAGGATTTAGAGACAAACCTGGAAAGAGCAGAGATTTCTACCATACATGTTATTGTTTAAGCGGTCTTTCACTATGTCAGTATATCAGTTTGCAGGATGCTGACTCTCCACCTGTAGCCCAGGATGTTCTTGGTCCTTACTCCAATCTCTTGGAACCAACACACCCTCTGTATAACGTTGTTCTTGAGCGCTACTACAAGGCGCATGAGTTCTTCTCCCTCTCCTAGGTGGTTCTATCTACTAAAACGTGCATGTCGATGACCTTGGTATTCTGTGTATTTTGTTATGATTTCTGAAGGGAGCGTACATAACCACCGTATAATCCAGCCCCTATAAATTGAGAAAATATATATACATCTTATGTTTCTTAATACTTGCGGCATATATTCTTTTTTAATGTTTTTTAGTATTTCTTTTTTGATTAATTCTAATACAAAGAAAGTCTTATTTTAGTGTCTTTTGTCCAAAACAATCTTTTAAATGATATTTTATCAAGAGAAACCTTAAACATAAAAAACTTTGTCAGAAGAAACCTGATGATGTCGTTCAGGCGTTGACTCAATTTAAAATTTGCCGGCAACAACCTTTATAATAGTTTTTTTCAGAAAAATCGTTTTATATTTTTTTTTACAAGTTAAAACCTTATACTAATTTTTTTTTGAGATGAAACCTTTCCTAATTTTTTGATGTTGACTAAGCATTTTCGACGTGGATCGTGCTTGTATTGAGATGGGCAATACTCGAACTAGGTTGAGTTGAGGTGCAATACTTGAATTGCAAAACCAAGAATTTTTTCGGAGGATTTGGTTAAGAGAAACTAAAAAGGGTTATCTCAAATAGTAAAGAGAGAACGAAGCGGGTTAGTTTGTATGGTGACTGAAAAAAAGAATGGAAATTTTTTATATAATGGGTGAAGTCAGAAGTGCCACTCTCATCGACAACGTCGGAAATGGCTTGGTCAACGACAGTAAACTAGGTAAGGTTGATCTCACGAAAAACAATTTAGTTTAAGGTTTTTGATTTGCAAACAAATTTATAAAACGTTGCATTTGACAAAAAAGGCATTGTAAAAGGTTACTTCTTGCAAATTTTTCGGATTATTAACCGAGTCAATGCAGGAAAATATAGGTCAACGCCGGAATGACGTCATCAAGTTTCTTCAAATAAAGTATTTTGGTTTAAGGTTTTTCTTAACAAAAAACAAATTTAAAAGGTTGTTTCCGACAAAAAGTTGCTTATATAAGGTTGTTTTCGACAAATTTTCCATTTGCAATAGGTTGATAATGTGACATATTCATATATCTATTATTTTATAAAATAGATGAGAGAAAAATAAGTCTCATGACTTGAATTTGTTGTAAATAAATGGATGCGAAGAAAAGTGATCTCAACCAACTTTTTCTATTATAAGTAGTCAGAGGAGTTGGATGAGAAAAAGAAATTGATGCTATTTGTTAGGTAAGAGGTATATCCCTTGCATGGGAAGGAGTGGGGATTTGGGGATTAACATTTGCAATGGGAAATAATCGAACTATTGTCACAAGGGCGGCAGCCCAGAGGAAGAGTCTCCAACCAACTAGGTCAGTCTTGATTCTTAAGAAAGTGATCCTAATGCCATAAATAGGAAGATTTAAAGTGAACAAGATGAAAAAAAGTACATCTATACAAGGAAATCGAGTAAGATAAAAATAATCTATATAAGGAATTACAACATTGGTCATTTCTCATATAACAATTGTCATTTTCATACAACATTAGTAATTTTTTCTACATTACAATTATTTCTACATTACAATTATTTCATCCTTATATCAACTTTTTTTCTATAACCCTACCCCTTGACATGAATCCATGAATCCGTTAGTGGGGTCTACCTCTTTTTCTTCTCTTTTTGTTTTCCTTCCAGATTCAGTGTTCCTTCCATGCCCATTATAAATGAAGAATTAAATTATGTCAATAAATCTGAATAAAAATAAAAAAGGAATAAGAAATGGAAAGAAATAATGTCAGATTGATCGAAAAAACCGAAAAGAGGAGCAAATTTCAGACATAAAATACCAACTAACCAAGGAAAAAGGAATAAGTCAATAACTCAACCCGTACAAGGCTTGGAGACCCAACATATTGCAGACTTGAACCGAATGATATTGCTAGTGTTTGAACAAGTTTGCAATTCCAACGTTCATTTACACAATTCAATAAATACCCCATTCGTTTACAAATAATTGTTTCATTTACACTTTTCATGCATACCAATGCAGAACTTTAATGACTAATATCTCTAGCTTTGTATTTAAAAATTATAAAAAGTACATATTAATAAAATTCATATTAAAACGAATTTATTAAGATCACCCATAACTGTATTTTAATTTTATTCACTTATGCATCACAAACAATGGTCAAAGTAAAATTTGTGAATACTTTAGAATGTCAAAGTATAATAAAAAAAGGGGAGGTAGTACATAATAGACATGAACAAACTTTTTTAAAAAATGATTCCTTTTTTAAAATTTTTACCATTTTTCAGAGTTATTGGTGGTAACTTGTAACCTACTCAATTGAGCATCTTCATCCTAAATCCATTTCTCACTACTTTTC
This sequence comes from Beta lomatogona, assembly GCA_947646795.1. Lineage (NCBI taxonomy): Eukaryota > Viridiplantae > Streptophyta > Magnoliopsida > Caryophyllales > Amaranthaceae > Beta > Beta lomatogona. The sequence goes on along the minus strand of CANSNZ010000777.1, from coordinate 302,441 downwards.
CATTAGTTATAATTTTAATAATGATGTTAGCAAAAAAAGAGTATTATTATTGTTATTGTTATTGTTATTGTTATTGTTATTGTTATTGTTATTGTTATTGTTATATATGCATACTCTTGAATCATTTAATATTCATAACATCGTTTTTTATTCTTATTGTTAAGATTATTTTTTATTTTGTATTACAAACGCTAATTCTTTGATAAGTTTGCTCAATAGTTTATTTTTTTTTTTTTTTTTTTTTATTAGGAGATTAAGTCAGTCTAAGGGCTAACCCCTACAAGGCTACTTTCTTAGCAGGAAGCACCAACACATTGGTGGTAAGGCATGCATAGCATGCGAAAGAAACACCCCAGCATAATGCTGGGGATAAGGATCGAACCCCTGACCTCAGGGGCCAAGGGGGAGTGCTCTATCCACTTGAGCTAACTCCTATCCTTTTGCTCAATAGTTTATGGAACGCTTTTCACATGTACATTAGGGCATTTCGGTAAATTTAGTGTTTGAAAATACAACATTTATAACAATACAACATTTGTATACAATATTCATTGACTTGCCTCTTTCTTATTTTTATTTTTTTTGTGAAAGAGAGGGGCACAACCCTGACTTGCATCTACTTATGAGTTATGATAGTGAATATAATACATGAGTAAATAAACATGTAACATGGCCACATGGGCATATGCCAACAAATTTTTTCCTTTAAAATACAACTTCATGCCACTAATATAAGCAATGGGGGATAAAGAGAAATCCAGCATTGCGAAGGTGAGACTCAATTCCAGGCCTTGGCCAACACCTGCTGCTCACTTCAATACAACATCGCCATACCACTAATATGTGCGTTGTTGTAATACTTCATTATTAGAAGCTTCATAATAGTACTTCGATCATAGGCGGATCTATGTAGTCCTCATGGAGAGCAATTGCATCCCCATTTTCTAAAATTCTGATTAAGTGAGGATGCAAAAAAGTTGAAATTTATATATTGGGGAAACTTGTTGTGTATAGGAGGGAGTTAGAAAAACATTGGAAATCTTCAAATAGCCATGTTTTAGAAATATTAAGCAAAAATAATAAAATAAAAATACCAACAACTTTATTTTTAGATCTTTAAAATTAAAAGAGAGACCTATTTTAATTTACTTTTGAAACACTTCATTTTCTATGAATACATAGATCAACTTTTTACCTCACTAACTAGTATTTGGGCTCGGGAGTTGCATCGGATGATTCGGATGATATAGTTTTTCGAACTTGATATGCATTTTTTTTTCCATTCGTATTAAAATATATTAAAGAAAACTAAGCATTTAAAAGGTACAAATAGAATAATGTGGATATTTAAATTATGATAAAAAGTTTGTTGAGATGGTAATCTTGCTATATATAATTAGGGGTGTTCATGGGTGGTTAACCGTCCCGAAACAACATATCAGTTTGGTAACCTGGTAACCGAAAGTTCCGGTTCCCTTTTTTTGCGAATCATAACCGTTTAGACCAGTTAGTACCTAAGCGGTTAACCATTTTTTCGGTATGGTTTTTCGGTTAACCATTAATCGTTATTCAATTTATACTATTATATTTTACTTAGGGTCCGTTCTATTCAACTTATTTTAACTTATATAAGATTTTATAAGATAAGATAAGATCAAATAAGATCAGATAAGATAAATAAGATAAATAAGATGTTAGACACACACAATAAACTATCTTATAAGATAAGATAAGATAAGATCAGATAAGATAAGATAAGATCAGATAAGATAAGATTTTATAAGATCTTATAAGATAAGATAAGACAAAATAAGTTGAACAAAACATACCCTTAATGTAAATATATATTTTCTATTTTTTTGTGCATATACTATAATATTATATATACTCTAATATAAAATATATTATAAAGTGGATAATAAATCCATAGAAAACATAATAACACTAAGAATTTACTCCATTTCATAATTATAGTGTTTAAAGTAGTACTAAATTTTTCAATAATCTCATACTTCCTTTAATTGTTGTTACTTAGTAACAAATATTAGAATTAATGTAGTTGTTGGGAAATGTTTCACAATAAATAAAATAGAGAAAAAAAAATATTTCGGTTTTTCGGTTAACCGTTTACTCAAAAATCATAACCGTAACGTTTAACCGTGAATTTTACTGGTTCGATAACCGTACCATTTAATCCCAAATTTCCCGGTTTGGTAACCGCCCATTTTGACCGATTTTCCTGTTTTTTGGTTTTTCAGTACGATTTTTCAGTTTCGGTTTTTTGTGAACACCCCTATATATAATACTCCCTCCGTCCCATAATATAGTGCTTACTTCTTTTTTTTTTCACGGAATTTAAGGAAAATGGAGGGAGTAGTAGGATTCTAAAAACATAATAACTAATGAAGTACTTTTGTCTTGGAAATACTTATGTTCTTTTTCCTTAAAAATAAATCAAAAGATAATAAATTTTTCTTGGAATGGTGCAAAGCAATAAATAAGAGCACACATTTTAAAATAAAGGTAGGAATATTTTGAAAAGTTTGTGTAAAATTGATTAGTCCAATAAATTAATAAAAAATAAAGTAGGCACAATATTTTAGGACACCAAAAATGAAATGTAAACACTATAATATGAGACGGAGGGAGTAACAATTATATAACAAGATGTCACGGGTTCTAACTCTTATTGCAAGCCAATCTCGATTTTTCTCGATCCGCCAATCGATACAAGTTACAACATGCCATTAATACTCTTAAAAAGTTCGTCTCTCTCGCTTTCTTTCTCCTGTATTACTTCTTAGGGGAACCACAACAGCTTAAAAAGGCAAATTGTCGGGCCATTATTCTGTAAGTATCCTTCCTGCCCTTTTCATTTCTCTGTGTTTCTTTGTTTCCAGTTTTGTTTGAAAGATTCTGAAATCTATTATAGAAACGCAATTTTGTGATACATTTTAACTTTGGAGTTGTTCAGGAATCAGAGCTTGGGTAAGTTAATTAAGGGACTGCTTCAGTATAACTTTCGATTTATGGAATATATTGAGCCAAAGCTTTTCTTTTCTTTTTTTTTGGGTAAAAAGACTGCCCTTTCAACTCTCCTGCCTGCATTTTCATGATATTTGTGTTTTAGATGGTTTGTTTTTGAATATAATGATTACATTTGATGTTGGTTGATTTGAATTTCTGATTCTGGTTATAGTCATTGCCTCATTGGAGATCTGGGCATATGGGTCTTGATTTAGTATTCGTTTTGCTTATTTTTGTGAATTTATAAATGATTTTTTCATCTTTTTCGAATTTTTTTATTTAATTCTGTATTATTGGGCCATTTGCATCTTATTCATGTATGTTAAGAGGAAAAATACAAGCTTTACTTGTATCTTATTCTGTATTATTGGTATCTTATGAATAATTAACATTGTGTCGCTTATGTATCATTGTTTGTTAGTCAATTTAGATTTCAGAATACTTTGCTCATGCAGTCAATGCTATTTGTTAAGGATTTCAGAAATAGTTTTAGCACTTAATTGGTAGATTGAATAAACGATGATTTGTCTTCGTTGATTTTGGTGAATGGTCAACTATTTATTTGTCAATTGATCGAAGTAGAATGATGGAACATGAAATTGAGTGCCAAATTACTTATCATGATTCACTATTTTTTTTTTTTAATGATGGATATTGTGGATTTTTGAGGATGAATAAATATTGGATTTTGGAATGATGGAAATATTGGATCTTTTAGAATGATAGGTATATAAATATAAAATCTAATATAAGATCGTCTTACAATAAATTATTCTAAGACGTGGAAAACTTTTGGTCCTAAATGGATCACTTATATTTAATATAGAATGTGAGCCTTTATCTAAAAGTGACCGTTTTAATTTAATAAAAATAATTTACACCTGATACTTTGAGAGCAAAAAATATGGTGGTCTTACAATAACTGTAACATAAGGCGATATTACGCAAGACTTACTAAATATAGATTGATGGCAATATTGGAAATTTTAATCTATTTAGTTTGGTCTTTTTTTGAATGACTTCGCACGCACGTAGGTTAATTCATGGATCCACCAATGTCCCATGGAGTTGAACACCACACGACGTATATTAGGGGTTGTTGTAACTTGGTAGCAAGTCAATTTCGAAAATATTTGAGGATGCTAGTTGTTGGAGATCTTCAATGATGACTAGATAGTGTTTAGCAGGAGTAACTTGTTAATACTATTTTCAGAGACTTAAAAGGTGCTAATGTACCTTTTGGATGTTGATTGTGGAGCCATTGAAATTGGAGCTAATCTTTATCACCATACTTTGTGATGAGCATGAAGCTCTCAAACAGCTGCCTTGCTAGGGCATAAAGACGGGGGATATGTATTATATTGCATTTTCTCTTTCCTACTAAAACTCGTTAAAGATGCATCTTGTTGTTGGTCCTTTTCACAAAGATAAGGATTCCTTGCATCTGTGAGAAGCTTGCAACATTATAGTAGCAGATGTAACCATGTACGCATGAAATATAAGGCCTAATCATGCATGTGGGATTTTGTCTTGATGTTGCAAGATTATGGGACATTAGCTAGATAATGGATGGTACCAAATTTTTACAACACATAGGTACGTCAAGTCTATATGTATCCTAATGTTTCTTTCTTTATACATACATGTCATCCAAACTCCCTTAATTATAACACTTAAGGAAATAGCCAACTTTCTTTCCTCATAACCTAGTTACTTACTCATCAAAGGGATTCTTTGTGCTTAGATGTGGTGATCAAGGATTGGAAACATGGGTGGTTTTGTGTGACAAGTGATCCTAGGTAGGAGGCAGGCTCATATATGGTCTTTGCCTGTCTCCAGATCATGGGAATGGCTGGAGTGAATTACTTATTTATCAATGATTGGGATATGACCAAGCAACTGTCAATTTGGATAGTGTCTCTAGACTCTAAGGACTTGGGTTGCTATGTAGGCATATTAACTGGCCTCATCAGTGAGGTCACGTCCCCTTGGGTGGTTCTCTTTATTGGAGTCGTAATGAACTTCTTCTAGTACTTTATGATTTGACTAGCCTTCACTAGTCGTTTGAAGAGAGTTGCTTTGTCGCAAATGTGTATCTACATTTATATAGCATGTAACTCTCAACATAAGCATGTTTGTTACTTGTGTAAAGAATTTCTACCTTGCTATTCATGGTAATAAGTCTGCGAACCTTATTTTGTTATTTGCTTGGCTTCTTATCGTGATTTTCACTCTCTTCGTTCGAGCCAAGGATTGTAAACCTAAAAAACTAACAACAAAAGGATGAGGTCAAAGTCTTCTACAATCTCCTCTACATATCACTCTTCTTAGCATGATTTTTCATGGTAATAATCATAATACAAAAACATGATCAACTTCACAAAGGTTGGATTATTCTAGAAGTGCCTTCATTGTCATTTTATTTCTCTTTCTCCCTCTCATAATAGCCATAAAACAAGAGTACCAAAACAATCAAAATGTGAAAAATGATTCAATTAATAAGATCATAATCCAAACCATATCAAAATAACCGCCAATCAACCCCTCAAATGAAAACAGAAAAGACAATAACAATAATAATTCTTATTGCCTTAACAACATATTCAACCCACCAAATAGAGGAGAGGGCTACACCATACTCCAATCCATCTTTACCATTGACATGCTTTTTCTCTTCTTAGCTACCATTTATGGTCGAGGCGGATCCCTAACCGCCATTGACAATATGGGACTAATAAGAAGATTGTTGGGCTAACTAAGCCTTGCCATAACCACATTTGTCTCCTTAGTGAGCTTATGGAACTACTTGGGTCGAGGGTTCATCTTCGATTTTGTCCTAACAAAGTATTAGTGTCCAAGGCCCATGATCACAACTTGTCACCTTCACTTCTCTTGTGTAGGCTACCTCCTCATCACCTTAACGGTCCCTAACTCGGCCTATGCGACATCAATGATAGTCGGATTCTGGTTTGGGGATCAATGTCCATTGATAAATGCCACCATATCCGAGATATTTGGCCTCAAACTTTTTTTCTATGCTCTTTAATATGAGTACCATGGCTATCCCAATTGGGTCTTACCTACTTAATGTAGTGCTTACAAGTAAGCTATATGATAGAGAGGCTTCACAACACTTGAAAACTAAGGGATTGATAAGAAAAGAAGAAGCTTTAAACAGTTTTGGTGGCGAATGATTTAAGCTTGCTTTTATTATGGTTACTTAAGTCTCAAACAATGGGTGTTTTGTTTCTATCTTGGCACTTAGAATAGAAAATTTGGCACTTGGGAAGGTGATATTGGATGGTAATGAAAATTTATAAGGAAAAATCATATTTTTTTGATAAAATTTTAGTACCATGGCTATTTGATATTAGAACTACCTTACAAATTAACTAGATTACATTATCATTACCACCATTTATGATCACTAACCAAATGGGCCGTGAGAGTACTTACAGTTTTTGTCTCTCTCTCCTCAGGCCTCACGCCCCCCCGGTTGACGGCTCCCTAAACTAGACCCAAGTCCAATTCTCCTCTTCAATCTTGTTGTCCTGCTGTTGGCGGCCTTCACTCCTCTGCCATCTGTCCTCCGATAGTTCAGCAGCTCCGTCTGCTGGCCGACTGCCAACATCTGTAAACGGTAAAGTTCTCTGCTTTTCAAAAAAAAAAATTAAAGTCATATTTGTGATTTAATGATTGTTTGGTTCATTAAAATTGAAAATAGTACGTCAAAAATGAAGTTAAGAGAATAAGTTGTTTAGATTTGTGATTTGAAAGTGGTGAATTGTTGTGAAATATGTTTTGTATAATTAGGTTTGATTTACTAGAACTGAAATTAGTCCATCAGAAATGAATTTAGTTAGGAGTATAAATTGCGAAAATTCGAAGGTGCGCACGGAAGTACCCTCCTCTAGGTGCGCACGGTCCCAATGAACATCTGCAGTTTTCCAATGAACATTTGTGGGACCCACCTCAATTTCTCTTTCCTCAACTTTTTCACCCCATGTGCGTTGTAAACCAATAAACATCCGGTTTATTCCAATGGACATTCTAGTATAATGAACACACGCTATTTTTTATTGAACATTTGGAATTTTGGAATGAACATTTATAAAAAAATTAGTGTGATAAACACATTCTTTCTGTTGAATGAACAATTACAATTTTGGATTGAACATTTTCGCCTAATTTCAAAATTCAGTATGTTTTCGAATTTTTAAAATTCAAAATTGCCGTTGATTTTCAAAATTCAAATTACAAAATATTTTTAAAATTTACTATTGTTCATTTCTCACTTCATTAACATATTGTTGATTCAAATGTTAGTTTGTTCATCCAAGTTCTTTGAATGTTCTTTCAAATTACTTATATGTTCATTGTGATAAATATTTATGTTGTCATTATTATTCTTTGTAATGTACAAATATGATTTTGCAATGAACAACATACTATCTATAATGAATAACCCAACTGAATAGTTATATAGTATCAAAAAATAAGTAATTACAAAAGATGATTAATTCAAAATGTAGTATGTACCCAAATGTAAAAATATAACCAAAATAATACAATATATCTCATATGAACACCAAGGTCTTACAAAAGAACATGTATTGCTAATTAAACGCTATTGAGTTCATTAAAAAGATATTCTTGCTTCTGAGCTTCCTTCCATTTCCGATTGATTTGATTTGTGAGATCTCGACATCACAATGTATCTGAACTAGTTGAATTGAACTGATACAAGAAAGGAAAGAGCATGAGTTAAAACAAAATTATTCAAGTTTATAATACAATGAACATAAGCTTTCAAACATACAATTAACACATTGTAATAATACAATGAACATGCTCCCACACTCAATAAATATATGACCAAATATAACGAACATGTGACTAAAATGAACATGTTAATACTAAATTGGATAATGAACACACACTATTTTTTATTGAACATTTGGAATTTTGAAATGAACATTTATAAAAAATTTAGTGTAATAAACACATATTTTCTGTTGAATGAACAATTGCAATTTTGGATTGAACATTTTCAACTAATTTCAAAATTCAGTATGTTTTCGAATTTTACAAAATTCAAAATTGCCAAACAAAATTATTCATGTTTATAATACAATGAACATAAGCTTTCAAACATACAATTAACACATTCTAATAATACAATGAACATGCTCCTACACACAATAAATATATGACCAAATATAACGAGATGTGCCTAAAATGAACATGCTAGTAATACAATGAACATCAGCCTAAAAATGTGCACCTTGTAGTTGTAAATAGTACAATAAACATCATATAATCATACAACAAACACACAATGAACATATGACTAAAATGCAATAAACATCTGATCAACATGTGTTTTAGTGAACATATGCTAACATAACAATGAACATATGCCATAATTCTTGTTATTAATGCAATTAATATGTGTCAAACACACAATGAACATATAAACAACTGTATCTAACATCTGAACAAACACATAACAAACATATGGCTAAATATAATAAACATATGATCAACACAAATTCAATGAATACATTGTAATTATACAACGAACATATATTTACAGTACAATGAGCATTACGTGGTTTTTTCTAGATGCTGAACTCGTTCATCTCCTTTGTTCATTGGGCTTTCTCCTTTGTTCATTCGGATATCAATTGCAAGGCTGTTTTCATTTTTTCACAAACCACTATCAAGATTTTCACTAGAAAAGAGGGAAAAAAATAAGAAATGAAAGTGCAAAATGTAAAAAAAATTTCTATTTTCTTATCAAATGCATAGATCTAATACATTATGTTGTCGATTTCGCTTTGCATCTTGTTGTGTTCATCTTCATGTATGAAAATTATGCAAAAAAATGAAGAATTTGAAGAGTTTGATGAGAGAAGTTAGAGAGATGTTAGAGGATTTGGGGAGAAGAGAGAGAAAGTCTCTGAAAATTTGTGTTGGAAAATGAAAGAAATGAATTCAAATAATGGGTTTTATGTTTTTGGGTGTTCATTGGAGATGAACAGATGTTCTTTCCGTCGGTGTTCATTGGAGATCAACAAATGTTCTTTCCGTGCGTTTTTGGTTTAATGAACCCACGTTTTATGCCTTGTGTTGTTGCGTTTTGGATGGTGCGCACCATCCTCTACCTACACTTGTGCGCACTATCGACCAACTCTATAAATTGTCGTTAATCTGCATCTGATTTCTAATGTTGATCTGTAGGTTTGTGGATTTTTGAAATGTGAATTTACAGAATCATAAATTTTCGAGTTGTGAATTTATCGATTGGTGAATTGTGTGAATTTATAAATTTGTGATTTGTGAAATTTGTTAATTTATGGAATTGGGATTAGTGAATCTAAGTGTTAATTGTCAGCAATTGCAAGAAATTGAAAGTGTGGTGGGATGAGTGAGGAGGTTTGGATTGACAAGTTTCTTTTTTTGCGGCATTGAGTGGACCAGATTAAGTTGGAAGATGTTTCAAAGAGAGTTTAAAAGTAGCTTGGGCTGTCTGGAATGCTAGAAGCAAGTGGGTATATGGGATGGGTGAGGAAGATAGATATGTCATCGGTAGCTCATAATGCATTTAGCTTCATTTATAATTTTTAGTTGGCTGGTCTAAAAAATGAATTATGGGGGCCCTTGGTTAATGGAATGCGTCTAAGCTAAATTTGGGTTCTAGTTGGTCTAAATTTTCTTTGTTGTTCTTGACAAGGAAGGTAAAGTTGTGGCCTTAGTTGGGAACGTGTGATGCAGCATCAGGAATACTTTGATGTGGAGTTCTATCATCTATGAGACGAGTGTTTTACTCGAGGTGATGATATTTAGCTTGGTTGATTGACAAAGTGTTACATAATTCAGTTTCTAAGTTTCTTGTTGGTTTGGTTATTAATGAGATATTGTCTTGGTCGTTGAAGTTTTATTTTTGTGCGTCATCTTTTGCTGAGAGGGAGGAGAATTTGGCTGATACTATATTTAGATTTCAGCCTTCTGTGTTAGAGGAGAGGATTTGGCTTGATGACATGCCATATCATTCATTTGAGTTGGCCTGTTTAGACTACTGAATACTGATATATTTAGCTGTCAATATTCCCCTTCTGTTGCTGTGACAAAAGAAAAGGTATTGCTCTCTACTTGTTTACAAACTAGAGATCTAGGCCAATACTTGAATAAGAGGGGGAAAGACCCATCTTTAATAGAATTATTGTAGACTTGGTTGATTGATTGTTGGAAGTTTGGTCTGCAATTGTTGACGGGTACTAGCACATTATATATTCTGCTCATGCTATACACGGGATTCTTCGTTATACATCTCTTTTACCATCTTGCATAAACACTTTGTTCAATTGTGGATGCTTTACATGTCTGTCGCCCTTCCTCCCAGGCCAAAGAACTGAAGAAGGATAATATTTGTGTTTTTGTCAGGATAAAAATATATTTAATGTGTGTTTATTTAGTTCAAGCAGGTGGGAAAGCCTTAATGGAAGGAAATGGGGATGATGCAAAAGGGGTGACAAATACAACAGTTGTGAATGGTGATGGTGTAACTGTGAATGAGTGCCAAAACATGATCCAAAAAAGCTTGCGATCTCCCATGGTGAAATTTCTGATGGAGAATTTAGAAAATTCTGGGTGTACCATAGGAGATAACTTCATAAAAGCTGTTAATTGCCATCAGAAAGTTGCTGGCGGTTACACTCGTGGTGGAGGGATAATAGTATGTAGCAATCATATGAACTTGCAAGATGAGGTCGACCAAGTTTTGATCCATGAGCTCATTCATGCTTATGATGATTGTACGGCAAAAAACTTGAATTGGGCTAATTGTGCTCATCATGCTTGTAGTGAAATTCGTGCTGGCCACTTGAGTGGTGATTGTCACTTCAAACGAGAGCTATTACGTGGCTATATGAAGCTCCGAGGTCATGAGCAAGATTGTGTGAAGAGAAGGGTGATCAAATCAGTGATGGCCAATCCTTATTGTTCTGAAACAGCTGCAAAGGATGCATTGGAGGCTGTTTGGGATACTTGTTACAATGATACACGACCTTTTGATAGAGCTCCTTGAGATACACTAGCTTGGCTTACACAATATTGTTTTGTTTGTTTCCATAATGTCTTTTTTCTTAACATTCTGATAATTTTTTGATTGTTGCCCTGGTTTTTAGTGGATCTATTTTATTTTCTAGAAGGGGTGGGTTGCACTGGAATCTGTACCAACATTAATCAAATAAAAAGAAGGTCTGAACTGGTTGAACATGATCCATCCCTTCGCCTGTTCTCTGACCAAGAGTTTCCATTGCGCTCTCTGGAGGATAGAACTATGTTTTAGATGATGATTGAATCCTGAACAGTTCATATCAACTGTCAATATTGGATGCTAAAACTTTGTTCAGCTTTTATGTAGACTTATTTTTTTAGTTGAATTGAAACTATTAATCTCACAAGATCTGTGAAGTATGACTTTTTTATTCTAAATGTTCTGAGATGATAAAGGACTACTATGGTGGTGCCTACAGCCATGATACAACTTAGAAAGACTATTAGAAAAGTCTTAATGTTTTTTGTCTTTGACTGAAACTTTGTCATGGTTTTATATTTTCTTGCTATTCAATATTGAATTTAATGTTTTGCAGCTATCTGATGAAATATCTTACCTATATATTAGTTTTAAGTGTCTAATTTGGTCAAGCTGTGGGCCAGGGAAGCTGAATTAGTGGCATCATGATAAACCATCACCATCTTATAAAAATTATTGATAGTTAGGTTCAATGTTTTTGTATGCTTTATTGCTTTGGCTACTTCCTAATGTAACATTAACATACTTACCCTTGAGTTCTTTCAAGCCTAAACTGTGTTCTTTATACAAGAAGACACTAACACGGAACATGGTGCAGGGAAGTTTGGTGGTAACTATGCATATGATGCTTGCGTCTCTGGCACTTGTCCTATAGCTGTCGGAAAATATAGTAGCAGGAGCTCCGCCAATGGCTAAACCTGGCTATCCCGGACAAGTGTGGGAATGTAACCATTCCTACCCTTCTGTTATCGGCTCAACTTGCTATTACAATTAATGGTATGAGATTCCATGTGATTCTTCCAATTTTATGCTCACTAAATTCAATCTTGAGGTGCTTGCAATTTCCGTAAGGTCATCAGAAGTGAGCGTAAATTTTGGTCCCTTTGTATTCTTGTTTGGCTTCTAGTGTGGACATTTTAGTGTGGTCTGTGGACAAACTGGACATTGAATAGTTTGTAATCATTTTCTTTGTGCTGCAGGTTAGCTATTGCCGATGCTACTTTGACTCTTCTATTCATCTTACGTACTTGTATCCGACACGACTCGGACAAGAGTATGGAACTTCTGACCTGATTCTTCAATTTTCATCTCGACGCCTCAAGTATCTTTGTAACATATTGTAGGGACAAACAATAATATAGTTGTGTGATGCGTGTTCAATGTTGGGCTTGAGATACTAAGAACTAGTAGCAAATAAGTAAACGTAAAATGTAATTTTTGTCAGAAAAGAGTGTGAGAATGTATTTTTATTGTGAAGAGACAGACAAAAGTCTTTTAGTGTCTGGAACATGCTTCAAAAATGCTGTGTTCCTGCACCCATGTTCAAATTCAAAGACAGGTCCCCATGTCAGATTTTGTTGACCTAGACACTTGGACCCAGACCTGGTTTCCCTTGGGAGAAGGTCTCCTAGCTTTTACTTGCATCTTACTGAAAACAAATAACTTTGTACCCCATATGTGGCGCTCACACCCGTGTCCCAATGGTTGATTTGGTAGGAGGTTTGCTTGTACGTTCTGGTAAGAACCTTGTATTTACGATGTTTATTGCCTGCTCTCGAACTTTTTGGTGGTGTTTTCACGTGCTCTCTGCGTTTTATATTACTGCACTAGGGAAGATGCAGTTATATTCTGGTACTCAGCTCTTGATATGATTTAAGACTCGAAAGTGGATGGTATGAATGTCTAAAGATGACTTGATTCTCAAGCGTGGAAGATGGCATTTTATTCAGAAGAGGAACAAGCAGCTGAGGACTATCTCTTTAAGATAGAACTTGTTGGCGATTCTGCTGTCGGAAATCTAACTATTTGCTAGAGGAGTTTCAAACACAGAAGATGGAGATAAATGGAAAGATAATTAAAGCAGATATCTGGGACACCGCTGGTCAGCAGCAGTTCAGAGCAGTTACATCAGCATACGACATAGGTGTAGTTGGGGATCTTTTGGTGTTTGATATCTGTAGATGCCAAATATTTGATAACATTGGCAGATGGCTCAATGAACTTAACAGAAAGCATGGATTTGAGCTTGCATGTTTCACTGCTTGTGCTTCTATTGACTTGCTCTACGTTTATAACACAAATCTCTACTGCACAATGTCAATGTCTATATGTCATTACTGTTTAGATATATTATTTACCACAATTCGTAAGTGGATATCATCTTTACATTTATGTGAATCATACATACATTTTTGACATTTGCTTTGATACTTAACGCTAAGAATGTCAGCTTATGAGTTGTGGCTAGACCAGTGTCACTGTCACATACTCCGCGTTGCAAATTGGCAAATTGGTTGGCTCGTAATATTTACCCGTCTGACCGAAACTGTACTGTGATAACCTGATTCTGACCTGGCCTAATCCAATTCGGAAATCAATGACAAAAAAAATGATATATTCCCTGTAAAGTAACTAACAGCAAACCTGATATATGACCCAACCCAAACCCTATGACTCTCATCACCGAAATACAACCGGAACAATACCAAATATGACTGACCTGTTTTCCACGTCTACGTATGGGCTTATGGCTCATGCTTACCTTGTCTCATCTTCAAGTTTTTTGCATTTGCGACTATTTTCACCTGCCTGCTCATGAAATGTGGTCACTTGTATCTCATCTTTATTTTGTTGTACCATGTTGGAATGCTGCCTAGAATGAGGATATTATCTTTACTGGATGTCTGGATGCAAAATAATTTGAAAATGATCATAGATGTCTCAGCAATGCCTGAGATTCAGACTTAAACGAGAAAGTATTTTATTAGGTACTTATTAATTAACGGGTTTAGGATTTGTGAGAGAGCATGTACTTTGTTGTCCTTCCATATACCAATCATTCATTAGATTAGCTGCTGGTTGTTGTCTCGTTGTTTTTAGAATCCACTCTCAATTGTAATTATTTCATTTTTTTTTTAAGGGTAGAACGAAGGAATACAAAGAGTATATTTTATTGAAGAGTTAAAATAACTTATTCTTGGAGTTGGTTCGAGTAAGTTGTGTAATCTGTATTCTCCCCGCACGAGTCTTTGCTAAAGAAAAAATTGAAGGTGTCATTACTTATCTAGTTATTCACATCCATTCCAATCATCATTAGTAGGTGTTTTTACTATATGTTGAAGCCCTAGCTTAAGGCAGTCTCCATTGTAAATGACGCAATCTTACAGATCCAATTACACCAGGGAAAAAGCTATTTTATAATTAAGGGCAAATGCTATTTCATAATTTATCAAATCTCAGACTAATAAAGATGCCATACAGAGAAGAGAGCTCAAATCTTTAATAGTTGATAGAGGAGCGATGTTGATAAAGGAGCTGAAAATAGGAGCAGAGAAGCGAACTTTAGTAAAATTGCATAACATCACTGAGATCACCAATGTTAATCCTTTGTATGCTTTGCATAAAAGTGTGCACAATATTAAGAACAGGTACTAAGTCAATTAAAAACAAGATTATATGTACAAGTAAACTAAAATCATCTAGATTAAACGATAGAACAAATGTATGTTTTGGGGTAACAATATGCTAAGGCACACTTAGTAGCAATATGCTACATTCTTCTGTAACAATAAGCTCTTTTAGTATTTTCTGTTAACCTTGTATCATTATATTCAGTAGCGTTATACTAGTATGCCGAACAATGACAGGTTCTTAAACTGAAAATTCACATTAGTGAGGCAGTAGAAGCTAAATGGCCAAGTCCATTGATCTCGTTGAAATAATCGGTGTTGAAAACGATCATAATGGCTTTTTTGATATACACCAAATCTCCAAGCTCTCGGAGGTTGAACCGCAGCATGATGTGTTCGACTGGGTCAGTAACAAGGCACAGAAGACACCCTGCTGCCACGAACGATGCCTTCTTTAAAGACTCACAATGAGGCAACTGGAACCAAGCATGATGTTTCTGATCTGGTTCCATTCCCCTAATTCCATAGACCTGCAAAATCAAAGCCCCCAACAAATAAGTACTGAAATTTTTTTTCTTCGCTTTTGTTCATGTTGGAATCAACTTTTAGCTGTTTGAGTGTACCAGATCATACATCCAATCTGTTTTTCCTACGAAGACGTTCGAAACCTTCTCCGAAATGTCCATTGAAACTGGCACATGTGAATAAAAGAAAGAAAAAAAGTTAAGAGATCCTGTACTTGATGATGACAAACGAAAATGTAATCTTCACATTCCTTTCCTTTAAAAATAAACAAGAAAAGAAGAAGTTAGCTAGGACCTAGTTTAGGGCTTTCGGCTGCCTGATATTCTTGAATCATCTGCCTCAAGTGATCACATAGTATGACAACCTCAGAGGCGTAAGTAATGTTGGGAAATTTCTCGAAGCTAGCTTCCATTTTGAGTAAATCCACAGCAAAATGTCTAGGAGAAGCATTTCCTGAAATAAATCATCAGAGGTTTGACATATTTACCATCTGTTACAAATTAGGAAATCTTCAGGATGAACTATTTTACTAATTGTCAAATACTTTTCATTAGGCCACAAAATATGAAGTATCTGAACTTGCTGATAGAGAACCAAATGTTCTTTGATCAAAAATACTACTTAACATTTGATTTCTGAAAAAGGGAAGAACATGAACAAATGCCAGGTAAACCCATGGAGCTAATAAATTTCAATCACCCCTATCGATATCCAAGTATAATAATTTTCACAAGATGATTCAGGTTTCTTCAAATTTCTATCAAAAGTTCGTCCTCAGGTATCCTTGTATAATTATGAGACTGTCACAAAAGTCAGGAAATCGACGAAAATTTAGATAGTCAAGACCTTGGAGTAGGCCACATATATAAGACATTTGAACTTAAAAAGAACTTTAGATAAACATTTGATTTATAATATAGAGAAGAGTATGAGCAGATGTCAGGACAACCTTCACAAGAAATAATTTGTGATTTGGAAGGAAAATGTGCTACTAAAAAAAACTTCTTTGGAGCTAATGACAGTATACCAAGTACTAAGTGCTACTTTCTCCTAATAATCAGACTTCAAATCAGAGACAAGATTACTTAGTAAACATATGTACTTACCCAACAAAAAACTTCCATTAAAATCTTAGATGAACAAATAGGACATCCCAATTTAAAATAAAATTCACTAACTAGTTTCCTTTATTCAATCAAGTGATCAAAGTATCATAAATGATACTACACTCACCAAACAAGAAGGTGATTTGAGAAGACCCATCAAGATGATGAAAGGTGATGGTATCATTAGCAGCAGCATCAACAAGATTGTCGAAAATGTAATTCAAGTTAATCATCTTGTTGTTCATGGGCTTGCTAAACTCGAAGTTGATCAAACCAGTGGATTTCAGCCAAAGATGGGCAACGACTCCGCTTTTAGCATTGCGAACTGTGATCTCCAAACCAAGTTCCCCAACTTCGATCAACCCTAAACCTTGTGGATTAAAATCGGCATCGCTTAGAGATGCTAATGCTTGCTTCAATATGCTTGCCGGGCGTAATTGGAAGCTAAAGCTATTAGAATTAGTTGTGATTTCTTGGGAAGATTCAGTGATGGAGGTTGGATGATCTTTTGAAGGTTCTTCAATAATGTAAATTGGGCTTTCTATTTCTTGGGAAGTTTCTTCAATAATGGAAATTGGGTTTTCTATTTCTTGGGAAGGTTGAACAATGGGTTTAGAAGAATCGACATTGACGATTACGAGATCTTTCAAAGACTCAACAATGTTTTGTTCAATTGGGGATAGATTTTCTTGTAGAGTCATACTCATGGCTGTTACGTTTTCCTTTAAAGTTATAGTCATGGCGCCTGGCGGGAAGAGTAAACTGTAAAGACGGTGGCAGAGTAACAGGGGAATCAGTAATCAGGGAATAAGGCGATCAACAGAATTTCAAAGGCTTCTATTGTTACTGTGACTCGTTTAAAAAAACTGCACAGTTGACATGTTTTAAATAGCTGACAATGACATGATCTATCATCTATTGGGCTCAAGTGCTCAACTCTCAACTAGTCTTTGTTGAACAAGACCCTGAGAGCATCATTAATGGTGAATGAAAAAAAATCATCCCACTCTCTTTCTAACTTTCTCTCTTTAAAAAATTATATCCCACAATCTTTTTTCACTTTCTTCTTAACAATGAACCAAAAAAAAGATCATCCCAACTACTTTTTCCTCTCTCTCTTATTTTTTGATCCCACCCAACTACTTTTTCTCTCTCATCACCCAACCAACATTATATTTTTATTATTTAATTTTTAATGATATGAAATATTCATTACTAATTGATATTTTATTATTAATTAATTAAATTAAATATTTTAAAATTATAATTATCATTTTAATAATTAAGTTATCTACATAATTAGCTTTTATTAATTACCTAGCATACGTAATTAGCGTTGTTATTAATTAATTGAAATAAATTAGAACAAGTAGAAGAAATTAGTGAAAATGGAGAAAATTAAATGTGTCCAAAATATATCAAAATGGGTCTCTATTTATAGAGCTCGAAAAAATAGAACCGTTGGTATCTTTTTTTATCTTTTTGATTTGTATTTTTTAAAATATAACCATTGCAAAATTTACAATGGTTATATTTTTAATGGCCAATAGGAAGCTGACATGTGGAAAGGTGTGACATTTGTCACACTGCTACTGCCTAACATCTCCTGCGCGTGTCAGCCAGCGTGTCAGTGCTGCTGAAATTTTTTTGGCTTTCCGCCAGACAAAACGATGCGTTTTGGCTGGAGCTCTCTCACAGCTCCAGCCTGTCGTTTTGGCTGGGGGAAAGCCAAAAAAAATTACAAAAAGTCGGATCAGGCAGTGGGTCCCACTCCCACGCCTGATCATGCTTTCAATCGTGGGATACAAAATTTTTTTGCCAATCAACCCACAATCTTATTCTCAATCACCACTAAGGGAGCCCATTTAAGATCAAGCTTTTTTTCACCATTAAGGATGCTCTAAGTGATTTGAGACCATAAGTGTGTATGTACTCCTCAACCCCCACCTTTGATACTCCTAATTTATACCCACAAAAAAGAAAAAGAAAAATAATAAATAAAGAAAGAAAAAAAAAAGTTCTGCTTGAGATGTGTGCAGTAAAGATTATGAAATGAAACGTCGTTTCTCTTCCCTATTTTTCTCTCTCTTCTCCCAAACTTTGCCCTTTTCTGCGCTTTTATTTCTCTCTCTATTTATGCATCTTTTTCCTAGTTTTAATTTTTTGGAGGGTAATAAGAAAATCTTTTTGCGGGGGATTTTATATTAGTGGGTCAAAAGGCCGTTACTTGGTTTTTGGGGGAGATTGCTACATCTACCCACTGGGTAGACTACCCATTAGAAATAGAGAATTAAATTATAATTGATTCTGCTGAGTTGGACTCCACTAATTATTAATGTCTATCTCTAGTGGGTAGATTACCCAGTGGGTAGACAAAGTTTTTCCCTTTTTTGGGGGTGATTATCTTTACTAATTAATCATTAATTACTTTTTGGTCTTTTCTTACTATATACTTACTAGAGGGAGTGAATCTTGAGATTTTAATCCTAATTTAGGTTCTTCTTAATATGGTTATAAATTAAGGTTGAGTGTTATATACGCGCCATTTTATTAGGGGTGAAAAAAATTGTCCTTGGCACGTGACACACGTGACTAACATAAAACATCCTAAATGAAGGATGTTGGGTGGTGGTGGAGTATGGTGGTAGATTGGTACTTTGGTAGTAGTGGTGGTACTTTTCTAGTTTTTCTCCACATTTAGTGCCATACAAATATACAATACTCTAAATATTGCTTCATTTGGTTTCAAGAAGGGTGTGTTTGAACCATTCTTTCAAGTGTCTTTACCTAATGTGTGACTATTTTGCAAGGTTTCATTATACCACTTTTATGGCCTATATGTGTGACTAAACTATAAGGGTTGGATTGGTTATGAGTTATGAGTGATTTATTACTTCATCTACTATTGCATGATATTTGTTTCTTGGTTGGATGTAAAACTTTGCTCAAGTTAGTATAGTAGAGGTTTGAGTTATGTTTTTATACGCGCGTGCTGAGAGGAGATAAAAAAAGGGAATGAATATAATTGGATTATGTTTTTTGATGTCTTGTACAATCTATCACAAATTTTATCGACTAAAAGGAGTAATATCTATAAAATGGATTGCTAGGATTTTTAGAGCTTTATAAGCCATGCGATCGGACTTTAGGTAAATCTTTTTGTGTTGCTAAGGTGATACTAGGGTATAATAAGTTTTTTATATGTAACATGTATCTATACTTCCTTTATCACTTACTTTGTTGAATATTCGGGATTTATATCATACTTTCTCTTTGTTTTTATTTACTCCCTCCGTTCCTTAATGATGTTCCTAGTTGAATCTTAACACTATTTGGGATAACTTGGAATCTTCTAAAAATTTCTCAATATATAAGAAACAACATGGTCATGTGAGGTATTGTTTGATTCGTCTCAATTAATACTTTGATAATATCAAATTTTTATAAATTTTACAAATATGTAATTACATATATTTGTAAAGATGTGCATTGAAAAATATGCAAGTCAAACTAGGAACATCAATGAGTAACGGAGGGAGTAGTAAATTTTTATACAGTTTTTTCACCAAATACCCCCGACAAATCACGAAATTCACCATATACCCTCAATATTTCAGATATTCACCATATACCCCGAGTTTTCAAACCGTGCACCATCTACCCTTTTTCGACAGACGTTAAGTCGTCGTTAGCTTTATTTACGATATTGTCATTATTAGGGTTTAGGGGGTTAGGGTGGCAAAATTGTAAATAACTCTAACGGCAACTTAACGTCCGTTACCAAAAAGGGCATTTGGTGAACAGTTTTGAAAAGTTAGGGGTATATGGTGAATATATGAAACATTGAGGGTATATGGTGAATTTTGTGATTTGTCGGGGGTATTTGGTGAAAAAATCGATTTTTATATCTCTATTATATAAGGGAAGGGGGGAGCTACGGTGTCTCCCTTACTTAAATGCCCATTAGTAAATTAACTACTACCAAAAAAAGGAAAAAATTAAGAAAAGAAGGATTGAGTGATAGAGGCTTAACCTGTGAAATTTAGCCAAAAAAATATCTAATGTTCAAATTTTTACCCATGTTTGGTTGTTTATGCCCAAAAAGGCTATAATCTATGTTTGAAAAAAAAAAAAAAATCAGGCACGCATCGCGTGCATAATTTGCTAGTTTATATCATGTAGGATCTTAATTTTCTCCTCAAAGTGCATTGTCAAATTACTAAGTTTATACTCCCTCCGTTCTTTTTTAGATGTAACACGTTGATTTCGGGTACTATTCATCCAACTCCCTTTACCCATCAATTGCTATTTATATATAAGGAAAAATAGAGTCATGTGAGATCTTGTTGGATTCATCTTGATATACAATTTACAAAGAAGTATTTGTTATAATTTTTACTTTTATAAAATTAGATATATTGTGGGTCGAAGTTGTGTCTCGACAAGTGTGAAAAGTCAAACGTTACATCTACCAAAAAAACGGAGGGAGTATAATTTTATTCATGTACAATCAAAATAATGGTTACATAAGTGCTTCGCCAATCGTTCCGAGTCAAAATAATGTCCCTCTTAGAAAAACGAATGCACTATATCATTATACATGTCGTACGAAATTTTAAATGTATAACATATATAATATTTGATATTAGTTGCCATATACTTCCTTTATTATATAATACTCACAAGTCGCAACGTGGAGATATGCACAAGGACAAGGAGAGGGGAGACATAGAAAAATAACCTCCACGTGCTAAGAGCAAGAAACACAAAATATATTGCAAAAAATATTCGTTGTTGCAAGTAATAGAGAACTTATGAAAATGAAAAACATTGCAATTATTAAAAGAGGAGAAAGTATATATTATTTTCAATTTTCCATAATATAAAACGTGATCATAATAAACAAGAATCTTCAATAATATGGAAAGTTATTGAAATTTTGAACCATATATATATTCTTTCTATAAAAAATTTATGCGATAAATAGTTGTATTGTTTAATCATTTCTTACCATAGTTACATTTATGAATATTAAAATTTACAAATGTTTCAACACATAAATACTTCCATAAATTGAAAGAAAAACATAGAGATCTCTATTATATAAGCCAAGGGGGAGCTACGGTGTCCCCCTTTGAAAAAAACTTTTTAACCCTTAATTCAATAAAAAATATTACCTATTAAGATTTTGAGATTTTCCTTAATCATAGCCTTTCCTAATTTAAAATATGTATATCAAAGGAAGTTCAAAGTAGCTAAAATAAACTGACATAAAAATATGTGTAGTGAAAGAAAAAGTTTATGATTGAAGAATAAATTAACATAACTAAAGTAGTTTTTAAATCAATTACAAAATCAAAGACATAAAATTTTATTTCTACCTAAACTTTGAAATGCAATAACAATATTGCAAAAGACTTCCTTACCCTATGTTCAATGTGAAAAAAAAACTATATATTAAAATTTTCAGGTCATCTTGTAGTAACTTTTTTTGAAAAGTGATTTTACAAAAGACTTCCTATGTAAAGTTATGCATAATACACTTCAAAAAAAAAAAAAAAGTTATGCATAATATTCTTATATTTTGATGAACTAATTCCTCTCTATTTCTCTCCATTTCCTTCCATCCAAATAAAGTTATGAAAATTCTTAACATGCATAACGAGTGATAGACTATGGTTTGTTGTTGACGAATTCTTGTTTACCTAATGGACTAGGATTGTGGCCCATGACAGAGAGTTAGAAAATTTGATTATAACAATATTATACTTATTGCAACAACTTCTATTTATGAAAGTTCAATATTAATTATAACATTACTATATTTGGTTAAAAGTTTTATGTATCTTTCTTCTATCATATAGGTACTAGCCTTCTTTGCACGCGATGCGTGCGTGGATTATTTTGGCGATTATTCTTAAATTTCATCTAAATGTATTTTGAAGGATGTAATTCTGATAATCATCATTAGTTAATTAAATATCATGTGGTGTAAATACAAAAAATAAAAATTACTTGATGAAGAAGTTGTTTTCTCGGTATTTCCATGACTTATTAATTTTCGCAAGAGCTGCAGAGGATTTCAAACATCCTTCTTGAAGGTGGCAGAGGTGGCGTCGGTGGCGGGGGGTTTATTGATGACAATCTGACTTGCGTAGCACAAAATGCTCGCTGCATAAGGCACCCTGGATATCCAAAGTGTTGCCCATGCACAATTTGCTTTGACAGTGTTGGCGCTGGAATTTACAAGTGTTTATGGTGTCCAGGACGCGGGGGGAACTTGCGGTTTTTTTGCACCCGTGTTGCGAGGGATTCAGATGCACTGGCTATTTTAGCGGTCAGTGCGTTTCTAGATGAATGAAGATGTGTACTATGGTCTATGTTCACTTGGTGACTTGGTGTATTGTTAACAACTTCATCACTTGGGTTGTAAGCAATAAGCATATACTATATATATATGCGTGGAGAGTGTGTTAGTGTGTCCTCAACTCCTCATAGTGAAATAAAAGTATGGTGTTTCATGTGTTTAATTTATAATCAATGCCAGCTTCTTGATATATAATTATGAAGGAGTGATAATGTGTCGTTTAATCAGCTAATCTACCTTAATGATTTGGTTATGATATGCTTATCCTTATCTAGAAAAAAATCAGTGCACAAAGTTAATTCTAATTAGATAATTCAGATGATTGCATACTCAATAGTCAATCCGTTGGTTTTTTTTATATCAAACCTATGTTTTTCAAAAATATACTTCCACGACAGATATCTCATAAACTTAATTTGTAAAGTAAAAAACATACATACTATTAAATTTATATTGAATGAAATACTTTTTATCAATGTACAGGTTGAAACGGTTATAATATAGTGCTTGAAAGTTGTGGGATCGTGGATTCCTAAATTATCTAGTTCAGTTGCAATAGTTTAGTTTTATCAACTTAGTGGGTTTGTTGTTTATTCAGTCAAAATACATTAGTCACGTTGTTAGTGCAATAGTGGGTTCACATAGCCTTGAAGTTAGGAGCTAGTTATCTATATTCATGCTTAGTTTGTTCTAATTCTCTTACTATAAGTACTTATTCTGTAGTTCATAGTTAAATGGATTGAATGAAGACTATAGTTTTGTTTTTCTTATTCTTTCTCCTCTTTCATCTTTATTATTATAATTTCAACATAGTATCAGCTCAGGGTTAGATCTCAAAGAGAGAGAGAGAATAGGAAGTAAGCCATTGCAAGCCATCTTCCGTTTTATGAGTTAAAAAAAAAAGAGTATGAAAGGCAAACTACCATGGCAGGAGTGGTTGATGATGATTATTTGCATCATGGTGAAGAGAAGTACTTCACAAGGTCGTGTCTTTTCATGTGTAAGCCAAGGGTGAAAGTATCTTTTCATGTGGACACGACTTCTCACCCCCAGGCATATATAATAGAGATATATTAATATTCTAATGAAAATATGATTGATCAAATAGAAATACTTCATGTGAATGCTTAATATATTTCATTTTTTCAAGAACTTTACTTTTATTTACTTTAATAAAAAATTTCTTTCAATAAATTTCTCGTCCTTAGGGGCTCATTTTTTATTTTGCCCCGGGCCAATAAACGTTCAGAAATGGCCCTGACGGTGGTGAGGAGCGGCAGTGGGTCGGCGGTGGCCAATGGTGAGGAGAGGGGGCGGTGGTTGGCGGTCTTTGGAGGAAAGGGGGGAAATATGGTGGAGAAAGAGGAATTATCTAACCCAAACAATATTTTTAATTTAATCAAAGATTTTTCTTTCCTTTCTCCTTGTCTCTCTTTCTTAAACCTATTCCCTTTTCCCTTCATAAATCAAACACCCCAATATTTCCTTCTAGATTGAGTTAATTTTAATCTAAAAATTTCGTGAAAAATTAAAAAGATGCTGACGTTCTCTCACACCTGTAAACCGACATAGTCTATTTGCTTTATGAACCTGAAACCTTTGGCAAAGGTGGAACAACCCTATTTCAAACGATCCATACTTTTGTTGTTCACCATTTCTATCTATGTATTGACTCAGTCATGTTTTACTTAACACATTTTACTTTTTGTACATCCCTATTATAAAGATTATTGCATACTAGAATGACCATAAGGATTTACCACTTTACTCAAACCATTTCTTAATTATATTTGTTTATACCATTTGTTACTCTTATATATTCCACCGAGCAAATTTATTCAACTGAGCAAAAAGTTTTATATATAAGCAAGTTAGCTTCAAAAGCGCATACAAAAGAAGACAAAGAAAGTAGTATGCATTATTAAACAAAAAGACGGATATATCGCAATTCACATGCTATGCATATTTAAGCATGGTTGATATGGTTGGTGCATGGGACAAGGCTTATCACGGGGGAGATGAGATTTGTGGTTGACAATAATCTTATCTGTGGGCACACAAATGAAGACAAGGAAAATACTCCCTCTAATTTTCATTAGTTTATTCATATTCCTTTTTAGTATATCCCTTATTAGTTTACCCATTTCTTTTATTTCTATTTTTTGGAATAGACCCACTAACTTTCCATGACACACTGCACATTCAACCTTAATATTAAATAATCTTTGCTCTTTCTTTCTATGTCCCACAACACTATTTCTCATAAAACTCTGTGTAAAAGAAACGGGTAAACTAATAAAGACCGGATGCAGTAGTATATAAATGTTCTTTTTTCTGATAGAAGTGGTATACATTGAATCAAATATGGATAGTAACTAAAAACACAATTCACATGGGTAATTAGGCGTGGTTGTTATTGGTGCATGGTGTAGAATAGTGTAATTCTCCTTGGTTGGAGTATTCTCATTAATTGAATATATATAGGATATTTACAACCTAAATATTGAGAATACATATTTACCTAAATTACACAAGATATATCTTTACATAATATTGACAGGATAATATTAACCTATTATCTATCACATGGGATAAGGTTTACCGACTTATAAGAACATAGAGATGACAGATGTGTATGTGGTTGACAAATACTCCCATACGAGTAACCCATACTAGAACGTACCCATTTGAAAAAAAAAACTATTTGGATATTACAGTGAACTTCGTACAATTATGCATGTGGTGTTGAAAAAGCTACTACAATTGTCAGGGCCGTCTCAAACATTCTTGAGGCCCTGTTCTTATTAAGAAATTTAGGGCCCTAAAAGATTTTTTTAATACAATTATAAGACATAATATAAAGTACTAAAATACTTAGCATTACAAATTTAAAACCCAATATTGCATCAAAAAAAAAAATTTAAAACCCAATATAAAGTACCAAAATTCTAAGCATAACAAATTTTATAATTTTGGTACCATCTCCCAAACCCATCATCATAGTTCTTTTAATCAAAAGAACATTTTGATTTACTGTTATCAAACTGAAGTCTATAGGGACGATCTAATACACTTATACCACACAATTTACTAAACTATTATATACTCTTACTAGTATATTATAATATAAACTTATGGTCTGTTATGGAGATACTGCTCAATGCTCATATTATGTTAGTTCACCGTACCACAATCTACTGTAATACTTCTTTTAGAAGCTTAATTCCCAACTTTTTTCTCTTTCTCTCTCTATCCAAATTCCAATAGCGTCCAAAGTCTCACAAAATATTGGCCTAATCTTACAAATCCCACATATTTAACCCAATCGTATTAAAAATAAGCAGATTCAAATCCATTTCAATGAGGAAAAATTAACTTACAGATTTGAAAGATTAATCATGGAAGGCCAGATTATTTGAGAAGCATTCTTCCACCAATATCTCAAAAATATGATCAATATTTTATCTATAAAAAGAAATTAGAGGAAGATATGTGATTTTGAGTGAGAAATTTTGAGATCGATTTCAGCAAGAATTGTGGTAGTGAAGAGTCCAATAATATTGGCGTTTGATATTTCTTAATAATATTGGTTAATGTGAGGAATTGAGATTTACGGGAAAGCAAAAAAAATTAATGCAAGTTCAGTATTCTTTGTATTGCAGTTGTGTAAAGAGAATGAGAGATTTTCTTTCAAAATAAAAGTAATTGGGTCAAAAAGTAATGGAACTTTTTTTTTTGTTTTGGGCCCCTTAGATTTGGAGGCCCTGTGCTACAGACCAGCTTGCATTGGCTGTTAGCTGGCCCTGACAATTGTGCATGTGGTATTGAAAAAGCTAGACAATTATGCATGTGAGGACAATGAATAATTTAAACATCCAATACAATAATTTATTGGGTGCGTGAACTAATATGTGGCTAGGTTACATCAAGTATTGCATGGATTGGTTATAAAAAGAGGACTCCCCCTCTCATTTTCAGCAACCAGCAAACTAACGAGAGTTAAAAAAAAAAAAAAAAAAAAAAAAAGAGTAATATCATGGGAGAGATGAAGGTGAAGAGCTACATAGCAAGTAGGATGTTTCTCTTGCTTATTATTACTGTAATGGCAGGTACTTGTGTGGCGGCTGGCGTTGAATATCCCGGAGTGTCAGAAGAGCTGCAGAGGATTTCAAACATCCTTCTTGAAGGCGGCGGAGGCGGCGACTTACGTTGCACTTCAGCTAATATGGCATGCATAGACCTCCCTTCAATGCCCAAGTGTTGCCAAGGCTTATGGTGTGATACCAGAGCCACTGGAGGGATAGGAGGTTTATGCCGATGGTGTCCAGGACGTGGTGATACGTGCGGTCATCTTCACCCATGTTGCCCTGGTCTTAGATGCAGCGGCTTTTTCAATGGTAGGTGCTCTTAGAAGATGTGGCTGCAGGCTGCGCAGTGCTAGCTCGGACTGGGTTCACTTTGGTGTGTCGTCAACAACTGCATGGTTTTCCTTTTGTGTCTGTCTAAATAAAATTACTCCCCATCTTATTGGGGAGTATGTTCGTGTCACAATGAATTGATCAAAGTATGGTGTTTCATGTTGTCGTGTTTGCAATAAGTTGCATGGCTGTTTTTAAAATTTATGAATAAAACATTGATCAATATATGACCACTGAAGTTGTAGTAATTATGTGTCTTTTAATCACTTCTTTTCTTGGGGTATATTATATCGAAATGTCTTGTATGAGACCATCTCAATCTAAGACATAATGAAGACAGATATTAAGTTAGTCTAAGCATGAAAATTGTAAGTTAAACGATATATCTATCATTTCAACCCAGACATTCATCAATTTAACCCCAACATATTTAACCTATAAGATAGCATTTTATCCCAGACAATAATCTGTTTAGCTCAGAACATATCAGTTTTACCCAGACTGACGTAGGAAGGTTAGCGAAGAAATTCGACAAAAGTCTTGAAATGATTTCCACTAATTAGACCTCCGGAGTCCGTTTGCTTATTGTGATACCTTTCTGGAAGCGGAACGGGCCAACGAGTCAAACTCATCGCTATGCCATGACGTACAGGCTTTTTAAGCCATCCGAGGTCGTTTAGGGCCCAAAAACAGCATTTTAAGTATTTTCGGATTTTATTATTTCCTTATTTTCGTATTAGGGTTTTGTTTTGAGTATTTAAACAACATTAGGTCATTATTTGGAGCAGCTTTTCGACTTTTAATAATATTTCAGAGTTTAACTCTTTTTCTGGTGGATTCCGGATTTTCTACAGATTTATCGCTTGTAAATCTGTCTCTTCTTGACTGAGATTAGCGCTTGCTTTTCTCTTAGATTTTCCGACTGCGTCAGGTGGTATCAGAGCAGGCTCTCTCCTGTTTCTTTTCGTATCTTGAACAGCCATGGGAGAACCAGTGACCAGAGCAGATCTCGAAGGAGTTACCGCGGCTTTTTCCACGGCCCTTACTGCTTTGACTGAACAGATGACTGCGCTAACTACGCAGATGAACAACATGCAGAACAATATTACTCGTGGAGA
The DNA here is from genome assembly GCA_947646795.1 of Beta lomatogona. NCBI lineage: Eukaryota > Viridiplantae > Streptophyta > Magnoliopsida > Caryophyllales > Amaranthaceae > Beta > Beta lomatogona. The sequence goes on along the minus strand of CANSNZ010000777.1, from coordinate 274,150 downwards.
AGACAGGAGAGGGGAACAGAACAAAGTTCCACGGGGAAGAGGCAAGCGAACTGTTGTGGCAGACAGTTCGAGTTCTGAAGAAAAGGAACCTTTCGAGGACGAACGTAGCGATGAAGGTAATCATTATCATAAACATGATTACCGAGTGAAAGCAGATATTCCTCTGTTTTACGGAACCATGGGAGTGGAGGAATTTCTTGATTGGCAGATTGATGTCGATAGATTTTTCGAAGTTATGGAGGTTCCTGAAAATAAACATGTTAAGATGGTGGCAGTTAGGTTAAAAAGCACCGCTGCTGTTTGGTGGGATAAACTAGTTATGCAGAGGCAGAGACAAAGAAAAGGGCCAGTTAAGACCTGGCGACGCATGAAACAGTTAATGTTGGAGCGGTTTTTACCGGAAGATTATGAGCAGATTCTGTATAAGATGTATATAGAATGTGTCCAAGGGAAGAGGACTGTGACGGAATATACGGCAGAGTTCCTGCGATTTTCTGAACGCAATGACTTAGGAGAATCCGAAAATCAGAAAGTGGCTCGATATGTTAGTGGTCTGAAAAATTCCCTGCAAGAGAAGATGGGCTTGCAAACTGTGTGGACTGTTGCTGAGGCATCTAGTTTGGCGTTAAAAGCGGAGCAAATAGAGAAATCCCCTAGAAACTTCTCATCATTCAAAAGATACTCACCCCAGAGTAATTTTGATTTTAGCGGCGAGAAGGAGAAGAGTGCCGTGACTAAGGAGTCCGGCAATGCGGTTAAAGGAGGTCCTAGTAGTGCACCGCCAGGGAAGTCCACTGTCCAGAAGCCAAATAACCCTTATACGAAGCCCAGTGGGGACACTTGCTATCGTTGCAACGGCAAGGGTCATAGATCCAATGTTTGCCCAACTCGGAGAGTCATTGCTGTAATAGAAGGAGATGGAGAGGAGTTTCAAGGAGAAAACGACGAGTATGCTGATGCAGAGTTTGCCGAGGAGGAATCTGATGACAGAATTAACTTTGTGCTACAAAGGGTCCTGTTAACATCTAAAGACGAGGGCCAGCGCAAGAATCTGTTTAAAACTCATTGTTCGATTCAAAACAAGGTCTGCAACTTGATCGTGGATAATGGAAGCACGGAGAATCTGGTGTCCCAGAAACTCGTAGAGTACTTAAAGCTGCCCACAGAACCCCACGAGAAACCATACGCCTTGGGCTGGGTCAGCAAGGGGTCACAAGTTCGGGTCACCATGACGTGCAGAGTTCCCATCTCCATAGGGAAACACTACAAGGAAGAGGTAATTTGTGATGTTCTTGACATGGATGTTTGTCATATTTTACTTGGTAGACCTTGGCAGTTTGATAATGATGTTACCTATCGGGGAAGAGATAATGTGATGATGTTCACTTGGAAATCCCATAAAATTGCTATGGCTCCTGTTTTGAATTTTGACCATAAGGTGGGGGGAAAGAAAACCAGTTTCTTAGTGATGACTTATAATGACAGGGAACTTGACGATGCTGTAAGAGAGACTGAATTCTTCTGCCCAATAGTGGTTAAGGGGTTGTTAAGTGCTGCCAAGGAAGATACCCCCATTCCTGTTGAAGTGTCGGAGATATTGGAGGCTTACAAAGAATTAATTGCTGATGAGTTACCGAATGATTTACCTCCCATGCGTAATATACAACATCAGATTGATTTGATTCCCGGTTGTAGCCTACCAAACCTGCCCCACTATCGTATGAGTCCTAAAGAAAATGAAATCTTGAGGGAGCAGATTGAGGACTTATTGAAGAAAGGGTTCATTCGGGAGAGTATGAGCCCCTGTGCAGTTCCCGTTCTTTTGGTCCCTAAGAAAGGCAATCAGTGGCAGATGTGTGTTGACAGCAGGGCCATCAATAAGATAACTATCAAGTATCGCTTCCCTATCCCTCGACTGGAAGATATGCTTGATGAATTGTCGGGTTCAACGGTGTTTACGAAGATAGATCTGCGTAGTGGGTATCATCAGATTCGAATTCGGCCTGGAGATGAGTGGAAGACAGCTTTTAAGAGCAAGGATGGGTTGTATGAGTGGTTGGTAATGCCATTCGGTTTGTCGAATGCACCTAGCACTTTCATGCGGTTGATGAACCAAGTCCTCCGTCCTTTTACCGGTTCTTTTGTAGTAGTTTATTTTGATGATATTCTGATTTACAGCAGGAACCAGAAAGAGCATCTAGAACATGTGACTCAAGTGCTGCAAGTTTTACAGGAGAACCAACTGTATATTAATCTGAAAAAGTGCACATTTTGCACCAGTAAATTGCTCTTCTTGGGCTTTGTCGTTGGTGCCGAAGGTATTCAGGTGGATGAAGAGAAGGTAAGTGCCATCGAGAGATTGGCCCACCCCTACATCGATGACCGAAGTTCGTAGTTTTCATGGCCTAGCAACTTTCTACGGGAGATTCATCGGGGATTTCGGTACCATAACCGCGCCGATATCGAATGCTTGAAGAAAGGGAAGTTCCGTTGGGGAGATGAGCGGGAAAGGAGTTTTTCTTTGATTAAAGAGAAACTTTGTAGTGCCCCTGCTAGCCCTTCCCGATTTTGATAAGGTGTTTCAAGTTGAATGTGATGCGAGTGGGGTAGGTATTGGAGCAGTTACGTCTCAAGAGAAGTGTCCCCGTGGCTTACTTCAAGAGAAATTGAGTGATGCTAGGCGAAATGGAGTACATACGATCGGGAGTTCTATGCGGTGTTTAGGGCACTGCGACAGTGGGAGCATTATTTGGTTCAGCGGGAGTTTATTCTTTTCTCTGACCATCAGGCACTAAAGTTCCTTCACAGCCAGAAGGTGATCAATAAGATGCATGCTCGGTGGGTGAGTTTTCTGCAAAAATTCCCTTTCATCATACAACATAAATCTGGCACTTTGAACAAGGTAGCAGATGCGTTGAGTAGGAGGGCTTCCTTACTCATCACTTTAGCTCAAGAAATCGTGGGATTTGACTGTTTGAAGGAGCCGTATGCGGATGATGTTGAGTTTAAGGAATTATGGGCCAAGTGCAAGAAAGGGCGCCCAAGCGCGGACTTCCATATCCGAGAGGGCTACCTATTCAGAGGTGATCAGTTGTGCATCCCTAGTTCTTCCTTGAGGGAAAAGTTAGTCCGGGATCTTCATGGAGGTGGCCTTGGAGGACATTTGGGGAGGGACAAGACCATTGCGGGTTTAGAAGAGAGGTTTTATTAGCCTCACCTGAGGCGAGATGCTGGTGCCATAGTCCGTCGTTGTCATACTTGTCAAGTGTCCAAAGGTCAGTCTCAAAATACTGGTCTTTATATGCCTCTACCTATTCCTGATGATATTTGGCAAGACCTGTCGATGGATTTTGTGTTGGGTTTGCCTCGTACCCAACGAGGCGTGGATTCAGTTTTTGTGGTTGTTGACCGATTCTCCAAGATGTCCCATTTCATTGCTTGTAAGAAGACTGCTGATGCTTCAAATGTGGCCAAGCTTTTCTTCAGGGAGGTGGTCAGACTTCATGGTGTTCCTACTTCTATCACTTCGGATAGGGACACCAAGTTTCTTAGCCATTTTTGGATCACTCTTTGGAGGATGTTTGGGACGGCATTGAACAGGGAGTTCTACGGCTCATCCACGGACAGGATGGTCGAGCCGAAGTCACTAACGAGGACACTTGGGAACATGATTCGTAGTGTTTGTGGCGACAAGCCAAAACAGTGGGATTTGGCTTTACCTCAGGTGGAGTGTGCTTATAACAGTGCTGTGCACTCGGCCACGGGGAAATCACCATTTTCTTTGGTTTACACCTCTATTCCTAGGCATGTGGTTGATCTGGTTAGGCTTCCTAAGAGTCCTGGAGTTAGTGTGGCTGCTGGGAATATGGCAGAGGAGATTGTTGCTGTCAAAGAGACTGTGAAGGCTAAACTGCACGCTACTGGGCAGAGAAATAAAGCTGCTGCTGATAAACACAGGAGAGCCAAGATTTTCAGTGTGGGTGATGATGTGATGGTGTTTTTGCGTAAAGAGAGGTTTCCTGTTGGTACCTACGATAAGTTGAGGCCGCGCAAGTATGGTCCTTTCAAAGTGATTCGCAAGATTAATGACAATGCCTATGTGGTGGGTCTTCCGGATGATCTGAACATCTTCAACACTTTCAATGTTGCTGACATTTATGAGTACAATGCAGATGAGGCTCTTTATGAAGATACGAACTCGAGGTCGAGTTCTTCAGAGGTGGAGGAGACTGACGTAGGAAGGTTAGCGAAGAAATTCGACAAAAGTCTTGAAATGATTTCCACTAATTAGACCTCCGGAGTCCGTTTGCTTATTGTGATACCTTTCTGGAAGCGGAACGGGCCAACGAGTCAAACTCATCGCTATGCCATGACGCATGTGCTTTTTAAGCCATCCGAGGTCGTTTAGGGCCCGAAAACAACATTTTAAGTATTTTCGGATTTTATTATTTCCTTATTTTCGTATTAGGGTTTTGTTTTGAGTATTTAAACAACATTAGGTCATTATTTGGAGCAGACTTTTCGACTTTTAATAATATTTCGAGTTTAACTCTTTTACGGGTGGATTCGGATTTTCTACAGATTTATCGCTTGTAAATCTGTCTCTTCTTGACTGAGATTAGCGCTTGCTTTTCTCTTAGATTTTCCGACTGCGTCACAGACGTATATCAGTTTGACCCAGACCATCTATCAATAATTTAATTGACCTAGATATATGATAGTTTATGCCCATAAACTCATAGTCCTATGCCCATAAACTAATAGTTTATAGCAATAAATAGATAATAGGACCTCGTCTCACGCACGACGCTTTAATATTATATTAGCTTTAGATTCGATTTGTTTATCCCCACTCCCTAGAAAAAGGCGTTGTAAGGAAAAGTGCCTAAAAATAATACTTCCTCCGTTCCATAATAAGTGAAACGTAGGGATTGGGCACAAGATTTAATAAACATCACTTTCAAAAGCCAAAAAGTCATAAAATACCCTTTTCATTATCAAAAGGAGGAGAGAGAAAAACAAACCACACAAGTTTGTGATGGGTAATCTTGTCATTTTGTCACTTTCTTTTTTCCATTTAAGGTATGTTTCACTTATTCTAAAACGTTCTAAAATAGTAAGTGTTTCACTTAGTATGGAACGGAGGAAGTATGAATTTTCACTATTACTATGTGTCAAATAAGACGAATTGAACTATTTGATATGAATAATATAAAAATTAAATACTCTCTACATTACAAAAAGAGTTTGAATACTTGTTAGGACAAGTAGTTTAAGGTGATCGACTGTACTGTAGTTAAAAAATATAAGAGTTGTGGTATATTTTCTTATTAAAAGAGAGAAAAAGTAGGATTTTTTCTATAGAAATATAATATGGGTCAAAGACTCAAAGGGATGTAAAAAAGATAATAAAATAATTATGGGACCATGCCTAATTTTTCAAACATGTTCTCCTTGGTTTTTGAATCAACCAAAAAGAATAACCATTCTACAACGTATGCGTGAGGACAAGAAAAATATTACGAATAAATCCATATAATTATGCATGTGGTGCTGAAAAATTTGTGTACGTACACTTATGCATGTGATGGTATAATTATCTAAAAAATCCAATAAAACAATTTCTTGGACGTGTGTTGTTGCTTTCACAAATCACAATCAGTAAAGCAAGTAAGAAGTGTTTGCAGAGAGAAAGCTACAGCTAGTTTTTTTGATTTTCATTAAGCAATAAATGGTCCTTAAATAGGTACTAGAATAACCAATTACTTACACCTAAAAATAAAGAATAACAAAAGATATAGTCAACCGGGGTAGATGAGGGTGTGCAAGGAGCCCAACAGCACATGGTCCCAAAATTATAAGGGTCCTCGAATATGTTTTTTAAAAAAATTTACTTCATATTTGAGGAAATAACTCTTATTTTTCCCCCTTAATAAATTTCTCAATGATCAATCTTTTAATTCTTCACCTTTCCACCTTTAATACCCCAACCTTCCATCTTATTTTTTACAAATTTGGGGCCAATTTTTCATGTTAGAATAGGGGCCCTAAAACGATGAGTCGTCAAAAAAAGGAACAAATTCAATTGATTAAAAAAATACAATACATTAATTCAAACAATGAACTGCAACAGATGACTATGGGATCACTTCTTAGATTACATTAAAAAAAGACTGAAAAACCATTCTACGAGTTTTTATACTTTGAAAATATTCTAATTTATCCAAGCATTCAAAATTTTCAATTCCGTTTTGCAACTCATGCATGAGTAATGACGTAAATTGCAATTATTATCGCAGCTAATTAGACATTCAATCCAAGCATTCAAATTCGGATCATTCAAAAATTCAACCCGATCATTCAAATTTTGTAATTAAGCATTTGATTTTGTTTTTGCAACTAGTTACTAAGAATTGGAAACCAAAGGTTTGTAATATAGTAAAGGAGTAGAAAGTGTTAGAAATGTGTGTGGATAAAACAGTGAGTAACAGGATATTAGAACTTTCAAGCACGTATTAGATACGCTTTCCTATAAGTTATTTACCGACCCACTAGGAACAACAGAGTATCACGGTAATACTTATGAGATACGAAGAAGAAACATTGAATCTTGGTTGTTAACAAGAAACAATCCCAACAAGAGTTTGTAGTTTGATTTTGTTTAGAGAAAACACGAGAGAATTCTATTCTCTAAGCAAGTACCATGGAATGGTTTCACGCTTTAAGTAAGTATGAATGATCTCTCTAACCCATTCCACATGTGATATGTCCCTATATATACTAGGGAAGAATTATAGAAGAAAAGACGCAATCATATACGAAAAGACATGCACCATTTCGCAAAAGAAATGCCTCGTCAGGAAAACTGACGAATAGGAGCTGGCGCTCCCCTGTGGAGCGGGCGCTCCAGGCAGGAGCCGGCGCTCCTCAACCCTGTCAAGAATTTGGTTCTAATTCCAAATCCCTACCAACTTTGAGCGTGCGCTCTTCTGGAGAGCGAGCACTCTACTGACTTGCCTTCTCGTTTTTCCTTCTTTCTCATCACATAACATCAACGGACACATTTAAACTATAAATGTTCCAACAATCCTCCTCCATTTATAGTATAAATGCTTTGAATCCGTACACTTGCAAACTACACAAAATCAACTAAACTTGTGCATAAATGAAAATGTCTTAAAGATTGAATTTCCACTTAGTACAGCACACTTTACAAACTTTCGATTGAAATGATTGACTAAGCATTGAATCACTCAACCGTATGAAAATTTGAAGATGCTATACACACAAGCTTACACAAATAACATTGTCACCTTTGACTCCATTAAAGGCCTTGAGTCCATATCCACATTCATGAGTGTTCCTAGTTAAGCCCCAAACTAGGTGAAGCGGCCAAACTTCTTACTTATATAGGTAAACCTTCTATAACATGCTCTCGCAACCGAGCAACTAACCAAAAGTTTATTAAGAGATTAATCAACCTCCAACATTGCGAAAAGCAAGCACTAAGCTTGGGATGTAATTATAAATATTATAGTACTCCAAATTACAAATAAAATGGGACCCTCATTGAATTCAAGATCTTGCGTTGTACAAAACGTGAATTGAGTTTTCTTCATTTGCAATTTACTTAATTAAGGCTTAAAACACATCCCTACTTTTATATAACATAAGTTGACAACAACTTTGGCCAAATTCATCAAGTAATAAAACATATATAAAAGTTAACTGACACGACTCCATGTTTATAAAATCACAAACACCACAATGTCGCAATCCAAAGAATGTTGTGACTTTCCATTATAAACAAAATAAAATCATTAATCATATGTCATTGATACTCATTGAAGTATATCACAATAACTAGTTATGAATTTGCATGGTCCAAGCCATAACCCACTTCAAATATCAATTATGAAGAAATTACATGTTAATACTAAAACAATCAAATAAATTAATATTGTTCCCCATTTTAGTATTAACAAAATAAACATCTTATCTATTTAAACCAAGACTTGTATATGAAACAACCACGTAAGTACGCTTCTTGGATCACAAGGAATTAACCTCCTCCATGAATAAACTCCCCCATGAAGTACCTCCTCCAAGAAAAATATCATTTTCTTGTAAGAAACAAATCCCTAAACCAAGACTTAACTCACGTCAAATTATTCTTCTCAAACCGAAGAACATATTTATTTTCACATAATTCCGTCTATTAAATAGATGATTAGATCAAAGACAATAAACCATTATCTTCCAAGACATTTAATAATTTCAATTAAAACAAAATCGGTAAAAATCATATGTATACAACACCAAATTTAGACAAAATTTCATTTTCCCCAAATTTAATACATAACCAATTTATACAACCGATTTCCTCAAAATCATGAACTTAATGATCTCATAAATTGAAATAATTAATTACCATGTCTTTCATTATACTTTATTCAAGTATCATACATGTCACTTTAAAAAGTGAAAAAACTATGAAATAACAACATTTCATAAAGCATAATCAATTTCTAATATAAATTTATTACATGTTAATACTAAAACTAACTAAATAAATTAATATTCTTCCCCATTTTAGTATTAACAAAACATATAAACACTTATACTAGTGATTAACACAAAATCATTGAAATAGATCAATATTTTGACTTTTCCAACTTGTAAATTATAAACATCACCCAACTTATATAAAATTGAGAAGTACATTTGATAATCATATTAACCACATGTCTAAATTATAAATATTCTAAAGAACATAGAATCACATTTATAACATTTAGACAATACATGGTGAAAATGAAATTAAACACATAGCCCATACAAGGATGGCCTACTAACAAATAACATGTTTATAATTTCCACAAGTTCATGTTCATGTCAACAATTACATACTCAACAAATTATAATAAACACATTTACTTTAATAAAATAAATATTATAACTTATTCATGAGTATATAATCAAAAACATAATTAGTGATAGTAACCCACTAACTATAACATGATCAATAAATAAAATTAATGATCATCATATTAATACTCAAACCAAAATCATGAAAAATAACATGTTAATACTAAAACTAAATAAATAAATTAATATTATTCTTCCCCATTTTAGTATTAACAAAATAATAAATTTCAGATTTTAGGGGAGTGAACAACAAAATTTCTCTTCATAATGTTCCCAAATAAACATTACACTACACATGCCCACTCATAACCATAAACATAAACATAACAATATTTTTTTATTTAAATAAATTAAATAAAAAAAATTGTCAAAAAACCGTGCATTAATGTTGCACGCATGGTTTGGACAAAAATTAACTTTTGCAAAGAATAACCATAATTCTCATTCACATAAAGTTGCATCACTTGCATGCATTGTTTGGGCTCCGGTATTGTCAATGTAAAACATCCATTACAAAGATGCTAATAAGTAATAACTGCCACTTGACAATCAAAACGCACAACAAACAAAACCATGATCTTACTATGCATGTCAAACATCATGAACATGATAGACATTGATCATACGAACAATAATTATACTATAATTAATTGCTCACACCAAAATTTGACAAAAACATGTAAATACTAAAATCAAATACATGTAACAATGCTCTTCCCCATTTTAGTATTAACAAAAGAAAATATCAAGTTTTGATTTAGTAAATAAAACAAGAAACCTCTTACTTGAAATTCCCTCAACCATGCAAATGAGTATTGTGAAAGACATCATTCCCAGCCTCTTGTCTTGTAACATTCTTCTTCTCTTTCCATTGAACAATGGCATTCCAACTTCAGAAAATTAGAAACATCTCACTCAAGGAAGATCCAATTATCCAAGGATTAAATAACTTATAGATTGTTAGAAATGTGTGTGGATAAAACAGTGAGTAATAGGATATTAAAACTTCCAAGCACGTATTAGATACGCTTTCCTATAAGTTATTTACCGACCCACTAGGAACAACAGAGTATCACAGTAATACTTATGAGATACGAAGAAGAAACATTGAATCTTGGTTGTTAACAAGAAACAATCCTAACAAGAGTTTGTAGTTTGATTTTGTTTAGAGAAAACACAAGAGAATTCTATTCTCTAAGCAAGTACCATGGAATGATTTCACACTTTAAGTAAGTATGAATGATCTCTCTAACCAATTCCACATGTGATATGTCCCTATATATACTAGGGAAGAATTATAGAAGAAAAGACGCAATCATATACGAAAAGACATGCACCATTTCGCAAAAGAAATGCCTCGTCAGGAAAACTGACGACTAGGAGTTGGCGCTCCCCTGTGGAGCGGGCGCTCCAGGCAGGAGCCGGCGCTCCTCAACCCTGTCAAGAATTTGGTTCTAATTCCAAATCCCTGCCAACTTTGAGCGTGCGCTCTTCTGGAGAGCGAGCACTCTACTGACTTGCCTTCTCGTTTTTCCTTCTTTCTCATCACATAACATCAACGAACACATTTAAATTATAAATGTTCCAACAAAAAGTAGAAGAATTATTACTTTCACATTCAAGAGCTACAATCTCACAGCAAATGAGAGAAGGTTGCGTCGCCGCCGGGGCTCGTACGGCAATCGCGGCACGGTAGGACTGTGGTGGTGAGGGGGGAGAAGGTTATTTGCTACTGAAAGTCTAAAACCCTAAGCTGTGAAGAAGTGGAAAAAGAATGTTGGGAGTAGTCCTCGACCCAAGAACATCATCTCTATGATTAATTGATTACTAGCACATAACACTATCCGTGGGAAGTCGGAGGATGAATGGTAATTGCTTTGCAGTTTGTTAGATCAATTTTCCTCTTTTTAGTTATATTTTTAAACTAATCTCTATTATATAAGGGAAGGGGAACTATGGTGCCCCCCTATAAATTTACTTAACTGCCCATTAATTAGTAAATTAACTATTACCAAAAAAAAGGGGAAAAAAACAAGTCAAACTCGAATATAGCAATAAAAAAATAACTTTTATGTTAAAGGCAATCAAGTTATATATTGACTATAAGATTTAGTACATTTATAAGGAATATTACATCAATCAAATATTTTATCCATCAAGTCACTAAAACGGAAAATTCAATCAATTAACAAAGTGAAATGATTTATTTAACACAAAAGACTATGTTAATACAACATAAGAAATCCTTAATAAATTCACTTAACATTATTTTATCTTTTCACTTGAACGATAATAAAAATCAAATATTTCCTCGAAAACACTAGTACCACGTAAAAACCAAATTATAATTAACTCCTCACCAATGTTTAGCAAAATAACTTTAAAAGCAATTACGCTAACTAAATAATATATATTTGTAATGTTAGCTGCTTAAAATACGGGCTATGAAACTAAAACTTTCTAATCCAAATTAAAGCAGGTTGTTGATTTTATCTTGGTACTTAAGTGACTGAAAATGACTTAGCCTAAACCTTAACAAGATTCGATCTTGAACTAAACCAAGCCGAACAAAACCAAACAAAAATTCGACCCGGCCGAAATTTGACCTTATTCAAGCATGATTCAACCCGAATTTTTTAATGACCATATTTGAACTCTAATTGAATCCGAAATAACCTATTCCAAACTCGAATCGATTCGAACCCGAATTTAAATTGACCCAATCAAAACTTAACATGACTCTAACTCAAATTGAACCCTAATGGATATATCGATAACAAGACAAGTTCACCTGATGTATACACATGGTGCATGTGACTCCAATATTTACAACCGGAATCAGTAACTCTATCGTACCCAAAACATATAGTGACTGCTAGTTTAAATACTACTCCCTCCAACCCACTTTAGTTGCAACAAAATTTCATACACGCACTATTAGATGATGGACAAAGTAGGTCATATGATATACTTCTGTATAATAAAAGCTTATTTGATAGATGAGAGTGCGCTCGGGGAAGAAATTACTTTATTGTTGCTTCATCATTTTGAATAAACATTGTGAGTCATTGAGTGACCAAAAAAAGGATTGGTTATTGGTGCTTTAAATGGAAGTGTTGCGATTAGATTTGGACGACCAAGTATGAAAAGTGTTGCGATTGAATCGGAATTGGGATAAATGGATTGTTACGTTGAACATTATCAACTTTCTTTTCAAGTAAATTATCTTTCGTTGATATGATTATGGATTCCACGCACAAACAAGTAAAAGTTTAAGGTCCTGATCTTTTAAGCTTAGATTTGAATTTTTCAATCTAATCTTTCTAGTTTAGTTAAATTCGAATAAATAGTTCAAAGAAGTTATGCTCAATTCAATTTTATTCAGTTCAGCTCTTACCGGCCATTATTAGGTTAAGTTTATTTTAGTCTTGTTCAATTAAACCCATTTCGATCTAAAAGAACGGCCTAACTAACTACTTTAGTTTAGGATATGATTCAATCTCCTATACATTTATAAGACGTTTATGCTAATATTTAAAATTATTATATGGTTATGTTAAATTTAAGACTTATCTTTAAACCTGTGGACCAATATTTGAGGTAGTAAGGATGTAACTTGAACTTAGATGTGGTCTTAAATAAATCTTGTATTTTTTTTTTTTTTTAGATTGGAGAAAGATACCAACCCAGCTTGTTGGAGTCAACCTTTTGGATAGAGGATACCAACCCATCTTGTTAGAGTCAACTTTTTGGTGAAGGGTAGCTGAAGCATCTTTGACGTTGGACCGGTTTGGTCCCAGGTCCAAAGGGGTTATGGTTAAAAAACTTTGGCTGGGCCAAATCCCTTTCTATTTGTGCTTCAAGGGAGGCGCCAAACCCATGAGGGGGTTGTCACCGAGCGGAGCGCGCAAAACCCCTATAACATAGGGAAGGGACCAGTTTGTTTGTTTGATTCTGCTTCATTTACCCTTTAGAGCATTAACTTTTAAGTGCATGATAGAAATCTTGATAGTTAAGACTCAGAGTTTGTTTGGGCTGCAAGTGCATATAGTCGAATTGATGCATTTATTTTAACTAGTTGTTGGCCGGAGCGCGATGCGCGCCGTCCCCCAAGGTAGCAAAATTTGATTAGTGAATGGACAGTCTAATTATCTTAATCATAAATGTTATAAATTAACTCAATGCAGTTTGATACTTCCTTTGTTTTTTAAAGTTTGCAATATTTTGACTTTTGCACTATTTACGTATTAACTTTGACCGAAAATTATTGATTAATATACAAATTAAGTCTGTGAAATGTTGTTAGATTTATTTTCATGTATATTTACAAAATATCATCTTTCTATAATTTACACTAATAGCAGTATTATTTCAATTACATATGATTGATACTTCTATAATTTCTAGTAATACTTGTTTATTTAATAGTTGCAATCAAATGGTTTTGTATAATTGTGTGCGTAAATTATTTTACTCAACTTGTCCATTTGGCTAGCCTATCATGCTCCTAAAATAATATGACAAATCGTTTGCAATTATTAAACAATAGAGGAAGTATATGTATATAGAAACATATTGTTCATGACTTGCTATTAATTTGCAACTAACATATGTTAACTTAAGGACATTAGTGTATAACTATAGTTAGGGTTTATGAACTAAGCATTTTTATTATTTCTATCTAAGTAGTATACTATATTATTTCAGATTGCTTGTGATGCATATCGTAGTTTATTTATCATATTGTTATTTCCATTAAATGTTTGATTTTAGAGTCAGTTCCTTACCACCTACAACAACTTCTTGTCTCATATAGTCGTATTTCAATTCGACATAAATTATTCTTACACCAGTTTTTGTAGCCAACACCTTATACTCTTGTACATGAAAAATTCAACCATCGCATCTCAATACATGATTTTAACACGCAACATAGAAATTAATGTAGAGTTCTTGCTAAATATGTACATTGCGTCTTAATCCTCCAAATATGTGCATCGGATTACAAGTCCGAGCATAGATCTTGGTACGGATGCAAGTGATGCTATATGTGGCATTGAATATGCTTCAGCGGAAAGTCTGGACAAGATTAAACATGTTATATTCCCGCCATAAACTGCACCTATATTTGCATTGAGCTAGCTGCACTTACAAAGGTGTTAACATAGATATAAATGTTAGTCATCCGATATAAAGGGTGTAAATGTCTCCCGAGCTCCAGAGTGAGGATATGCGGCCCAAATCGATTTGATGTCTCCTTCCTAAAGCTGCATTGATGAGAACAAAACTAATTATTGAATGACAACAATGAAGAAAACAAATTATAAACCAAATAGATAGCATCAAGGACTTAATACAACATGCTTGCAATAGAGCATAAAAGATCACCCTTAATTATGTTTAGTGGTAGTCATTGAAGATTTAAAAAAGGTAGCATAGAAGAATCTTGTACCTGGCTAGGATTCCGCCTGGCATAGAAAACAGAAGAGATACCTGGGTCCAGGAGGTGGAAATGTAAGAAAATTACCAACGTTACCCGTAGTCCAAGTATTATATTTGGTTATTTACTAAAATCACAATTGGAGAATATTTGTTCGATAGCCTGTTAGTGAACGAACATGGATGAAATAAAGTCCTTCATTGCCTATGAAAAATATCTCTAAAAGAGATGAAAGCGGCAAAGGTCCCCGTGTCAGCAACATAAATGTCAGCTTCAAAACCCTCTTGTACAGATACTCGTTCATTCAAAATAGCTCACTTTCATTCATATTGTGCATAAGTTTACAAGGTTATCTTGTCTTGCATTCTAGATCTAGACTATTTGTATTATCAGAGCAATGTTCTAAGCTAAATGATTCTCTCAACACCATATTTCGCAACCCAAATACCAAATCATATTCATACTCAATTTACACACTTCAAGTTCCAAAACCAAGAATATCAAGAAAAAAAAAAAGGATCCTAAATGACCGATATTTGCTAGGGACGGTTCAAGTAGAGCTAACAGTTCCCTTCTCGTTTTTGCCATTCACTAACCTCGAGCTCGCCTGTATATTAAGCAAAACCAGCTTTCTGAATCTTATCAATCCTGATCACCTCAAAGATTATACCAAATGAACAGGTAAAAAATTCTAGGATTTTGGCATCTGGGTTTTTAGATTATAAAGTGTTTGTTACTACTATCAGGGTGATCAAACCATTATATGATTATAGGATCACCTAAAAATTGGTGATCCTTTGCTAAAAATGTACAATATAGTCACACAAACTAAACCAATTAAAACCGAATTAGAGCACTTTCCATATTCAATCAAATCATGAGTTCTTCATCGACAAAATCATATAATAGGGTAGTGACAAATAAATGTAGGCATACAAGATGATGGCTACTGTTGTATATCATAATAGTAGTATGAAGAAGCTTGTTCTTGTACTTGTACTTTTCAGCAAAAGAGTTACTTAGGAGCGATAAGCGGGTCCGGGATAGCAATAATATAAATGTAAGGAAAATAAAATGAACCCACTTGATGGGTCATCAACTTCGGACCCTTATTAAAACTAAATTAATAAACATAAAAATCAGATTTCTATCACACCCAAGTTAAGTAAATTGTAAAACTTTGATATTTTCATCAAACAAGAAGAACCCACTTGATTGGCTGTCAACTTCAGACCGTATTTAACCTTGATAACTCAGATTCTCCACTTAAACAACTTTAGTAAGTTGCGAAGTTTATGCAAGAGTTGTAGTTGCAGAACATTGAGTAACAGAGACACGTTTTTTAGTGTTGTTGCTAGAAGAGCTCCCTCTGATTTTGATTGCTCCTGAACTGAAATTTAGTGAAAAGGGTACATTTTATGAGATTTAATTAGTTGAGTTCTAGGTGTGGGTTGTCTGATAGCTAAAGCGAAGGAGACGGTTCTGGACCATTTGTCGACACTTTTTTCCACCTTATCAGGAAGAGAGGGGTATTTTATGATGGACAGATGGAGTTGGTTGGTTTTGCTACACCTTCCAACACTTGCCTTCCAATCTCACGGACAATATCAATGCGAACTGAACTGTAATTGATTTTGCGAAAGAAATCATAGAAGCTTGGTCCAAGGTTCTCAAAAACCTGTGAAGACCATTTGACAATTCAACCATGAATCTTAGCACCAAAATGTCTAATTGGGGTAATCCATTCTAAAACAAAAATATTGTCTATATACTTACAATACAAATATGGTTATGATAATCAAACCAATTTCTTATTTGCACACAACTGCAAGGAACAAACCAAATTCAACCATTGCATTCAAACTTTAAGAACCTCCATGACAATGCCACACAACAGCAAGCACACAGATACAAGTGCAACAAGGACAAATTACTCACCGATTGCCTCCTATATCATGTTTACCCAGTTGTTGCAACACATCAATTTCAATCATTGCTGCCTCCCGATACTTTCTGATTGCACGTATAATTTTTATGGCGACCATTCTTTCCGCTCATGATCCCAGCACTCAAATACCCGACCAAAGGTACCTAAAGCAAACATATGATGCAAAACAATTCTAGCTTAGTAACTGTAGCTTTATATGAGAACACTAACTGCAAGCAAAATTGAAATTTAAGCAAAAATTCTCAAAATTTAGCAATCATGATTTCACATCAAATATTCAACAATTAGAGAAGAAAAACATCTACAGCCTCCTCTTTGGAGAAATCGCATTTTCTTTGCTCATCTCTAACATATGTAACAATAGTGAAGAAGACGAAGAGATAGAGGAATAGAAGAAGAGAAAAAGTAGGAATACCTTTGACGGGATGCGATGGTCGAATCCAGCCAACATAAGCCTTGCCATATCAAAAGCCATATAAGGACCGTGTGCATGAGTCGGTTGATCCATACCTTTTAAGATGAGATGCTTTTGTCACCTCATTGTTAGATCGATTTGTAGTTCCACCGATAGCGGTTCAGGAAAGTCGAGGGCTCTACCGGGTGGTCTCTTCAAATTCTTCGTTGGCAGTCTTTCCCTCCTTACAACCTTGGGTTCTAATTCTAGTTCATTATCATCACTCTCTGCCCATAGGTTCCTGAAATTTCTCATAGCTAATTCTTGTATCGAACGTGCCTAGTAAGAAAAGCAAGATTCAATAAAATTACATTAATGCCATACAAGAGTACTTTAAAAAGGCAAGTCTTTGTTAACCTGCCGAAAGTAGATGGTATCCTGAGCATTGTGCTGCATTGCTACATTCTGCATAACACAATGGGAAAGTCTTACACAAGTTAAATTAGCACTGTGAGAAAAATACACAGTTAGCTACATAAACATTAAAGCATTCAAACACATGACTGTAAAGTTCCACACTAAATACAAGACTGCCATCCCACCGCCATCAACCCCCCCTCCCCCTCTCTCTCCTGAGGGAGCTAAGAGAAAGCGTTCTAGAAGAATTTAGTGTATACAACAGCAACCTGGAGACTGCAATAGTCAAAGAAATAATTAATTCCCAATGACATGCTAATTGCTAATACCCAATAATAACAAATCATTGTGATGCAAATGTTAAACATGTGAAAATATAGCATCTCTAGAAGAATTTAGTGTATACAACAGCTAGCTATTGACTAATGATTTCACGATTCTCTTGGAGACCTGCTGACATCGACAAAAAAACCAACCTGATGTATATAAAGCGTTGAAGAAATGGTTCTATATTACCTGCTTTCTCTTCTCTCATTTCTGATGTATATAAAGCGTTGAAGAAAAAGATTATTCCATTGAAGACACTTCAGTTCTGTGGCAACGATTAAACCTTCTTCCCCAATTTCTTTCTTTCTTTCTCCTCCAAATAGGGTTTCTCCACTTCTTATTACTTGGTGGGGACATCAAAGAAGCAAAGTTCTGAAGATCTGGCAACTCCTTAAGCATAGCTTTAGCCGGCTTCTTCCTGGAGACAGCGAAAACGACCTGATCAATAGCTTCGTCGTTCATATAAACCTCAAAATGAATCTCATCCTTGCACAGCACCACAGCATTGTAAATCCTGGATATCAAATCATGCCTGCTCTCAACTCCATGGTGGCTAAAAGGCCTTGGCACTAACGTCTACCACATTCTGCCCCTCTTTGAACAACAACGGTGAATCGATAATTTCTTCTCGAAGATACTCTTCTTGCTCCCAAATTTTGCCACCCAAGCTAAAGCCAAATTCTCCTTCTCTTTCTTCCCAATAATAAAGTAATCAATCCCTGACATCGGAAAGCATAAGAGGCAATAGAGATTGAAGCAAAAATTTACTTTTTATATTAAAATAACACCCTAAAATATGAAACATCAGGTCTTCGAAACTAAAAAATGAAACCCTTAAATATGAAAATAATAAAATTCAAAACTAAAACGGAACCCTAAAACATGAAATAGCAAACCTTTGAAAATCAACAAAATCGACAAGCTTTTAATTCTTACCTACATAATACCATCACTTTCATGTCGATCTCTTGTTTGAACGCAGAGCAAAGCAAGCTTTTGTATCAAATCAACACAAACGAAGAGAAATGAAGTGAAAATGGAGGAAGAAAAAAAGAAGACGGATGAGAGAGGAGACGCAAGTGAGAGAAGAGGAGAACAATAGGTAAGAGAAAGACGGGAAGAAACAAAGAAGACAGAATGGCATTTACGCAATTTCACTTTTTATGATAAGGATAATGAAATGAATAGAGCAATTGTATATAACTTGTAAGTGCATGATAGACAGACATATCGATGGCTAAAGACTCACAGTTGTACATAATGAGATATGGATTGTTAGTCTATAAACAATCTATACAATGGATATTATATTGAAATGAACCAAAAAAATATACTATAAGACTTCAAATGAACAAAAAAGCATTATAGAAAAAATATATAGAAAGTTATATAGCAAAACAACTGTCATTTAATTCTACATGAACCAAAAAGCATTATCTTCAAAAAGAAAAAGAAAATTAGAGCCAACACTTTATTTGAAAAGCAAAGGAATTGAACCCCTCTCAGCTCCATTATATATGCATATCCAATAAAGCCAACACCAACCACTGGAGCACATTTCACCAAAACACTTGAAATTCCTGAAAAATAACAAATGATGATCCACTCTCGAAAAATAACCCCATCTTCTACGACCACCACAAGTATACATAAGACTCGAAGAATTATACTTGTCATTACCTACAGTAGGATTTGCAACTTTCTGGGTGTCTCCTTCATCCATCTTTCTACCTAAATCTTTCGCCATCTCAAACCCGACAACAAACAGTGTCGTATAGTCACCCCAACGTTCGATATCATCGACGAATCGTCGGTGGTGTCAACGTGGTGATGTCGATTGGTTGAGATGAGAGAGGGATGAGATGAGAGAAAGGGTTGAGTTAAGGAGATAGAGGAGCGGGCGAGCGAGTGGGTGGGCCGAGAGAAAGGTGGCTGAGATGAGAAGGGGGGTTGGGTGGATTGATTAATTATTGTTGTGTAGGTTGGTGGATAATAAATTAATTAAGTTGTTGGGAGAATTAAGTAAGACATTTCTAATCCAAACTAGATTATCATCTCTAATTGGTACCTTTACTCTGATAATAGTTAGATAAATTAGGTTTTGCGTACTGAATAGGAGGCATTTTAAGTTGAAAATACTTGTGCAAAGATGATACAATCTAGTCAAGCTTAAAATAAACAAATAAAAGCATGGACTTAAGTCCACAAAAACCTTGACAACGTTAATGATCTAATCTATGCAAATGGACAATCTCCTTGAACAAAATATGTCGTACAGATTTCAACAACAAAGCACTTTGTTTGAATAAGAGAAAATAGAGAGCAAGGGGTAGAAAGGAAACAAATTTCCTTGTTTGGATAAAGGATTGGGAAAAGGAAGGGAAGACATCGATTTTTCCCTTGGTCTTCAATAAACATTGTCCCTTCAAAATTGGAGACAAGAGGAAACATAGAGCTCCACCTTCCTCTTGCCTTTGTTTCCCTTCTCCCCTTCCATTCCCATTCTATCTTGTTATTCAAACAAAGTGTTACTGAGTCACCACCTTGTTTCTCAACTCGCATATACAAGTATTGATTAAATTAGATTTAAAAGTAAAGGAAGATTCTCATGACTGCATGCATGGTCTATGTCCCACCCTTGGTATAGCTGTCTCTTAATGTGACTGTCCGGTTAAAAACCAATTTCTCTTGTGTGGAGTCCTTGTCCACAGCAAAGTAACCTAAAACGAGAAACCAAAATAATCAATTATAAGAGCAATAAACAGATGTGGGAAACTAAAGCACAAGAAGAAACAGGTTTGTCGTCAAAAACTAGCAATGTGTTTAACATATTTATTACATGGCTCAGTGACAAACAAAAGAAGGATTGAGATAATGGGGAGACAGAAAACATAGTAAGTGGAAGTATTGAAATCGAGATAAGAGACTTTAACTTGAGAAGGAAATAGATAGTTTTTTTTGGGACACCTTAGAAAGGAAAGTGGAAAGATAATGGGACAGAAAGAGTACTAAATATGATTAATACTCAAACGTTCGTGTCATTTAAGCTATAATTCAGTAATTGAGAAATCGTTGAACTTGAACATACCTAAACGTTCAAACTGAAATCTATCACTGAGTACAGCACTCTGGAGTGAAGAAACTGCATATGCCTCAGGTATGACAACTTTTGTGTTGGGGTTTAAATCATCAAGCCAATCATCAAGCTCCGCGGGATTCTGAACAATCAGAAAAGAGTAAAGTAATAATTCATGTTGGTTACTATTGTAGACTGGAAATAAGTTCCAGCTCTACCTACCTCAGAAAGGAAAAGTCTTTCGAAAAGCCTGACTTCCACTTTAAGTGGATTAACACCAGGGGAAGGCTCACCAACCCAGTGGAGGACACCCTGTAAAAAAAATTAAAAAATCAGCCCACAGATCCTACAAATTCAACATAAGAAAAGAGATAGCCATACATTTAATGAGAGGACAAACCTTTGGTTTCGTTTTCTTGTCTGGGTCATACTCAGCACGAATCTCAATAATCGTTTCATTGTCATCACCAACAATTACATCAGTGCACCTAATCGGAAATCCATATCTGCATGTGTGCACAGTACTTGAGATATTTGTCCAGTTGCAAGGACATAATACTTTAGGTTCTTTCTTACCTCAACAAGACAGACTTCCCAGGAGCAAGTCCATAATAATCTTTCGAGTCTTTCATCCGAAAATCAGATCTTTCTATGTATACAACATTAGAAAATGGTACCTGCGTTGAAGTCATAAACACACCATTCTTCAGGCATCTCAAACAATAAGATACAAGTGTCAAAGAACATATAGCAAAAGGTTGACGAGACAGCGGAAACAGGCTGCTCTTGCTTGAAGTTCATCAATAAGACATCCTTGTAAGAATATAATAGAAACAAAAGTAACACTGACCTTGTACAATGCTGAGGTATCATCAGTTTGAGCATCTGGCCACTTCTTAGCATCAAGTTCAATAACTTTACCAGCTTCTAGGTTGGTGATAACAACCTTAAATGGAAGAAAATATAAGACACATGATCCATATTAAGCTTTAGAGAATTGATCGAAACAGATATCCAAACCTTTACGGGATGTAGGACCACCATTGCGCGAGCAGCTGATTTGTTTAGCTCTTCTCTAATATGGTATTCTAGGCGATCTAACCGGATTAGACTAGAGTCACTGCAGCCAAGAGAAATGGGAGTCACATAACACACTAACACAATCAATATCTCTCCTTTCCATCTAAGTGTCTCTCATCAGAGTAATAACCCCAAATGATAGTCTACTTCCAATTTCTAGAGGAAAATTTGCTAAAAATGATACTTCCTCTAGTCTTCTTCTATTGCAACATATACATGTTCCGGTAGTTTCATATCTATTGCAACATTCCCTTTATTGGTAACAAAATCTACCCAATTGGACTACATTGCCCTTATTAAGTCTACTTAATTCCATCATTAATTACCCACCAATCTATTACATGGGTTCTTTTTGCCAAACTCCACTACCTATATAATTTCCTTAAAAAAGTTTGCCCAAATCATACTCCCTTTGTTTTTTTTAGTTCTACCATTTTGACTTTTGACACTATTCCCAAATTTCACTTTGACCATCTATCTTGTGTTATTTATACATAAGGAAAAACACTAGTGGATCCAGAAATATTAGGTCGTGGGTTCGAAGGTAAAACATAAGCTGGCAAGACCAATGAATTTGGTTACACATAATAAAATCCAAATATCTTTGTCTAAATTACAGATTGCAAATCATTTTTTCTTGACATATTACTTTGAAGTGGCGAGAAGTAGGGAATTTATTATAACTTTCTTAGATTAGAAGGTCATATCCATGTAGATTAGTTGTCAAGAAAATGCGTTGAACAAAACGAGATCAAGATTTTGGAAAGCTTTCAAAGAAGATATTATCAAGTTGTTTTGCAACGGCTTCTTTAAATCGATTAAAAGGTATTAATGGGCTAATTAGATTTTACAATCAAAATTATTAAATAACTAGCTTTGATCCAAATCCGTAAACTAGCTAAAAAATAAATAACAGTCGATAATTAGATGAAGGAAAAACAAAGCAAACAAAATAAAGGGGGCAAAAAAAGTAAAAGAAAAAAAATAGGACTAAAAGTAGAGGAGCGAGTTTGTCTGAAGACCGACTAGCATTACACTTATTCGTTCTTAGCGCTGCAAAAAGACTACTGAGCTAACTCCATTTCTCCTTATAATTTATTTAGCAGTAAACTCGTAGTATAATTCAATATATAGGATCTTGAAGGAAAACATAATCGTATGAGATTTTGTTAGATTTTTGTCGATATATATTTTCAACCGAATTTTTTCCATGAATAATGTCAAAGGGAGTATTAATTCCTCCTATGCGCTGAACTTGAAATTAATTCCATGGATACCGTCCACGTAGGACAGCACGCCAGATTTTTGAATTTTTACTAAAACCGCTACTCCAAGTAGCGGTTAATACCAATAATGTTTCACCGAAGTTGACCGCTACTTGAAATAGCGGTTATATTGTGTCCCTAAGACAAGCTATAAGGCACGGCGCACGCATATAAACCGCTACTTCAAATAGCGGTTCATTACAGAAGAGGAGCAATACAAGTAAAAAGGAGAAAATGTGCGCCAAGCAGACGGGGTGCGACCCGCGCACGAGGCTGCGCGGCGCGCAGCAGGCCTACGCTGGGCACAAGCTTACTGCGTGGCGCACATTTTCTCCTTTTCTCTCAATGGCGATTCACCGGTGTAAACCGCTACGCCAAGTAGCGATTTGCACTCGTAAACCGCTACCTTGGGTAGCGGCTTAACTTAAAGTTAACCACTACTCTAGGTAGTGGTTTGCTTTGCCGAAAAAAAAATTTAAAAAAAAACATTTTTTTGGCATACTGTCCTACCGTGGGCGATATGCCGGGAATTAATTTGAAGTTTGGCGCATAAGAGGAATTAATACTCCCTTTGACATTATCTAGGGAAAAAATTCCAAAATATCCACTTTTTATAATTTTTACTTATGTATAATTCAATATATTAATGCTGAAACTTTTGCTTTGTTAAACGTGCAAAATAGAAATGGTAGAACTAAAAAAAACGGAGGAAGTATGTTGCAATAAAAAAAATGAACTGTGAATTATAATAAATATGTGCAAAATAATATGATCAGAGCTATTTGCTCTTGAACAACACAACCTTTACACCATATGTGCAACATTACACAAGGATAAACATTAGGAGAATATTTTGGGAATAGCGAAGCTTTTAGAAGGTATGTTAGAGGTTTATATCTTCCAGTACAACATAAAGAAAAAATTATTCTAAAATTAAGAAATAAATACAAAAACTTTAAGTAATAGATTTTTTTTTTTAAAAGTATAAGCTCGCTAATTTAATTATATAACATTATATAAAAACACAAAATGTATATTTTAAGATATGAAAATTAAATAAGAATGCTTTGAAAATAAAAAATATTTTATTAACAAAAAAATCCAAAACTCAAATTGTTATACTCCCTCTATTCCTTATTGATGTTCGTAGTTTACCTTGCATATCTTTGACTATTAATATACGTAATTACGTATTACTAAAAGAAAATATAAAAAATTGATATTATCGAAGTACTCATTGATACGAATCAAATAAGACCCTATATGACTAGGTTTTCTCTTATATACTGGGAAAAATTTAGAAGATTCTATTGAATTATAAACAGTGCCAAGATTCCAAGTAGGAACATCAATAAGGAACGAGGGAGTAAGTAGCTTTCTACATTTATTTTGTTCAAGAATTATTATTTTTTCAAATATATTTTGAAAAGAAAAATCCAAAACCTTTTCTTCTTATCTCTTAGTTTAAAATAGTCTTCAAATGTTTCAGTGTTTTCCCGCCAGAATATTGTCGTGGTGATCCCTGTACTATACAACCAGGGGCAAAGTTAGTGTTGTTTAGAGCAAATAGTTCAAGTTGTATTAGTTTCCACATCGGAAATAGTTCATAAAATTTTAACCAATTGCCTAATTTAAACACTAAACTTACTTTAAACTATTTAAGCAAAGTACAGGTAGATAATGTGATATTTATTTTGCCAAAATAGTAGTATGCATAGCTATATCCTCAATCACCAAAAATTAGCTTGCAAAATCTATCAGGGGCAAAACAAGTAACCATCAAGAAACATCAAAAGTCTCACCTTCTAGTGATTCCAATACCCCTAACAAAGGTATTAATTGCTGTTGCTGACACCCCTCTACGGCGCAAACCAGCAAGAGTCATCAA
The DNA here is from genome assembly GCA_947646795.1 of Beta lomatogona. NCBI lineage: Eukaryota > Viridiplantae > Streptophyta > Magnoliopsida > Caryophyllales > Amaranthaceae > Beta > Beta lomatogona. The sequence continues at coordinate 249,387 of CANSNZ010000777.1, read as the reverse complement.
TCGAGGATCATCCCACCCATCAACATACTTCTCAGTAACAAGACAATTAAGCTGTAAAAGACACACTGATCAGAGTAAGTCATATTGCCATAAGGCTGAAAAATTGGACACGATTTTGATGGATCGAACTCATCAGCAATCATTATATATTTTTAAAAATTATCAGGAATCAGTATATTGAAAAGCTTACTTTTCTCTTTGACATCACTGTGTTTGTCATATTCAACCGTGAGTACTCCCATACATAAGGCATATACAGGCCAAGTACATGCAATAACCAGTAATATGACGCCCGCCGTGTCTCAAATTCCAATGTACAGAGCTGCATCAAAAATTGAAGCTCTATAATGAACTAAAGGATACCACGTACTAAAGAGGGAGAGATACAAGGACAATATTAAGTACTGAAATGAACCTAACTGACATTAGAGGTTGAATCACATGCTATGTATATTGAAGACAGCATGATACAACTACAAAATAATCCTCGCAAAATTATCAAAAGAAAAAAACATGCCCTTCTACCCAGAAATACTAAACAGCGATCACAGATTTTAGAGGACTTGAAATATACATATTGTCAATTAGAAATAGATATTCAAACTTCCGAAATATCTTCCTGCAGGCTAATCTGCTCTTCATGAGACAATGATGTCCATAAATCTGGAATGTGAATATGATAACGTATGAAACAAAAGAACAAAAGTTCAAGCATGGGAATCAAAGAAATCTGCTGACCGACTTGATTCACTACATATATGACTGTTATGCGGTTCATTTATGGAGCCATCAATGATGAGAAGCAACATGCAGATAAAAAGAGAGATCTCGTGTGCACAATTCTCAACAAATCAATCTTGCATCTGCTCTCTGCCTCTTGCTCGGTGATAGCCTACCAACAGGGTCTCGGACTCTCAGTTGATTTCACTACATTTAGCTCTTACATGCAGGCTCTACAGAATCTAGCATATCTTCTTCAATTCAGTATTACCAGAAGATGATCAGCAATACTCTATCAGTGCATGACAAGAATTTCCATACTATAAACTTATTATTAGACAGTGTGCATAAATCTCATGGTAGATAACAAGTAAGGAATTACATGCCCAAAGCATGTAAGGAATTGCATGTAAGGGAATTCTTGGGCCGAATTAGAGTTCCAATGTCCAAAGCTTGGCACGACTTGATTCGCAAATTTTTTTGTCAAACATATCCTATCTCACTTTTTCCCCTTTACCAGAAAATATTACTCAGCTACCGTTCCACAAACCAGTCTCTATTTCCTTTTCTTAAAAAATTATATAAAAAAATTTATTATAGTAATATTTTCATTTGTGGTTTGCCAAGTGCCCATTTCCTCGAATCCATATTCGAAAATTGGACACCACTTAGATGTCTCTGCATGTCCTTAATTTTGAATTTCCCCTGTCCAATTCTCGCCTTCTCGGAACCATACCCGAGTCGGGTACACATATCTGAGTCCTAGCGTCATAGCCTATTACCATGGTAATGGATGGTAATGCAAACTCATGGAAAGACACATGTTAGGGGATGGATTCTCGTTACTATGGACATTGACATCAGGTTTTTCCTTACAAAATTACACTAAAATTCATTACCATTAGTGCCATTTATAGCCACCTACCAAACATAAGTGTATTAAAATATTATGAGACTTAAAAGTAACAGTTTTTAAAAAAGAATGATCACATATGGTCAGTAAATCAGCTAACCTTAAAAATAAGTATGAGAGAGAGAGATCATATTGTATTGAGCACATACCGAATGGGTTACATTTTCAAGAGAGTCTACGATACAGTGCGCATAATCATAGCTAGGGTAAATACACCACTTATCTCCTGCTTTAGGATGAGGAGTAAACTGCACAAAGCCCAAATGAAAAAATAAAGATAAGAAGGATGAGGGGGGTCAGATAGACAGCATGAAGTATCATGATTAGGAATGGCAACGGGTCGGACTTGGACCGGATTATGCATAATCCGACTCCGACCCTACAAGAAGTCGGATTTTAAATCTGACTCCGACTCCGACTCCGACATCCGACTCCGATAATCCGAATCCGATCCGACTTAAAATCCGGACATCCGACTCCGATCCGACTCCGATCCGACTCCGACATCCGACTCCGATAATCCGAACATCCGACTTTTTTTTTTGCACGATTTTATATTGTAAAAAAAAACTTGTATAAAATCGTGCAAAAAAAAAAGTTTGTATTCTTTGTAGGAAAAATTAATTTCAATCATCTAGCCTTTGGTTAAAAGTTGGGATTATTAAGAATGAAAAGTTTAATAACAAATTGAGCATATATAGATTAGATCTTGTCTAATAAAAGTATACAATTATTGTTGTACACACATAACTACACTATATATTATATTAGAGTTTTATACTAGATTTAACTATTTACATAGGTCATAAGTCTCATAACTCATAAGGTTTATAGGGTATTACCGTATTAGACTATTAGGATGGCCCATCATCGAATTGAGTATATATAGGTTAGATCTTGTATTCTTGTCTAATAAAAGTATACAATATTTTTAAATGATATCATAATTCATAAGCATATGTATTATAAGTTTGATAAGAGTGTCAACTGTCATATGACAGTATGAGTGTATGACACATACATACTACATTGGAGAGTGTCATGTCATGTGCCACCAACCCATCTTTCCTTTGATAGAAACGTCTTTGAATATAAACTAAGTCCAATTGCTTTGAAAGTTAAAATCAAAGTTAAAGTATACATATGTAATACATTAATATATAAAAAATAAGACTAATTGCCTCAAAGTCGGAGTCGGAGTCGGATTATGTCGGAGTCGGACATCCGTCGGAGTCGGATCGGAGGTGTCGGATTTTTTATGAGATCCGACTCCGACCCTACTCCGACTCGGAGTCGGATTTTTTAAACGGAGTCGGATGCGGATTTTTTTTTTCTCGGAGTCGGCTCGGATTTTTTCTCGGACTCGGAGTCGGACTAGGGTCGGATCCGGACTGGATTGCCATCCTTAATCATGATACAATTCAAGTGATTACAAGCCAGGTATGCATACAAAATTTACACCCACACTTACCTTGATACGGTATGCAATGAGGTCGTACATATTACAGTTGTCACTTTGCATATCTTGCTTCATTCTTAGTGTTGCTTTTCCTTCCTCAATCATTCCCCTTCTCATTTCCTCAAAAAGTTTAAAGGACTCTTCTACTGGTCTGTCTCTCCAAGGACTATTCATCTTCTTTTCTCTATACTCCTTTACTTCATCAGGAGTCTGCAATACTAGCACTGACGTTAGAAAATAATCTTTACAAATAATTAGCAACAGAAGTTCTTAAGCACAGTAGCCAGTTCAATGTCAACAAATTTAAGTTAAGAGAGTAAAAAGTGAATATTGATCACTAAAAAGAAAATAAAACAAAGCATACATGACGAGAAAAAGGTAGTAAAGCCAGGGAGATAGAAGTGCATACCTGATGGTCAACATAAGCATGACCCCTCCTTATGAGCTCAACAGCTAGTTCATAGAGATCTTGAAAATAGTCACTGGTGTAAGTTATCTGCGAATATGTAGCAGGTAGCAAGACTTAATCCTGCAGGTTCGCATTGTAATGGAACTTGAATGTGCAGTGCAAATACTATACCTTGAATGGCTCCCATCCCATCCACCTGACTATCTGTTCAATATGGTCAATATACTCTTTCTTTTCAGCCTCAGGATTTGTATCATCATACCTAAAAAAAGTACCACCTTGATTATGTCAGAGGCTCAGAGCTCACAAATCAATGCCCAATAATCCCAAATTTCAAGCTTTCCTCTGGACTCATAAGCAGTTATACAAAGTGTTCACAACCAAAAATGGGAAATAATAATGAAAATAACACTATAAAAAGAGTGCATTCACCATATACTAAGATTATCGCCTTAGTTAGTACACTCATTTCACAGATAAAAAAACCCTCTCTCCCCACCGCTTTACCCACCGCCTCCACCGTCACACTAATTAAGCCTCCTGCTCACAGGCGCTTGGTGATTTTTCACCGTGCCGGTGAGCTACGTTTGTTTCCTTTCTTTAATTAGTGTTTATAGTTGGTCTTTGTGGTTGTTTGAGGTGGTTTCGCTCTCCGCTCTTACGTTGTGGTTTCTGAGTGGGTTCCTCTGTTGGGGGTTTGTAGTGTTGTCCTCAACGCCGGGGTCTAGAGTTTGGGCCGTTGCTGCTCTCGGGGATGCTTGTGCTACTGCTGCCTATGGCCTAGTCGGATATGGTGGTTCCTTGTTTCCTCTTCCACCGTGGCTTCCTTATATGTTTTGGTGGGTCTGAAGAGGTTGGGCTTGGTTTGGGCACCACAGTGGTCTTCTCGGTCAGCCTTTTCTAGTTGTGTCTAGATCTTGTCAGGTTGTTTTCATTTTATATTTTCAGTTGTTTTCTTTTTTTTAGGTGTTAGTGCTTTGGCCTTTGGTTTATTTTCCATTGTGGTTTGAAATGTCTGCCGTTGTGTTCTTTCTTAGGGAAGAGAGGCTCAAAGGTGTTCAGGTTGGTTGTAGGTATCTTTGGCTGGATTTGAAGTTTAGGGACAGGGTTCCAACGTTTGGCCTTGTCCTCTTGGTGGGATTAGGTTTAGAACTTTGGAACTATAGTGAGGGTATTCCACTGGTTTGGAGTGGATGGTTTCTAAGTATTAGGATGGAAGGATTAGAGGGAGATCCATTTCAGGATTCTGAAGGCAGTTTACCTACAAAGGTTGTCTACAGTAGTTGTGAGTTCGGCGTCGACTGCTTCATCGATGTTGGCTACGTTGGGGGACAAAGGAACTCTCTTAACCTCGAGTTTGTGTTGGGTGGTGGTTTGTCCGGTCATCATTGTTAATCATTTCTTGTTGAAGGAAGCAAGTTCCTCGGGAGTTCGACATTCTCGTAATCCTAGGAAGCTGACCATTGAGTTGCTAGTCAAAGATCCTAAGAGGTTCCATCTCTTTTAGGTCCTTGGGATGACCTCAATGGCGAGGATAAAAATCCTCGCATAATGCGTCACGGCAATGACGCTTTGAAGATATTTTTCGCTTGCAACGCCTTCGATCAGTATGGTTTGGGTTATTCACTGAGCTTTGTGTTAGGGTCCAGTCTCTGTTGAGTTTCGTTGTGCTTCTCCTACGCTGGCAACATTTGCATTTGGCTGGATTAAGTTTGTGTGAGTGGTGGATAACTCTCCTAATAATATGTAGTTTGGCCAAATAGTCTAGTTTCTTGTTTTCTTCCTTTCAGGTTTGTAGTTTGTTTTCTTAGTTTGTTTAGCCTAGTTTCTCGTTTTCTTCCCTCTCTCCTCTTCCGTTTCTTTTTTCTCTCTCATCTTCCGTTTCCTTTTTTCATTATCATGCTTTAACTATTTTGTCTCTCTCCTCTCTCTCTCATCTTCCAATGTCGTGTGAAACTGTCAATTCAATTTTCTCTCCCCTCTCCCTCTTTTTTCCGATGCCAATGTTAAGGAAGATGTATCCTCAACCGCCAGCCATCTGGGTCGCGTTTTGCCCAGCGTTCCGATACGACAAACTTGGGTCGCGGTCCGGGGAAGCGACCCGGGTAACAATCATATACTGTAATCAACACACATTTGACAGATTTGTAGTCCGTATTTTTTTTTCGGTAAGCTTTAATCGCTTAAATTGATTGTGGCGCATTATTCTGGAATGGAAATAGGTTTTACTATAAACGAGTTATCGCTATGGCAAGTCATAGAACTCAATACTAAAGACTCCACTCTTGATGTTTCATGGCTTCTCTGATCTCTCACAAAACTTTGAAAGTAGGAGAATCACACAATGATATGGCTGGAGTAATAATAAGGACAATTAGATAACATAGTACTTGATAACATACTACAAAGCCTTAGTCTCAAACTAATTTGAAGATAACATACTATTCTCTTTGTTTCTTTTTAATCTACACTTTTTTTTCTTTTTCGACCATTTATTTTTATACTCTACGCATTGTTTTTATACCATATTAGGATGTTGGTCCCACACCTTTATCTAATCAAACCCCCCATGTGATGTATGTTTTGGTTACTTTTTCTCTCCCTCTATTATACCTTTCTTCTTCCTCTCTCATACTTTTCACTTTTTTCTTGGTTAAAGTAAAAGCAAAGTGTGTAGAGTAATAAGAAACTGAGGGAGAACTATACATGAACAAAAATTTCCGATATATCATCCATCCACAAATAAACAAAAGACAAAGAATGCAAATCTACCAAGTCAAAAGCATTTAATATTTCATCTCATGAAAGGGACCACATTTACTTTTTGAATTTTTAGAGTGATAACGACATGATCAGCCAAAAAACAAAAACACCTTATGGCACAATTGCAAGCATCGATAAACATGAACCTATGGGGTACAGACAGTGAACATAGCAGAAAGACATGGAAGCCATCAAACGTTTGAAAAATTAAGATCATAAAGACTAATCAAACAAATAAATTCACAAAATTACCAAGCCACGAAAGTTCCGACCTTAGATAGCAGTGTCCACCTCTGTCCTTAGCCAATCCAAAATCAACAAACATAGCCTATAAAAAATATAGAATAAAAACCAAATTATACTTCATTTAACAAATGACTTTAAGGTTCAACAAGATTGGCAGCATCAAGTTGCAAGCTACCTTGGCATGCCCAATGTGAAGGTACCCATTCGGCTCAGGTGGGAAGCGGGTACGAACTTTTCCCGCAGTTACTTTTAAGTGCTTGTTAAGTGTTTCCCTTGTATTGCAAGCTCTTAAAATAGAACCATCGCTAAAGAAAACTTCTGTGAGGACCTTAAGTGAACAGATTACTCAATCAAAACCTTGCAGATACTAGCAAACACTCTAGACAAAATGTCAAAATCTGGAAAACTAGGCAGATCGACATAAAGATTGTCATGTACTCACAAGACAAGATAACAACTTAAAGAGGCAAAATTGCACATAAAAAGATAGAAAAAAACACCCTTGGTATTTTAGGAAAGAAGTTACGTTTCATAGCTCTTTTTACTGCACTTCAGCACAGTCATCCATAGGGGAAATGTCCAGGCATGTGACGTAACTCATCAAATTGATAAGAGGCATGTAAAGTTATAATTTATGTTAATACCATCACCAAATGAATACACTAACGAAAAAGATTATAATCAAAACTACAAAGATACATCTTGAGCTAAAATGCTATCCGACTTATGCATGAACAACTTTACTGAAATAGGGGAAATACTTAAAATATCCACAGGTTCCTCTTCAGATACCTATATATATTATAAAAGCGAGTGGTCAAGCATTGCAAGCCGCCACGTGTCACCCCACCTCATACGTTGATGTGACACCGCTTCGCTCCAACATGGCATTCCTTACAAGTGATCAATAAATTGCACGAACCCATGACCTCTTACTTTGTAATTTTATGATCTTACCACTATACTATGACATGTGCCTGTGACAAAATGTCAATCCTAAACTATACACCCTCCGTCCCCCAAAGGATTTCCCATTTCTCCTTTTCACGTTTGCCGATGCATGTTTTGTATCATTAATATCTTTAGTTACATTACTTACATATTAGTAAAAAATAATAAAAATTTGATTTTGGCAATTTACTCATTGAGACGAATCAAATAAGGCCCCACATGATTGTTTTTTCTTCTATATTGGAAAGAATTTAGAAGATTTTTTTTTTTTTTTACTTATGAATAGTGCCAAGATTAAAAATGGAAAATCCTTTGAGGAAAGGAGGGAGTACTATACATCTTTTTTATCTTATTTAATTACCCAGGCCATAGCCCAGGCCCAACAATTAGTTATACATAAGAACAAATAGCAAACTTATTGAATAATCAATTAGGCATAAATGAAAACTAGAAGACGCGTGATCTATTATATGATATCATAGTGATAAAACAGCACATGATACCTTAAGATTTTCTTCTGGAGGTGGGAAGATAGAAAATGGGTTAAGTTCTTCTTCGATGGCTGAACCGGAGCAAAGAAGAACAACTTTTTCCTATACGGGACGAAGAGAAGGGTAAGCTAGCACGAAAAAGAAACCCAACATTATCAACAAAACTCGACAATGAGCCGACCTCAACTTTAGCGAGGCTTTTCCTTCTTCTTTTTAACTGGCTTTTCATCATCTATTGCAGTCCTTTCACCCAGTAGCTCACGAAGTTTTGTATCTACCACTTGCTGCAACATAAGAAACCGTGATTGACGATGAAGATTTGAATACAATTCACTCGGTTATGCCAATTTAAATTTATATAGTTGATTTGTTGTTCAACTAATTAAAACAAAGGTACCTTAACAATCTTTGGATCAGCCCATGGCTGTCTTTCACGAACACGTCGAAACAAGTCACCCACTAGTAAACAAAAACAATATAATATCAGTAGCTAGCCGAAGACGTTAAATGAAAAACAAGACTGGTGGAGGATTTGCGGAACTTTTGCGCAAAACTAAACACGGCAACATATGCTAGGAACAAAAGAAAGAAAGCAAAAAGCAAGCAACAATGACTTAATATCCCATTTTTGTACCAAATTTTAACATAGAACTACTATTTAAACTTTGCATACTATATATTGAACAAATGATCTTCTCGAACAATGACATCGTTCTATAGGGTGTATAGTTACCAACCATTTGTTTTATATCGCTGTTCCAAAATTGTTTCTTTAAGCTCTTCAAAGACTTCACCAACTGAACGCTCTATCTCTTCATTAGAAACTTCAATACCTAATCAGCATACGCAGAAACTATAATACATGTATGCATACAGTACCAAAAAGACATATCACAATCTAAGAAATTCAAGTGAAACAAACAAGAATATCAAAACTAATTACCGACTCCACAAGCTTTTTCGAAGTCACTTAAATTGAGTTCTTCAGGACCGACACTTGCAAAAACTGTGAATGCAGCTTCCAATTGAGCTGGTGTCTTAATCTGGAAAAAAATTCGAATTTCATAGATATATCATTGTGAATATATAAATGGTGCGCCAAAATTTACTTTCATCATTGCAAATTACATTGCTACACAAAAACAAAAGGCTCTTGAAACATTTTATGATTTGACATACTCATATAACCACAATAAAAAGCTACAACCTACCTTTAAAGATACAACATATCCGACTAGCGTAGGCCGATGCACAAGAGCATTGGCAGGGAATTTCGTAGCAACCTGTCATTCAAATGCAAAAAGAAAGACAGAAAATTTCTATCACAATTTCTCATAAAGAAGACTATAATTCCTATCTTACTCCCTTCATCCGTCCCTACAACTACGCCCCGTTTACATTTTCGTGGTTTTCAACATATATGTTTGACCATTAATCTCTCGGCAAGGTACTCCCTTCGTTTCAACATATAAGGCACACACGCTTTACGAAAATTTGCTTTGACCATAAATATCTCTTACAATATGACAAATAAAACTTATAAAAATTATATCATTAGATTTGACTTGAAAGATAATACAATAATATTATTTTCTTATAATCTTTATCAACAAAAATTGAGAGTCATTAACGATCAGAGGTGAACATCGAACGTCGTGCATGCCTTATATTTTTAAAAAGAGGGAGTATATCAAAATTGCCATAATCTTCCCAATCCAATCTATATTCCATTCCTCTTTAAGATAAGTAAACATACAGTGTATAGAAGATTTCCAGTAGTTCGATCGCAACCATTGGTAACACCCGCCTAAATTCCAGAAAGAAACGCGGTTGATAAAACACAAAGAGAATTGCAGTAGAGACAAACGTAATAGAAATAGTTTGTACCTCATGAATCACTGCCAATAGATTATTGGTAACCTTGTTATTTGCAATTGTGTTATGAGCTACTTTCTCATCTAATCCTATTTTAAGGAATAGCTCCACTGCGTTGGAGTTTTCCGCCGTATTTGTAGGCATTGTTGAAGAAGATAGGATTTAGGACTCACCGGCAGGGGCGGATCTAAGAATTATGGAATTGGGGTACGGATAAGATAAGATCGAGTAAAATAAAGTACGATACTAGATCAAATTACGACTCAAAATACAATATCGATATTCAATCAAAGATTTAAGTTACAACTAATTGAAAGCGACGGGAATACACAAGTTTCAAATAAATAAAAAATCCATAAAAATTCTAAACTTTTGTTTTTGATCTTCCACTTCTAGCATTTATAAATTAAACACATTATTACAAATTAATTTTCAATAAGGCAATAACAACCCAACATTCAAATAATGTGCTTATTGTCATTACAGTAACAAAGAAACCAATTGGCCAATAATTATCCAAAGTCATACAACTACTCACCAAACCCAGGCCCATCCCTGAGCCAGAGCAGGAGGGGAGGCCGCCCTGGGCCTAGGGGAGGGGTGTGCACCGGTCCAAAACCGGACCGGAATGGACCGGGACCGGAATTCCAGATTTTTCCGATCCGGTCCAGACCGGTCCGGACCTGAAAATTCCGGTCCGGTCCGGTTTTGGACCGGAATGGATCTGTTTTCTTTTTTTTTTTTTTTTTCAAATTTACATGCATTGCAAGATAATAATTCGAAATTAATGAAAACAAGCATTCGAAAAATTGAAATTAATGAACAAACAAACAAGGATTTAAAAAAACATAATAAAATTGCAAATCACAAGAATTCATAAATTAATTGAAAATAATTCGAAAATACAAAAGAAAAGGAAGGTATTTACCTTAAATTCGCCTCGCCGAGTCGCCGGTAGTAGGAATGGGGTTCGCGTGCGGTCGCCGGTAAAGGTGGCCGGCAAACGGTGATCTCGTGCGGTCGCGTGCGGTCGTCGTGCTGCTGAGACGCCTGAGAGATTGAAGCCTTGAGGGAGTTTAGGAGAGAGAAGAGGAAAGGGGGCCGAGAGATTGAAGGGTTAGGGACAGGGTTTCATGTTTTGTTGGGCTGAAGGCAGATTAGGAGAGAGACAAGAGTCAAGCAAGACTCAGCCAGCCAGCCAGCGACTTTTTTTTTAAAAAAAAATAATAAATTCCGGGTTTCCGGTCCGGAACGGGAAAATCCGGTTTTAACCAGGACCGGACCGGAAACCCGAAATCCTTGATTTCTCTGGACCGGGGACCGGACTGGAATCAACCGGTTCGGTTCCGGTCCCGGTCCCTTTATGCACACCCCTACCTAGGGCTTACAGCTAATTCATTCCAGATTGTGAGTCACAACCCTTCAAAAATTGATTTGATGAAAAAGACATGAACAAATGAACAACGACATGAAAGCATGCACACTACAAACTGTAACATAAACATTCTTATCATTTGGTTCTATAAAACAAACTTGAATTAAGAAGTTATACCAAAAATTTGAATCATAAGTTTTTAACATCTAAATTATCCATAAAACATCAAATAACATGAGATAAAGAAAAATAAGTTGAATTCATGAAACAAATAATAACAACCGTATAAAATCCATCGCATAAATAATCCATAAATTACATCTTAAAAATCGCAAGAAATGAAATTTTACATGAAAAATTGCAACAAAATCTAAACAAGTAGATTCATCTAAAGAAAAGATGTAAAAGAACCTGGAACGTGCTTTGAAGATTAATTTGACCCTTAGAATTCCGTACGAGTGAGGAAGCTTTTTTGTTTTGATGGGTGAGTGAGGGAAGTTGAGAGCTTTCTAAAGTTTAGGGGTGGAATAAATATTAGGGATGGCAATGGGCGGGTCCGACTAGTGGCGTATCCAGGATTCCAACCCTATGGGTTCAAAGCCGGTAAAAAAAATACATTCATTCACTTAAAGTTCAATACATTAATTCAAATATCAAACTACAATAGCAAGTGGATGATTTTTGTGACTTGTTTCCTCACGATCTTTCCAAAAGAATTCTAAACCTTTCATAGACACAATACAATCTACACAAGCAAGAAATTTCAACTCCATGAGTTTAGACCCTTCAAAGTTCAATCAAAGTAACAAACAAGTAACAACTCCACAATCCACATTCATTCATTCAACAATTCAATGCATATTCTAATGTCTTTTAGACTAAAATCTGAAATTCATAAAGCAAGAAATTGCAACTCCATGAGTCAGTGAGTCTAGAGCCTTCAAAGTTCAATCACAAATCATAAGTCACAAAATTCATCAAACAATACATATTCTGAAATTCTGAAATTTAGAATTGAAGAAGACAAGAAATCAGTGTGGTAAAGGCGTAACAATCTAATTGAAAACAGTTGGGCCTTGGTTGTTGCTAGATTGGGCTTTTTAGTGGACTTCCTTTCTCATGCTGCTACGGTTGGGTTTATGGCTGGTGCTGCCATTACTATTGCTCTTCAACAGCTCAAAGGCTTGCTTGGCATTAATAATTCACGAAAGAGTCTAATTTTATCTCAATTTCACGAAAGAGCCTTCAAACAATACATATTCTGAAATTCTAATGTCTAATTATCACGAATATTCAATACATATTCTAATCTAAAAGACTAAAATATGAAATTCATATTTAGAATTAAAGAAGACAAGACATCAGTTACCTTTGGCTAATTGATGTGTCGCTGTGAGGCTGTCGTCAGTTCAGTCGCACCGCGGTGGCAGGTGGGTGAGACAGTGAGTAGTCGCCAGCGCGCCGTCGAGGACCGCAGCAAATATCCGTATTCCGGCGGTCAGTTGGCAGTGAAGTGGGTGTTTTCGTTGCTTAGGGAGTTAGGGTTTTGGAGAAAAAAATGTCGACTTTGGAGTTTGGAGAGCAATTGGGCTTTCAGTTTTAGGTTTAGAATTAGATAAAAGAAAAGAGCAGGAAAAAAAAGGTTGTTTTGCTTTTAATGGGATTCGAACAGGGTTTCTATGGTAGACCTAGGGTTTGAACAAATCAGACCAGACGTTCCAAAATGGTTCCAAAACGGGTCGTGAATGCATTTTTATAGTTCTTCTTTTATCACACAATTATCCTTATATATAGTATTTCTTTGGAAAATTTGTCAGAAACAACCTTTTAAATACAAGTTTTTGCGATAAACAACCTTTTAAAAAAAATCTGGCAATTAATGACCTTAAGAGAAAAAAATATTTTGCAAGGAATAACCTCGACCTATTTTCCGACATTGACCAAGCATTTTTTTCAGCGTTGACTCGTTCAAACCAAACATGTAGAGTGCATGTGAACTGCATCTCTCATGTTTCAACCCTATTTTTCTCCATTTTTGGACATTGATCAAGTATTTTCCGACGTTGACGTTATCAGTATATGAAGGGAAATTTGGTTGAAACATAAGATATGTGGATTACGTGCCTTGCCATGTTTGGTTTCAGTGAGTCGAACCCGCAAAATACTTGGTTAATGCCCGGAAAATGGGTCAAAGTTGTTTCTCGCAAAAAAAAATATTTTTTAAGGTCTTATTTTGCCCGATTTTTTTTAAAAGGTTGTTTCTCACAAAAACTTGTATTTAAAAGGTTGTTTTGACAAATTTTCCTATTTCTTTCTTCGTTTCAAGTACTTTTTCTAATGGCCATGAATATTTTTGCACCTAACATAAATGAGTCCAGGCCCGTCCCTGAGTCAGGGCAAGAGGGGCAGCCGCCCAGGCCTAGGGATGGCAAGTTATTGATTCCTGATTTCCTGCCACAACATTTGAAAATTTGATCTCGTGAAATTAAACAAGAACAAGTGAACAATCGCATCGCGTGAAAATATGCACATCTACAAATTGTAACATAAATTTTCTTATCATTTAGTTCCACGAAACAAACATGAATTAACAAGGTATACCAGAATTTCGAATCATAAGTTTATAACATGTAAATTATCCCTAAAAACATGAAACAACATATATGAGATAAAGAAAAAATAAGTTGAATTCATGAAATAAACAATTACAATCGCATAAAACCAATCACATGAATAATCACATGAAGTAGATCTTAAAAATCGCAATTCACACCAAAATTCGCAACAAAAATCGTCTAAACAAGTAGATTCATCTAAGGAACAAAACAAGAACCTGGAACTAGCTTCTTCAATTCGAGCCTCAGAATTTGCATATGAGTGAGGAATTTGTGTATGAGTGAGGGAAGCTGAGAGGTTCTAAACATGTAGGTTGGGGGACACCGTGAGGGTGTTGTATACTATACTATATGGCTATACCTATGTAATTTAAGATTTTTTTGATGCAAAAGACCCGAAAATGTAACACTCCAAAACATTAAAAAAAACTTGAATGGACCAGGTTTATGATACTTATTGTGCACCGAAAATTATATAATATAGTATGTTTTCGTTCACTATAGTCCGTATTCATTTGATATGGTCAATTTTTGTAAGATATAATCACCTTTTATGTAGTCAGTTTTTGTATGATATAATTAATTTTCTGACATAGCCAGTTTTCTTATGATATAGTTAGGTTTTTTTTTCTAATATAGTCAATTCTTGTGTGATAAATTGAGTTTGGGTGCACAATAGATTATTGTAAACCCGGTCCACCCAAGATGTATTGAAAAGATAAAATTACATGATATTATTTTATTATTAGCCTTTTATATACATGATATAAATATATAATTACATGATATTTAAACTTTTATTAGCCTTTTATTTTTATTTTTATTTTTGGATTGAGAGATGAATTGTCATACCAGATACTCTCAGAGTTGGGGGGAGGATAAGCGAAATCCTTACCCTCAAAGTGCCCCTAGTGGGAATTGAACCCATCAAACTCAAGGTTGGAAGGCATAATTCTAACCACTAGGCAAAGCTTAGCTTGGTATTATTATTAGCATTATACGTATATGATATATTACATAGTCACTCTGAAAGACATAGCAAACATATATAGAATTCAAATATTATTATCTAACTTTTATCGTTGCCAAGTGGTAGATAAATTTTCCAAAAGGTACCTTATTTTACACTAAGTAATGAAAATTATGAGTCACCATAATTACATCATGATGATAATAGATAACTATTATCCCGTCAACGAATAAATTTCCATTTCTTTTGGGCACAAGTATTAAAGAAAAATCATAAGTGGGTCCTTAGTCGTATTAAATCGGAATTAAAAATTAGAATTTGTACACTATTCATTAATAGTTTATTGAAGAAAGAGAATGTGGATCACTTTATAAAGTTATATCGTTTACGGGGAAGTGGGTAATATAATAAAAAGTGAAAGCTAAATAATATTTTAATTAATGGACCCATGTCAAATAAGGAAATGGGAATTTCATTTGGGACAAATATAAATGAAAAAAATAGAAACTCTATTTAGGGACGGAGGGAAAATATTTATTGAAAAAAAGTCATTCATATTTCGTTAAATTTATACTTCATACATTGTAACAAACTCTAAGAAAATACTATAAATGGCATAAGAATATCATCTTCGTATTTTTACTAGGGAAGAGAATCGATAATTAATAATAATAATTATAGTAATAATAATAATAATAATAATAGTAGTAGTAGTAGTAGTAGTAGTAGTAGTAGTAGTAGTAGTAGTAGTAGTACTAGTAGTAGTAGTAATAATAATAATAATAATAACAATAATAATAATAATAATAATAATAATAATAATAATAATAATAATAATAATAATAATAATAATAATAATAATCAACTTTCTAACCTTAAGACAAATGCAGTTGAACTAAGCTAATTTAAAATTTCAATCAACTACACTAGATAGAAACTGAAAATGAAAAAGTTGTAACATAACCAATTCAGGGAAAGATATAACGAAAGTCAAATGAATTGAATTAAACTGAATTATTTGGTTCGAACCAGAAATGAAACTAACGAACTAAATTGATACCTCTTTCTATTTTCATATATCAATTGACCTTCTAACGTTGAAATAAAATGTTCTACACAAAAGCTTGCAACACCATTACAATTAGCAACCAAAATCAGACTCACTTTTCATTAACTTTTGTCTCCAAAATACAAAAAAAAAAAAAAAGTTGAATAATCAAAATATTGGCAGTGAACTTTTCACCAACTTCTTAACTTTTATGTTGACAGTGAAAATCTAATATATAAATTAATAAAACTTAGAGTAATAGTTAATGGTTAACTGGAAAACTGTACCGAAGAACAGGTTAACCGGCAGCTGTTATGGTTAACAAAATTGACGAATCGAAACTTCCGATCACCGAACCGAAAATGTCTTTTCGGATCGGTTAACCATCCATGAACACTAGTTAAAACATATCAAATTATAAAAAAAAATGTGACTGACGTGTTATTTAATTTTTGTTAACTTTGTTTCTCTTTGGACTCTCTCTAATCTTATGTAATGTATTTGGATGATTAAGGATTTGAAATATGAATTTGACCCAAATAATTGGTCAACTTAAAAATGCACATTACATAGGGGATCTGAAATTACAAATCAAATCATGCCATTTGAAATTCTAAATTCTAAAGTCAATTGGCTTGCTAAATTTTCTCACCTCTTCATTATCTTTCTTCAATTCTCTCGTCCCTTGATCTCCTCTGATACACTAAATCTCTATCTCTTTCTCACCTCTCTATTCTCTCTAATATACAAAAAACTAGCATTTTTTGCACGCTATGCGTGCGTCTCATATCAACGTTTTTCTTCTCAATTAGTTATTCATCAATATTACAAAAAATTTGGTCCTAATAGATATTTATAATTTTTGTAGGTTTTTAATATGTTATTCTGATCTTAAATGAATGTTTCGTTGGTTTTTTTACTTATTTGTTAATCATTATTCAAATATAGTACTGAGAGAAGGAAATATAAAGCAAAAGAAAGCTTGTGCTCTAATAAAGTGGAAGAATTTGTGTATCAGGTTCAATCGTTGAATATTAATAAAGTAGAAGAGTGTGGTTTATATAATAGAGATTACCGAATAATAATCAACATTTAGGTTTTAAAAAATTATCAGTATATTATTAGTATGAAATTCAAGTTATTATTTTTTCTTCTGATTGTGTCAATCAAATTGTCAATTTAATTTTATATCAGAGTTTTTCACACATATGTAAGAAGATGAAATTATTCTCCTTAATTTAATATTTAATTGAAATTTCAAATTTAAATTCATTGTTGACTTGTTCAATATATATGGCAAGTAGGAAGAAGAAAAGATTATTTAATATATATAACAATTTAAATTCATTAAGGGTATAACTGACTTTTTTAGAAAGGGACACCATCTTCCTCCCCCCTTCACATATACTTGTAATAGAGATTAATAAAGTGAAAGATTTTGGTTTATATAATAGAGATTACCGAATAATAATCAACATTTAGGTTTTAGAAAATTATCAGTATATTATTAGTATGAAATTCAAGTTAGTATTTTTTCTTCTGATTGTGTCAATCAAATTGTCAATTTAATTTTTGATCAGAATTGTTCACGCATGTAAGAAGATGAAATTTTATGAGTTTGATATTTAATTGAAATTTCAAATTCAATTTCATTGTTGATTTGTTCAATATATATGGCAAGTAGGAAGAAGAAAAGATTATTTAATATGTATAACAATTTAAATTCATTAAGGGTATATCTGACTTTTTAGAAGGGGACACCATCTTCCTCCTCCCTTCACTTATATAATAGAGATATAGCTATTAATATAAATTTTTGATATAATATCCATAAAAAGTACATAAAAATATTTAAAAATTAAGGCTCTGTTCTTTTGGACTTATTTTCAGTTCAGTTCAGTCTTGTCCTGTCAAATATTTTAATTATTATTTTTGTTTTCAATATTACTATTAATATTGTTATTATTATTAATATTATAATTATAATAACAATTAATTTTTTTTTCATTTTCATTTTTATTTTTATTATTAATATTATTGTTATTATTATTATTATTGTAATAATAATAATTATTATTGTTATTATTATTATTATTATTGTTGTTGTTTTTGTTATTGTTATTATTATTATTATTATTATTATTATTATTATTATTATTATTATATTGTTATTATTGTTATTATTATTATTATTATTATTATTATTATTATTATTATTATTATTTTGGTTAATTACAATATATTAGTACATCTACATCATGTCGTACGATCGA
This sequence comes from Beta lomatogona, assembly GCA_947646795.1. Classification (NCBI taxonomy): domain Eukaryota; kingdom Viridiplantae; phylum Streptophyta; class Magnoliopsida; order Caryophyllales; family Amaranthaceae; genus Beta; species Beta lomatogona. The sequence continues at coordinate 231,279 of CANSNZ010000777.1, read as the reverse complement.
AATGCCAAGTGTATGCATTCTAATGAAATTATTAACTGTGAAGCAGGCCACAATGATTGACATTTGAAACTGTAGTGATACTTGTGGCATATTATATAACACTTTCCACCTTTTATTTAAAATACCAAAGGAACATTCTACCTTCATTCTTAAAGACGAATGTAGCTTATTAAAATGTTCTTTCAATCATCAAGTTTACAAGTGAGATGAACATATCTCGATCAAGTCGTAATTGAACTTGACATGACGTAGCATTTTCCGTTAACAACCTATTTATGTATTCGGAACCGCTTTCCCCTCCTTCTCTTCTAGGTTGTCTTGTTGATGCCGATGCTTGAGGTGGATCTTCAATTGATCTTCTTAATTCTTCTAATGATATTATCATACAAGCACTTCTAATGTTATTGTCCACAAGAAACTAATAAATAAGAATATTATAATATATAGTCAACACACAAAGTTCATATATTAAAGAACTGTGTTAGCAACACAAATGCAATGTCAACACACAAATATCCACAAGTCTTGAAAGCTACTAGTAATATGTAATACATCACTCAATTTAAATAACAACACACAAAGTTCATAGGAAAATCAATTTAACTACCGAGAAGTCATCATATGTCATTCACTCGTTTCCAATAGATCCACTTCTGAGTGCCATTTTAAAGGGATAAGAAGGCATCCACACGCTTGTCTTCGCTCAAGAAATCCACAACATCCACGAAGAACTCATCACCTTTTTTCTCAGCTACCTCCATATTCTTAAGAGTATCACTAATCAATTGAGCTTTACTAATGCCACTTGAACTAGCAACACTAATAGACAACAATTGAATAACAACGTCAAAGCTAGTTTGTCTTCGTTTAAGTTCAGCAGATTGAACAGTCTCTTCACTTTTTTGTTTGCTTCGGGAACTAGTACAAGCTTTTGGGGGTTTAGACTTTTGAGGGGATACACTCTCAGCTGTACCACTTGATAAATTAAGATCCAAGCCATCACCAGTTTCTTCACTATCCGCTTTGTGATATATCATCCATCCTCAAATAAACAAAAGACAGCAATGCAAATCTACCAAGTCAAAAGCATTTAATATTTCATCTCATGAAAGGGACCACATTTACTTTTTGAATTTTTAGAGTAATAGCGACATGATCAGCCAAAAAACAAAAACACCTTATGGCACAACTGCAAGCATCGATAAACATGAACCTATGGGGTACAGACAGTGAACATAGCAGAAAGACATGGAAGCCATCAAACGTTTGAAAAATTAAGATCATAAAGACTAATCAAACAAATAAATTCACAAAATTACCAAGCCACGAAGGTTCCCACCTTAGATAGCAGTGTCCACCTCTGTCCTTAGCCAATTCAAAATCAACAAACATAGCCTATAAATAATATAGAATAAAAACCAAATTATACTTCATTTAACAAATGACTTTAAGGTTCAACAAGATTGGCAGCATCAAGTTGCAAGCTACCTTGGCATGACCAATGTGAAGGTACCCATTCGGCTCAGGTGGGAAGCGGGTACGAACTTTTCCCGCAGTTACATTTAAGTGCTTGTTAAGTGTTTCCCTTGTATTGCAAGCTCTTAAAATAGAACCATCGCCAAAGAAAACTTCTGTGAGGACCTTAAGTGAACAGATTACTCAATCAAAACCTTGCAGATACAAGCAAACACTCAAGACAAAATGTCAAAATCTGGAAAACTAGGCAGATCGACATAAAGATTGTCATGTACTCACAAGACAAGATTACAACTTAAAGAGGCAAAATTGCACATAAAAAGATAGAAAAAAACACCCTTGGTATTTTAGGAAAGAAGTTACGTTTCATAGCTCTTTCTACTGCACTTCAGCACAGTCATCCATAGGGGAAATGTCCAGGCATGTGACGTAACTCATCAAATTGATAAGAGGCATGTAAAGTTATAATTTATGTTAATACCATCACCAAATGAATACACTAACGAAAAAGATTATAATCAAAACTACAAAGATACATCTTGAGCTAAAATGCTATCCGACTTATGCATGAACAACTTTACTGAAATAGGGGAAATACTTAAAATATCCACAGGTTCCTCTTCAGATACCTATATATATTATAAAAGCGAGTGGTCAAGCATTGCAAGCCGCCACGTGTCACCCCACCTCATACGTTGATGTGACACCGCTTCGCTCCAACATGGCATTCCTTACAAGTGATCAATAAATTGCACGAACCCATGACCTCTTACTTTATAATTTTATGATCTTACCACTATACTATGACATGTGCCTGTGACAAAATGCCAATCCTAAACTATACACCCTCCGTCCCCCAAAGGATTTTCCATTTCTCCTTTTCACGTTTGCCGATGCATGTTTTGTATCATTAATATCTTTAGTTACATTACTTACATATTAGTAAAAAATAGTAAAAGTTTGATTTTGGCAATTTACTCATTGAGACGAATCAAATAAGGCCCCACATGATTGTTTTTTCTTCTATATTGGAAAGAATTTAGAAGATTTTTTTTTTACTTATGAATAGTGCCAAGATCAAAAATAGAAAATCATTTGAGGAAAGGAGGGAGTACTATACATCTTTTTTATCTTATTTAATTACCCGGGCAATAGCCCAGGCCCAACAATTAGTTATACATAAGAACAAATAGCAAACTTATTGAATAATCAATTAGGCATAAATGAAAACTAGAAGACGCATGATCTATTATATGACATCATAGTGATAGAACAACACATGATACCTTAAGATTTTCTTCTGGAGGTGGCAAGATAGAAAATGGGTTAAGTTCTTCTTCAGATGGCTGAACTGGAGCAGCAGCAACAACTTTTTCCTATACAGGACAGAAGAGAAGGGTAAGCTAGCACAGAAAGAAACCCAACATTATCAACAAAACTCAGACAATAAGCCGACCTCAACTTTAGCAGGCTTTTCCTTCTTTTTAACCGGCTTTTCATCATCTATTGCAGTCCTTTCACCCAGTAGCTCACGAAGTATTGTATCTACTACTTGCTGCAACATAAGAAACCGTGATTGACGATGAAGATTTGAATATAATTCACTCGGTTATGCCAATTTAAATTTACATAGTGGATTTGTTGATCAACTAATTAAAACAAAGGTACCTTAACAATCTTTGGATCAGCTCATGGCTGTCTCTCACGAACACGTCGAAACAAGTCACCCACTGGTAAACAAAAACAATATAGTATCAGTAGCTAGCCGAAGACGTTAAATGAAAAACAAGACTGGTGGAGGAAAAAAATTCCTTTGCGGAACTTTTGCGCAAAACTAAACATGGCAACATATGCTAGGAACAAAAGAAAGAAAGCAAAAGGCAAGCAACAATGACTTAATATCCCATTTTTGTACCAAATTTTAACATAGAACTACTATTTAAACTTGCATACTATATATTGAACATATGATCTTCTCGAACAATGACATCGTTCTATAGGGCGTATAGTTACCAACCATTTGTTTTATATCGCTGATCCAAAATTGTTGCTTTAAGCTCTTCAAAGACTTCACCAACTGAACGCTCTATCTCTTCATTAGAAACTTCAATACCTAATCAGCATACGCAGAAACTATAATACATGTATGCATACAGTACCAAAAAGACATATCACAATCTAAGAAATTCAAGTGAAACAAACAAGAATATCAAAACTAATTACCAACTCCACAAGCTTTTTCGAAGTCACTTAAATTGAGTTCTTCAGGACCGACACTTGCAAAAACTGTGAATGCAGCTTCCAATTGAGCTGGTGTCTTAATCTGAAAAAAAATTCGAATTTCATAGATATATCATTGTGAATATATAAATGGTGCGCCAAAATTTACTTCCTTCATTGCAAATTACATTGCTACACAAAAACAAAAAGCTCTTGAAACATTTTATGATTTGACATATTCATATAACCACAATAAAAAGCTACAACCTACCTTTGAAGATACAACATATCCGACTAGCGTAGGCCAATGCACAAGAGCAATGGCAGGGAATTTCGTAGCAACCTGTCATTCAAATGCAAAAAGAAAGATAGAAAATTTCTATCACAATTTCTCATAAAGAAGACTATAATTCCTATCATTACTCCCTTCATCCGTCCCTACAACTACGCCCCGTTTACATTTTCGTGGTTTTCAACATATATGTTTGACCATTAATCTCTCGGCAAGGTACTCCCTCCGTTTCAACATATAAGGCACACACGCTTTACGAAAATTTGCTTTGACCATAAATATCTCTTACAATATGACAAATAAAACTTACAAAAATTATATCATTAGATTTGTCTTGAAAGATAATACAATAATATTATTTTCTTATAATCTTTATCAACATAAATTGAGAGTCATTAACGATTAGAGCTCAACATCGAACGTCGTGCATGCCTTATATTTTGAAAAAGAGGGAGTATATCAAAATTGCCATAATCTTCCCAATCCAATCTATATTCCATTCCTCTTTAAGATAAGTAAACTTACAGTGTATAGAAGATTTCCAGTAGTCCGATCGCAACCATTGGTAACACCCGCCTAAATTCCAGAAAGAAACGCGGTTGATAAAACACAAAGAGAATTGCAGTAGAGACAAACGTAATAGAAATAGTTTGTACCTCATGAATCACTGCCAACAGATTATTGGTAACCTTGTTATTTGCAATTGTATTATGAGCTACTTTCTCGTCTAATCCTATTTTAAGGAATAGCTCCACTGCGTTGGAGTTTTCCGCCGTATTTGTAGGCATTGTTGAAGAAGATAGGATTAAGGACTCACCGGCAGGGGAGGATCTAAGAATTATGGAATTGGGGTACGGATAAGATAAGATCGAGTAAAATAAAGTACGATACTAGATCAAATTACGACTCAAAATACAATATCGATATTCAATCAAAGATTTAAGTTACAACTAATTGAAAGCGACGGGAATACACAAGTTTCAAATAAATAAAAAATCCATAAAAATTCTAAACTTTTGTTTTTGATCTTCCACTTCTAGCATTTATAAATTAAACACATTATTACAAATTAATTTTCAATAAGGCAATAACAACCCAACATTCAAATAATGTGCTTATTGTCATTACAGTAACAAAGAAACTAATTGGCCAATAATTATCCAAAGTCATACAACTACTCACCAAACCCAGGCCCGTCCCTGAGCCAGAGCAGGAGGGGAGGCCGCCCTGGGCCTAGGGCTTACAGCTAATTCATTCCAGATTGTGAGTCACAACCCTTCAAAAATTGATTTGATGAAAAAGACATGAACAAATGAACAATGACATGAAAGTATGCACACTACAAACCGTAACATAAACATTCTTATCATTTGGTTCTATAAAACAAACATGAATTAAGAAGTTATACCAAAAATTTGAATCATAAGTTTTTAACATCTAAATTATCCATAAAACATCAAATAACATGAGATAAAGAAAAATAAGTTGAATTCATGAAACAAATAATAACAACCGTATAAAATCCATCGCATAAATAATCCATAAATTACATCTTAAAAATCGCAAGAAATGAAATTTTACATGAAAAATTGCAACAAAATCTAAACAAGTAGATTCATCTAAAGAAAAGATGTAAAAGAACCTGGAACGTGCTTTGAAGATTAATTTGACCCTTAGAATTCCGTACGAGTGAGGAAGCTTTTTTGTTTTGATGGGTGAGTGAGGGAAGTTGAGAGCTTTCTAAAGTTCAGGGGTGGAATTAGAGCTGTTCACGGACGGGACGGCCCGTTAAGCCCGCCCAACCCGGCCCGCTAAAGTTGCGGGCTTGGACAACAAACTTTGAAAAAAATTTCAAAATGGACGGGCCAAGCCCGGCCCGCTAATTTTAATGGGCGGATATGGGCAACCTCAAATATACCGCGGGCAAGCCCGCCCGGCCCGTTTATCATAATATCTATTTTCTAAGAAATATAATTTTTTATCTAACTAATTTAGTGTTGATTTATCTTTTGGAATATATGGTTTATTTGCACTAATATAGCTTTGGTAACACATAATTGTCTTTATTCTTACCTTTAGTAAGTTAATTTCTTAATAATTTGTCGTCCTCCAATATTTTTGTTACGAATATTTTTAACTTTCTCTATTATGTTGTGATTATCAACTTTTTTTCTATTTTAACAAAAATTATGTTTTAGTCTGTAAATATTAAAGGAAATTAACTAGAGTACTTGGAAAAAAATAAAAGTATTAATAGGCCCGTTAGGCCCGCGGGCAAGCCCGCCCGTTATTAGGGCGGGTCATGGACAAGTAGTTAAGCCCGCATAAAAGGACTTGGACTAGACATATTAGGCCCGTTGGACAATTTTTTTTAATTAGGCCCGGCCCGCAACCCGCCCAAGCCCGCAAATGATCACCTCTAGGTGGAATAAATATTAGGGATGGCAATGGGCGGGTCCGACCAGTGGCATATCCAGGATTCCAACCCTATGGGTTCAGAGCCGGTAAAAAAAAATACATTCATTCACTTAAAGTTCAATACATTAATTCAAATATCAAACTACAATAGCAAGTGGATGATTTTTGTGACTTGTTTCCTCACGATCTTTCCAAAAGAATTCAAAACCTTTCATAGTCACAATACAATCTACACAAGCAAGAAATTTCAACTCCATGAGTCTAGACCCTTCAAAGTTCAATCAAAGTAACTAACAAGTAACAACTCTACAATCCACATTCATTCATTCAACAATTCAATGCATATTCTAATGTCTTTTAGACTAAAATCTGAAATTCATAAAGCAAGAAATTGCAACTCCATGAGTCAGTAAGTCTAGAGCCTTCAAAGTTCAATCACAAATCATAAGTCACAAAATTCATCAAACAATACATATTCTGAAATTCTGAAATTTAGAATTGAAGAAGACAAGAAATCAGTGTGGTAAAGGCGTAACAATCTAATTGAAAACAGTTGGGCCTTGGTTGTTGCTAGATTGGGCTTTTTAGTGGACTTCCTTTCTCATGCTGCTACGGTTGGGTTTATGGCTGGTGCTGCCATTACTATTGCTTTTCAACAGCTCAAAGGCTTGCTTGGCATTAAAAATTCACGAAAGAGTCTAATTTTATCTCAATTTCACGAAAGAGCCTTCAAACAATACATATTCTGAAATTCTAATGTCTAATTATCACGAATATTCAATACATATTCTAATCTAAAAGACTAAAATCTGAAATTCATATTTAGAATTGAAGAAGACAAGAAATCAGTTACCTTTGGCTAATTGATGTGTCACTGTGAGGCTGTCGTCAATTCAGTCGTACCGCGGTGGCAGGTGGGTGAGACGGTGAGTAGTCGCCAGCGTGCCGTCGAGGACCGCAGCAAATATCCGTATTCCGGCGGTCAGTTGGCAGTGAAGTGGGTGTTTTCGTTGCTTAGGGAGTTAGGGTTTTGGAGAAAAAAATGTCGACTTTGGAGTTTGGAGAGCAATTGGGCTTTCGATTTTAGGTTTAGAATTAGATAAAAGAAAAGAGAAGGGAAAAAAGGTTGTTTTGCTTTTAATGGGATTCGAACTCAAACCCGCGCGCATACATAGAAGTTTATGGAGAGACAAAACCACTCTCACACCCACCTCATTGATGTTTCACTTTGCACGCAAATTGTATATATCTATAGCTAAAATATTTTTAATTTAAAAAAAAAAAACTGGGCAATTTTTTTCAAAAATCATTGGGTTCAACTGAACCCAATGAACCCATAGTAAATCCGCCCCTGGGTCCGACAAGATCCAGACCCAGATTTTCTATGGTAGACCCAGGGTTTGAACAAATCAGACCAGACGTTCCAAAATGGTTCCAAAACGGGTCGTGAATGCATTTTTATAGTTCTTCTTTTATCGCACAATTATCCTTATATATAGTATTTCTTTGGAAAATTTGTCAGAAACAACCTTTTAAATACAAGTTTTTGCGATAAACAACCTTTTAAAAAAAATCTGGCAAAAAAAGACCTTAAGAGAAAAAATTTTTTTGCAAGGAATAACCTCGACCTATTTTCCGGCATTGACCAAGCATTTTTTCAGCGTTGACTCGTTCAAACCAAACATGTAGAGTGCATGTGAACTGCATCTCTTATGTTTCAACCCTATTTTTCTCCATTTTTGGACATTGATCAAGTATTTTCCGACGTTGACTTTATCAGTATATGAAGGGAAATTGGGTTGAAACATAAGATATGTGGATTACGTTCCTTGCCATGTTTGGTTTCAGTGAGTCGAAGCCGCAAAATACTTGGTTAATGCCCGGAAAATGGGTCAAAGTTGTTTCTCGCAAAAAAAAAAATATTTTTTTAAGGTCTTATTTTGCCAGATTTTTTTTAAAAGGTGGTTTTGACAAATTTTCCTATTTCTTTCTTCGTTTCACGTACTTTTTCTAATGGCCATGAATATTTTTGCACCTAACATAAATGAGTCAGGGCAGGAGGGGCAGCCGCTCTGGCCCAGGGATGGCAGGTTATTCATTCCTGATTTCCTGCCACAACACTTGAAAATTTGATCTCATGAAATTAAACAAGAACAAGTGAACAATCGCATCGCGTGAAATTATGCACATTTACAAATTGTAACATAAATTTTCTTATCATTTAGTTCCACGAAACAAACATGAATTAACAAGTTATACCAGAATTTCGAATCATAAGTTTATAACATGTAAATTATCCCTAAAAACATGAAACAACATATATGAGATAAAGAAAAAATAAGTTGAATTCATGAAATAAACAATAACAATCGCATAAAACCAATCACATGAATAGTCACATGAAGTAGATCTTAAAAATCGCAATTTCACACCAAAATTCGCAACAAAAATCGTCTAAACAAGTAGATTCATCTAAGGAACAAAACAAGAACCTCGAACTAGCTTCTTCAATTCGAGCCTCGAAATTTACGTATGAGTGAGGAATTTGTGTATGAGTGAGGGAAGCTGAGAGGTTCTAAACATGTAGGTTGGGGGACACCGTGAGGGTGTTGTATACTATACTATATGGCTATACCTATGTAATTTAAGATTTTTTTGATGCAAAAGACCCGATAATGTAACACTCCAAAACATTAAAAAAATTTTTGAATGGACCAGGTTTATGATACTTATTGTGCACCGAAAATTATATAATATAGTATGTTTTCGTTCGCTATAGTCCGTATTCATTTGATATGGTCAATTTTTGTAAGATATAATCACCTTTTATGTAGTCAGTTTTTGTATGATATAATCAATTTTCTGACATAGTCAGTTTTCTTATGATATAGTTAGGTTTTTTTTTTTCTATTATAGTCAATTCTTGTGTGATAAATTCAGTTTGGGTGCGCAATAGATTATTGTAAACCCGGTCCACCCAAGATGTATTGAAAAGATAAAATTACATGATATTATTTTATTATTAGCCTTTTATATACATGATATAAATATATAATTACATGATATTTAAACTATTATTAGCCTTATATTTTTATTTTTATTTTTGGATTGAGAGATGAATTGCCGTACCAGATACTTTCAGAGTAGGGGGGAGGATAAGCGAAATCCTTACCCTCAAAGTGCCCCTAGTGGGAATTGAACCCATCAAACTCAAGGTTGGAAAGCATAATTCTAACCACTAGGCAAAGCTTAGCTTGGTATTATTATTAGCATTATACGTATATGATATATTACATAGTCACTCTGAAAGACATAGCAAACATATATAGAATATCATATTTCGTATTTTTACTAGGGAAGAGAATCGATAATTAATAATAATAATAATAATAATAATAATAATAATAATAATAATAATAATAATAATAATAATAATAATAATAAAAGTAGTAGTAGTAGTAGTAGTAGTAGTAGTAGTAGTAGTAGTAGTAGTAGTAGTAGTAGTAGTAGTAGTAGTAATAATAATAATAATAATAATAATTGTTTTGTCTACTTGTCCACCAAGTAAGCTATAAGCTAAGCTTTCTTGTCCAGCAAGTAGCTAATGTATCTTGAGTGTTCTTCAGCTGGAGACTTATGCAACGATGTCTGAATCCGCTTAGTCCTTGGCCTTGGCTTCGCTCTCGAACCTGCAAAAAGGGACCCACCCTGGAGGTTTGGGTGGTGGTTCCCCCTCCGATGCTTAAGTCAGATATCAGGAGTAGTGAGAGAAAGTAGAGATAGAGAGAGAAGTGAGAGAGTATTTTATCAGAGTAACTTTGCACTGTTTGCATTGAATGCCTTTTCTCCTGATTTCTGGAGTATGTATAGTGATGACAAATTGACAGCTAACCTTAAAAACTGACCTACAATAGTGGCTTCTGATTGGTTGAGAAATCAGATCATGACACGTGGCAGATCATGAATGGTGGACATCTATCAACCAATCTCCTTCAGCCACCTTGCATTGCTGGGCTCTGACTGCTGGGCCAGAATTTAGACCTTTTAACTCTGCTAAGTGTAGCCCAAAGATGCAAGGCTTTTCTCCTCTAAAAAGAAGGTGACACGCGTACGGTTTTGATAAGCCCAAGTGTCTTCAAGAGAGCCGTAGATGTTAGACTACAACATTTGCCCCTAAAAGGGCTTTTACTGTTGGCCCATCTGACGGTTAAGGCTCTTTTACCCTCAATATTTCAATTTCAAATGATATGACGCGCCTTCTTCTGGGTTCTACCGGTCATATTCGACCGTTGCATTCTCTTTTCGGTCATTTTTGACCGGCTCCACAGGTTTCTTATTCTTCTATAAATAACCTTGGTGTGAAGACCTTTAATCATTTAGCACTTCGAACAAATTTTTCTAGAGAAAGAAGCTCTGATAATTTCCTAGAGAGAGAGAGAGATCGTCCAGCTTCAGCACTCTTCACCGAATCGCCCAGACGTTCTTAGCAGGTATCGTTTCTTTGATCCTTTCATTCTTCATTATTCTTTATTTGTTCTTAGAAAATCAATAAAATGGAATCATCTTCGTCAAATAATCCTAGCCGACCAAGAGCTTGTCTTGACCCTAGAACCGATACTTCTTCTTCGGCACATTCTAGAGTTGGGCCTCTTCTGGCCGAGTACATATTTTTTCATAGTTTTGGCCGAGAAAGTCAGATGACCCAGTCTTTACCTGTGCAGGGTAATCTGGCGCGCGTCAAGCAAACGACCCGTCTAAGACGAAAAGCAATTATCCCATCAAATAGCTCGGATATGGAGGAATCCACTGGACGGGTGCCAGATGAGGCAAGAGAGGTCCAAAGTGCTCAGTCTTTGGACAGGCCTCCTTTTGACCATGATGCGGAAGACTCTGAAATAAAACCCGAGACCAGTACTTCTGGTAGGGACGCCGATATGGTGGAGATCGGCGAAGGCAATAATGGCAGCGATTCTGAAGCTGCCGAAGAATCAGACGAGGCCTCTATGACCTCGTCGGAGATTAGAAGACGTTTAGGTCCCCTTTCTGATCCAGGTTTCATTTTGGTCAACCGTAAGTGGTTAGAGAAACTAGGACCAGACCCCAATTACTTATCGTCTTTCATGCCCATGCCGGGCTTTTCCTTTGTCATTCCTAACAAAGACGCGACGATCCTGAGCGCTCCTAGGAACCATTTCGCTGCCTATAAACTAGCCTTAGATGCAAGATTGAGGTTCCCCCTTCATGAATTCATAGAACAGGTGCTGCAGCACTACCACATCGGCCATAATCAGCTGGCTCCAAACGCTTGACATAACGTCCTGACGTTTATTGCCGTCTGCGAGCTACGCGGCCTAGCCCTCTCTCTTCAGGCCTTTACCCACATCCACTATGCGGCCAAGGTACCTGGGGCCGTGGACGGGACATGGCTCAGCATCTGCAACCGCCCTGGCTTCCTGACGGCTTGGGGAAAGCCTTCGAAAATGCATGAGTGGAAAGCCGATTTCATATTTTTAAAGGCGGCCAGTGATTCATCAGCTACCGAGAGCTATAGGTTCTATAATCGGTCCGGCACGAATACGGGACGGAAGCAGTGCTGGCTGGAACTGGAGGACAATTTCGATGAAGAAGTTGTGGAGTACTTCAGAACAAAAGAGTACTCCAGGCCCGGCCAACGTCCTTTTAAAGGGCCATCCAACTGGATACCTTTTAAGGAAATGTTTTACCAAGACGACTTCTTGGTTGCTGCCGGTTTGCGGTTGGCCGATGATAAAGGTATACATTTAAAATCACCCAAGTAAAACTCTTCGTCTATAATTCATTTGACGAACACATTTTTGTTCTCTGCAGACTCGGCCAGACAATGCCTCGAAGCATCTTGGACGGGGGAAATCAGCATGTCCCAATTTACCGACAACTTGTGGAAGGAGTATGCTAAGAGCAGTGCTGAGAAGAGGGCAGAAACATTGGTAAATATTTTTTTTTTTTTTTTTTTGCCGAGTATCATATGAGGTCGTCCGAAATTGGCATCCAGCTTTTTGGACGAGGGTAACCCAAAGAAGGAGAACGTCCAGACTTGGACGGTCACCTTCTTGGCGCTATCCTCGTCTGGAGTTGGCATCCAAATTCTGGACGAGGGTCACCCAAAGAAGGAGAACGTCCAGACTTGGACGGTCACCTTCTTGGCGCCATTCTCGTCTGAAGTTGGCATCCAAATTTTGGACGAGGGTCACCCAAAGAAGGAGAACGTCCAGACTTGGACGGTCACCTTCTTGGCGCCATTCTCTTCTGAAGTTGGCATCCAAATTTTGGACGAGGGTCACCCAAAGAAGGAGAACGTCCAGACTTGGACGGTCACCTTCTTGGAGCCATTCTCGTCTGAAGTTGGCATCCACATTTTGGACGAGGGTCAACCAAAGAAGGAGAACGTCTGGATTTTGGCATCCAATTTTTGGACGAGGGTCATCCATAGAAGAACGTCCATTCTTGGACGGTCACCTTCTTGGGGCCATACTCGTCTGGATTTTTGAATCCAATTATTGGACGAGGGCCATCAACAGGAGGACGTCCATTCTTGGACGGTCACCTTCTTGGGGCCATACTCGTCTGCATATTTGCAAATCATTTTTCATTTCTTTTTCCGACAAAGATAGCATGAAGCAGGAAAACGTCTATATTTGGACGGCTACCTTCTTCGGGCCACCTTCGTCCGAATTTTTTGTAATAGCAGTTTTTTCTGTTCTTCGGACGATCGATCTGATGACTTGCTCACTTTTTTGCAGAAAAATGCTCCTACAAACAAACTTCCACCTGGGAAGTCGTCCTCTTCCAAAAAGAGACCAACTACCGCAGCTGACCAGCCTTCAGCAAAGAAGCCTAAGGGCTTCACAAGGAAGAAAGCGGATAGGACGGCTCCTGCTGGCGAGGGTGGGGAGAGAAGCATGCCTTCCCCACAAGCCAAAGTTCCTAAAAAGGAGCCTTCGGCTGTTGCCCCGGCCGAGAAGGGAGAGGGTGCTCATGCGGCTGTTCCGCTCAGCGTGTTGCCGGCCGACTCTACTGAGGTCAACCCGGAGTCTGCCTTGGCCTTGGTTGCACCAGAATCTGGAGCTGCGGCTGAGAACTATCCAGGGTTCAGCGGCTCGGTGGCTAAGCTGGTTCCACAGATGCCTTTAGCTGTTAGGACGGCATCTATTTCGTCTGGTGAGTCGTATTACCCCAACATAGTTAGGACGATGCGGGTCGGTGGACGGTCCATGAGTCCGTCCAATAGACAAGCCATCGTCTTCCCTATCAAGATAACTGACTCTCCTCCTCTTTCAGATAAGGGCAAAGGCCCTGCTATTCCCCCAACTCCTCCCCTCGCTGATTCGGACGAGGAGTCTTCTCCCGCTTTCGCCAATATGTCAAAGCTGGAGAAGGAGCGGCTTAAGCAGGAGCTCTTCAAGTGCTACCCTGAATCCTACATTAAAGGATTAAGGGGGGCGTCTGCTGGGCATGTGGGCTACATGTCTCAGCTTGCTGCCGAGGTATTGTTTTAAGCCTGCTTTGTTTTATAGTTGTACAAATTTTGATTATTTTACTCGTCTAATAACTTGATTTGTTTTCATTGTTCCAGCTTCTGGCTCGCAGCATGCTAACTGAAGAATGGGCGAGGGAGCTCAGAAAAGAGAACAAACACCTCGTCCATCTTGCTACAACGGCCGGCGACAAGGCCATTCATGACATTGAGATGGCGAATACTCTCCATCGTCAGTCACTGGACGCCTTGGAGAAGAGATCGGCAGAACTTGAATCTGATAACAAGAAATATCTTGTTACCATCAACGATCAGTACAAGGAGAGAGACCGTCTGAAGATGATCATAGACACTCTCTCTACTGATCTAAAGGGTGAGAGAGACGCTGCTCTTCTTGTCGCTGCTCAACTGAGGCGGGAGAATATTCTCCTAAGGGCGAGAAACGCTCGTCTGGAAAAGACGGTTTCCCAAACCTTTGACGACGCCAAAAAAGGACTTGAACATGTTGTGGAAACGTCCAAGGATTGGGCCGTCAAGGCCTTCGAAATGCTGGCTGAAGCCGAGGAGGTCCCGAGCTTTGTCCGTCGCCTGGAATACCAACAGAGTGTCCATCGGGATATGGTCTGCGCTGAGGAACCTCCGGAGTTTGTAGAGTCAGGCGACGAGGCTTCAGCCGAAGGTGAGGAGCCTGAGGACAACCAAGAAACTCATGCTGAAGACGAAGCCTAGTTTTAGGTTTACTTTTCTAGTTTCTTTGGTTGTCTGCCGTTGTAGCCTTTGTCCTTCAGTAATCTTATTTTGTAAATTTTACTCATGATATATATGAAAGGCTTTTGCCAATTGCTTGTCTCTTATTTTCAACAATTTCAATTTGACTAAGTATAACTTTAACTTCGTCATGATCGTTGAACATTCTGCTCAGATTTTTAATCTTTAAAACTTGCTCATACGAGAAGATTGTCCTCCTTGCCCTTGGACGATTACCTGTTATTTTATGAAATATCCAAGTATTTGTTGATAATCGTTCTTGATTTTTGGACGATCTACTCGATTAGACGAGTCAAGCCCAAAGATGGAAGACGGCCAATGCACCTTTGAGTTGTGGACGGACCACTTTCATGCCGTTTTGCTCGAGCTACCAACATTCGTCCTGCCCTATCAAACCATCACCGATGCATCTATTGGCTAGGTCCTGGTTTTTGGACGACCTGCTCTATTTAGCTCATCCTATAGGCTTCTATTATCCCCCCTTTCTTGAGCTTAGCTCAACCGTATATTGTAGGAGAGCCAAAGTCCAAGAAGGAGAGCGGTCAGCCTTGGCTGAGCCTGCTGAAGTTGATGGACGAGCTTGAGATACATGTTCAAAGAATGTTTTAGCCGGCTTCCTTGAGGGAGCAACACTCGTCATTAAGTAGCGATCCCTTACTAGGGTCTAGACTACTTAGCTGTCCGTGCTTTTGAAAGTAAGTATCCTTTACTAAGGTCTTATTTCAGCCGCCTTTCTCTCGGGAGACTTTGACGTTACTCTTACTAGAGGTTTTGTCAATTTGACGGCCATATATGCATTATATTTTTGGCCGGTCTCTTTGAGGGAGTGATGTTCGGCGTAAATGTGAGCAATTTTGACGTTCTGCTATTGTTTGTATTTTTGTCCAAGTTATTGTCACTTTTAGACGAGTAACTGATTTAATGCCCCAAAGTGAAGTAACTTGGTGAAAATAAACAAAGAGATAAGAAAGTAGGAATTATATTATATGGATTTTGCTTGGCTGAAAGCCAAGATGCATGTATACAATTCTTTTCTTACTAACATGTGCCGTGGCACTTTGGAGTAACTACAAATTACCCTACATATATCTGACGAAGATCTGAGCTAGACGTGGTACTTCTTTAAGTTGTCTGAATTCCAAGTACGCTGAATAGGTCGTCCATCTAGATCTTGTAGACGAAAATTCCCACTGCGTATCTCCTGGACAATCAGATAAGGTCCTTCCCAATTTGGTGTTAGCTTCCCCAACTCTTTAGCTCGTCCAACCGCTTCCATCTTTCTTAGAACAAGATCCCCCACCTTTAGCGGTCGTCTAACAACTCTTTTGTTAAACTCCCGAGCCATACGCAGTTTGTACAATTGCATTCTTAGCAAGGCATTGCCCCTGACTTCTGGGACTTGGTCCAAAGCCGTACGCAATGCGGCCCAGTTGGCATCCTCTGTGTATAACATGACGCGTAGGGTGGGCTCCTCAACCTCAATGGGCAAGACGGCTTCAGTGCCATAGACTAACATGAAAGGCGTCTCGTCTGTAGAATTCTTAGCAGTTGTTCTAATGGACCATAACACCAATTGCAGTTCTTCAACCCATTGCCCTTTGGCGTTATCCAGCTTCTTCTTGATTCCATTTGATAGAATCTTGTTGAAGGACTCGACTTGCCCATTAGCTTGTGGGTGGGCGACTGCCGCAAAGTGAGCTTTGATTTCTCTTTCGATGTACCATTCTTTCAGCTTAGGCGTTTCGAACTGTGGACCATTATCAAAGACGATTGACTGAGGCATGCCAAATCGAGTTATAATGTTTTTCCAGATGAAGCCCTTGACGTCGTTTGTTGTTATTCCTCGCATGGCTTCAGCTTCTATCCATTTAGTGAAATAGTCCACTGCTACTATCACAAACTTCTTTTGCCCAGCGGCCACAGGGAAAGGTCCTAGGATATCCATGCCCCATTTGGCAAAAGGCAGAGGGGATGGGGGTCAAATAGTTGGACGGCTTCTGATGCACATTTCCATGCTTCTGACAACTGTCACACTTCTTTGCATAGACTAAAGCATCCTCCTTTAAGGTAGGCCAGTAGTACCCCGTCCTTAAAGCCTTCTCGCCTAAGGCTCTTCCCCCAATGTGAGAAGCACAAGCACCTTCATGGAGCTCTTTCAGAACCCCCAGACCATCTTCTCTGGTGACGCACTTGAGCAGAGGCCGGTTGAATGACTTCTTGTAAAGTGTCTCGTCCCATAGTTCAAACCACTTGTCTCTAGCCTTCACATACTTAGCCTCTACAGGATCTGAAGGCAATCGTCCCGTCTTCTTGTATTCTATGATCGGCTCCATCCAGACAGTCCCTCGGCTAAGAAACATAATCTGTTCTTGGTCAATGCTCTTTTTGGGTTTGACTTCCCAAAAAACTGTTCTGGGCACATCACCTTCAGCCGAGCTGGCCAATTTCGAGAGAGCATCTGCTTGATGATTTTCCGACCTTGGTACTTGGTCGAGGACAAATCGTTTTAATGGCTCTATCTCATCTTTGATCAGTCGCATGTATTTGCTCATTGATGCTTCTTTGCATTCAAAATCTCCATTAACCTGGCTGACAACTAAGAGGGAGTCCGATTTGGCCTCGATCTCAACAAACTCCAAGCCGCCTTGCACATTTTGATTCCACTAAGAGTGCCTCATATTCAGCTTCGTTATTGGATGCTCGAACTGGAACCTTAATGCATATTCAAACTTGTCTCCCTCGGGAGATTGACAAATGATTCCTGCTCCACATCCATTGACTGTGGACGATCCATCAACCATGAGCGTCCAATGCTTCCTCCCTCTACCTGGATCAGATATTGGCTCTATGGTTGGCCGAGTAAGCTCAACTATAAAATCTGCCAAGGCTTGCCCCTTAATGGCTTTCCTTGGTTCAAATGATATATCAAACATGTTAAGCTCAACCGCCCATTTTAGCATTCGTCCAGCAGCTTCCATCTTCTGCAGAACTTGCTTCAAAGGCTGATCAGTGTAGACAATTATACCGTGCGCCAAGAAATATGGTCTCAACTTTCTGCTGGCCATGACTAGAGCCAATCCAAACTTCTCGACAGGAGTATACCTGTTTTCCGCATCTTTGAGCACGTGACTCACAAAGTATATGGGAATTTGGACGGAGTCTCTTTCAGCCAACAGGACGGCACTCACAAACTTGCGTGGATACAACCAAGTATACAAACAACTTTTCCCCCTCGGCGGGACCGACCAACCTAGGCAAATTGCAAGATGATCTTTGACATGCTGAAGGGCTTGCTCCGCCTCTGCGTTGTCCATTCAAACTTGGCTTTTTTCTTGATCGTGGTAAAGAAGTGATGGCACTTGTCGCCTGACTTAGACAAAAATCGTCCAAGGGCGCCTAAGCAACCCGTCGCCCGCCGTACCTCTTTTTACCTTCGAAGGAGACTTCATGCCTAGAACGACTTGAACCTTTTCGGGGTTGGCTTCTATTCCCCTCTGATCCACCAAGAAACCTAAAAACTTCCCCCGACAAGACCCCAAAGACACATTTGTTTGGGGTTCGGCTTTTAACTTGTATTTCCTGAGAGTTTCAAAAGTTTCTCTCAAATCACCAACATGACTTTCTTCTTGACGGCTCTTGACTATCATATCGTCAATGTATGCCTCCATATTTCGTCCCAATCTAGCGGTGAAAAACATTATTGATCAATCTTTGAAAAGTGGCCGGGCATTGCGCAGGCCGAATGGCATCCTCACCCGACCCATACAACCCTTTTTCGCAATGAAGGACGTTTTGTCCCGATCCTCCGGCCACATTGGGATTTGATGAAAACCTCGAATAAGCGTCCATGAAACTCGGCAAAGCATGGCCACCGTGGAGTCTACTAGACGATCCAACTTAGGCAAAGGGAAACTGTCCTTAGGACAGGCCTTGTTGAGGTCTGTGTAGTCCACACACATTCTCCAGGTGCCATTGGGCTTTGGCACCATAACCACATTTGCTATCCAGTCTGGATAATAGGTTTCTTTGATGAACTTGGATTCTAACAACTTCTGAACTTCTTGGTCTACCGCCTGGTTTCTAGCCGGTCCCAAATGCCTCTTCTTCTGACGAACCGGTTTCAAATTTGGATCAACATTCAACCGGTGGACGGCTACTTCCGGATCAATTCCAGGCATTTCCTCAACGCAATAGGCAAACACATCTTGAAACTCTTTCAGCAAGTGGACAAGATGACCCTTCAGATCAGGACTGAGCGAAGATCCAATTTTGAGAGTCCTCTCTGGACGAGCTTCATCCAGACACACCTCTTCAGGAGCTTCCACTGGCTCTGGACGTTCTACTGCTAGTCCCATGATGGCCATGACCTCTTCAGACGATGATGGTTCCTCCTTGATGATTTCATATTTTCTCTTCTTGCTGGGGAGGTGCTCAGACGCCTTCCTTGAGGGGACAAGAGGCGTCTGAGGGCTCTCAATGGCCAGCTTTAACGAGGCGACTTGATCTTTGACAAATCCAGACGCTTTCCTCTCGCTATCCATCTTCGTCTGATCTTCGCTGCCTATTTTCCATGATGACGGCTTGAGCGTAGTCAAATAACACTCCCTAGCCACTTGCTGGTCTCCATATAAAGAGCCAATCTGGCCATCATCACACTCATACTTCATCAACATTAGGTGAGTTACTATGACTGCCTTGACATGATTCAAAGTTGGTCGCCCAAGAATGACATTGTAGGCTGTCAGGTCTCGGACCACCAAGAACTTGATAAACAAGGTTCTAGCCGCATCCTTTTCTCCCATTCGGACGGGCAAAGTAACAGTTCCCATTGGATGGATGACTCCTCCCCCAAACCCTATGATGGGATGGTGAACGAGAACTAAGTTCTTCTCCTCAAACTTTAGCCTGGACAAGCAATCAGCACTAATGATGTCCGTCGAACTTCCGGTGTCGATCAGAATCCTTCTTACTTTCAAGTTTGCTATTTTCATTTCTTCAACCAAGGGATCATCATGGGGAGTCCTCAACCTGCCCCGATCCTGCTCACTAACTACCACCCTTGGGAAGGGCTTAGCCTTTGTCTGATCTGCTAACAAAACTTGACCGAGCTCCCTAAGGTAGTTTTTGTGCCCTCTATTGGTTGGTCCCCCAGCAGCAAACCCACCAGAGATTACGAGAACAACATCTTCGTCGGTGCTTGCACTCTCCTTCTTCTTGCTATGCCAATCATCTTTCTTCGGAAACTTCCTTCCCCCTTGAGGCATGTAGGAGTTCATCTTTCCTTTTCGGGCTAACTCTTCCAAAGCTCTCTTGAGGTGCTTACATTCATTGGTCTCATGACCACAATCTTTGTGGAAGTGGCAATACTTGCTCTTATCCCTATTTCTATAAGGGGTTTTCATCTCAGTTGGGGCCTTCAACTCATACTGATCCTTAATCTCCATGAGGATGGAGTATTGGTCTTTGTTAAACTCAACAGGATTGGATGAGGATGGCTCAGCCTCCTTTCTCTTGCTCTTTCTAGACGAAGTGGTGTTAGAGGTTATCGCCCAAGTCTCGGCCTTCTTGGGGTTGCTGAATTGGGGGGGAGATTGTTAAACCACTTCTGCGCTACTCCTTTCAAAGTAGCTGGAAAATTCTTACACCAAGTAGCGTCGTCTACTCCTTGGACGTACATCTGATGCTTGTAAGCGGACAGGTGATCATCAGGATCAGTAGTTCCATCGAAAGGCTCAATGGTGGGGAGTTTTACCTTTGGGAAGGGGGGTGTCTCCATAATCCTGGCCGAGAATAGGGTGGGCCAGTTGATTTGGAGAGCTCCCAGCTGTCCCTCAATGGGTATGAACTCCTTGCGATATTCTTTCATTACTGGATTGGATGAAGTGTTGGCTGGTTTTGGACGCCTATAGACCATGGGCTGAGCCACTGTCTTCTCCTGTCGTGGATGAACAAGGGAGTGACTTAAACTTCGGCCCTCCCCTCTGGACGACAACCTCAAAGGAGGGTCTCTCAGGTATGGAGTAAATCCTGTAGCTGATCGCTGCAAAGCTGCAGCCCTCTTTGCCTCTAAGTAATCCCTGGCGTCGGTTTCCATTCGGTGCCCACTAGGATGGGCATGGTCCTGGGTCTTTACCACCAGGTTCCAGTCCATCTTTCTTCTCTGATCATTATCCTCTGGCTGCTTTCCTCTTGCTGTCCTCCTAGATGGTTCCTGACGAACAGGTCGACTAGGACCTGGTCGATCGACTTGGGAACGTCCCCTAGGAGGAAGCGGGTTGCTAGCAGCTGGATCCGGGTTATGATGAAAAAACAACGTATTGCTTTTAATCTGTTCCTGGACAACCTCTGCCATCTTAGTCTGAAAATCATTCAGAACATTCTCCATGTGGGCGGCAGTCACTGGACAATCTAGATTCACCTGGATGACTGGTTGCGGGCTTGGTCCAGGAACATTGACGATGGATGGAGGTCTATCTCTTCTTCGAGGTGGTCTTTCATGCTCCACCGTATCTTCGACATTAACTTGAAGGCTTCGGTTCCTAGCCACGTTGGACGACTGACAGTCAGTCATCGTTGCGTCTCCCCACAGACGGCGCCAAATGTTTTGTCTACTTGTCAACCAAGTAAGCTATAAGCTAAGCTTTCTTGTCCAGCAAGTAGCTAATGTATCTTGAGTGTTCTTCAGCTAGAGACTTGTGCAACAATGTCTGAATCCGCTTAGTCCTTAGCCTTGGCTTCGCTCCCGAACCTGCAAAAAGGGACCCACCCTGGAGGTTTGGGTGGTGGTTCCCCCTCCGATGCTTAAGTCATATATCAGAAGTAGAGAGAGAAAGTAGAGATAGAGAGAGAAGTGAGAGAGTATTTTATCAGAGTAACTTTGCACTGTTTGCATTGAATGCCTTTTCTCCTGATTTCTGGAGTATTTATAGTGATGGCAAATTGACAGCTAACCTTAAAAACTGACCTACAATAGTGGCTTCTGATTGGTTGAGAAATCAGATCATGACACATGGCAGATCATGAATGGTGGACATCTATCAACCAATCTCCTTCAGCCACCTTGCATTGCTGGACTCTGACTGCTGGGCCAGAATTTAGACCTTTTAACTCTGCTAAGTGTAGCCCAAAGATGCAAGGCTTTTCTCCTCTAAAAAGAAGGTGACACACGTACGGTTTTGATGAGCCCAAGTGTCTTCAAGAGAGCCGTAGATGTTAGACTACAACAATAATAATAATAATAATCAACTTTCTAACCTTAAGAAAAATGCAGTTGAACTAAGCTAATTTAAAATTTCAATCAACTACACTAGATAGAAACTGAAAATGAAAAAGTTGTAACATAACCAATTCAGGGAAAGATATAACGAAAGTCAAATGAAATGAATTAAACTGAATTATTTGGTTCGAACCAGAAATGAAACTAACGAACTAAATTGATACCTCTTTCTATTTTCATATATCAATTGACCTTCTAACGTTGAAATGAAATGTTCTACACAAAAGCTTGCAACACCATTGCAATTAGCAACCAAAATCAAACTCACTTTTCATTAACTTTTGTCTCCAAAATACAAAAAAAAAAAAGTTGAATAATCAAAATATTGGCAGTGAACTTTTCACCAACTTCTAAACTTTTATGTTGACAGTGAAAATCTAATATATAAATTAATAAAACTTAGAGTAACAGTTAATGGTTAACTGGAAAACCGTACCGAAGAACAGGTTAACCGCCAGCTGTTATGGTTAACAAAATTGGCGAACCGAAACTTCCGATCACCGAACCGAAAATGTCTTTTCGGAGCGGCAGATCAAATAAAAAAAAAATGTGACTGACGTGTTATTTAATTTTTGTTAACTTTGTTTCTCTTTGGATTCTCTCTAATCTTATGTAATGTATTTGGATGATTAAGGATTTGAAATATGAATTTGACCCAAATAATTGGTCAACTTAAAAGTGCACATTACATAGGGGATCTGAAATTACAAATCAAATCATGCCATTTGAAATTCTAAATTCTAAAGTCAATTGGCTTGCTAAATTTTCTCACCTCTTCATTATCTTTCTTCAATTGTCTCGTCCCTTGATCTCCTTTGATACACTAAATCTCTATCTCTTTCTCACCTCTCTATTCTCTCTAATATACAAAAAATATAGCTATTAATATAAATTTTTGATATAATATCCATAAAAAGTACATAAAAATATTTAAAAATTAAGGCTCTGTTCTTTTTGACTTATTTTTAGTTCAATTCAGTCTTGTCTTGTCAAATATTTTAATTATTATTTTTATTTTTAATATTACTATTAATATTGTTATTATTATTAATATTATAATTATAATAACAGTTAATTTTTTTTTTCATTTTCATTTTTTTTTGTTATTTTTTTATTATTAATATTATTGTTATTATTATTATTATTATTATTGTTGTTGTTTCTGTTATTGTTATTATTATTATTATTATATTGTTATTATTGTTATTATTATTATTATTATTATTATTATTATTTTGGTTAATTACAATATATTAGTACATCTACATCATGTCGTACGATCGAAATGCCAATTGTATGCATTCTAATGAAATTATTAACTGTGAAGCAGGCCACAATGATTGACATTTGAAACTGTAGTGATACTTGTGGCATATTATATAACACTTTCCACCTTTTATATAAAATACCAAAGGAACATTCTACCTTCATTCTTAAAGACGAGTGTAGCTTATTAAAATGTTCTTTCAATCATCTCGGTGGTCCTTTCTTGAATTCCGGCATATGAAATCTAACTCTGAGTCCGGAAAATGGAGTCATATATCCAAGAGTATTTGGATATGCTGAATCGGCCAAACAATATTTTCCTACAATAATAAACGAGTATGAAATTTTATTAAACATAAATATACTTTGACCCCTCAATAAAAAGAAATTAAATGAAGTCTACCTAGAGGTGGATGCGGAAAAGCGAAAGTAGAATTAGTTAAATTATCTCTCCACACCGTGAGATGATGAGCGCTTCCTTCCCACCCCACTTGAACAAATGTGTAAATTCAATCAAACGAACAACAAGCCAACACATTCCAAGATTTTTCTCCATGGGGATCACGAAATGGCACACCGTTGACATCACCAACAACACATTTGAAATGAGTTCCATCGAGAGCCCCGATAGCATCCTAATCAAAATAATACAATGCTTTTACCAACATATAATTTACTATTTATATGTAAATGTTAGAATGAAGGTTATATGAAATATTACCTTAAAGTAAGGCCAATATATTTGGCTTTCTCGTACTTCGGGTTGCACCTCTAACAAGTCGCGGTGTGGTCTAATAATGTCAAAGGACAATGTAACCAACGCAAACACAACTTCATAAAGTACTTGCATATATGTTTATATATGTTAGCGAAAGGAGCTTCATATCGCGATTGTAGATACGGAATGCTTAAAAGTGTCGGAAGCATCGCGATATGAAGCTCCTTTCGCTAATATATATAAACATATACCTACTTGTTCATTTACTTTCACATATTTACCATCATGTAGTAGATCTCTTTCAATCATCAAGTTTACAAGTGAGACGAACATATCTCGATCAAGTCGTAATTGAACTTGACATGACGTAGCATTTTCCGTTAACAACCTATATATGTATTCGGAACCGCTTTCCCCTCCTCTTCTAGGTTGTCTTGTTGATGCCGATGCTTGAGGTGAATCTTCAATTGATCTTCTTAATTCTTCTAATGATATTATCATACAAGCACTTCTAACGTTATTGTCTTTCATTCTACATAACAGAACACAAGAAACTAATAAATAAGAATATTATAATATATAGTCAACACACAAAGTTCATATATTAATGAAGTGTGTTAGCAACACAAATGCAATGTCAACACACAAAGTTCCACAAGTCTTGAAAGCTACTAGTAATATGTAATACATCACTCAATTTTAATAACAACACACAAAGTTCATAGGAAAATCAATTTAACTACCGAGAAGTCATCATATGTCATTCACTCGTTTCCAATAGATCCACTTCTGAGTGCCATTTTAAAGGGACAAGAAGGCATCCACACGCTTGTCTTCGCTCAAGAAATCCACAACATCCACGAAGAACTCATCACCTTTTTTCTCAGCTACCTCCATATTCTTAAGAGTATCACTAATCAATTGAGCTTTACTAATGCCACTAGAACTAGCAACACTAATAGACAACAATTGAATAACAACGTCAAAGCTAGTTTGTCTTCGTTTAAGTTCAGCAGATTGAACAGTCTCTTCACTTTTTTGTGTTTTTTGTTTTCTATATAGTACAAGCTTTTGGGGGTTTAGACTTTTGAGGGGATACACTCTCAGCTGCACCACTTGATAAATTAAGATCCAAGCCATCACCAGTTTCTTCACTATCCGCTTTGTGATATATCATCCATCCTCAAATAAACAAAAGACAAAGAATGCAAATCTACCAAGTCAAAAGCATTTAATATTTCATCTCATGAAAGGGACCACATTTACTTTTTGAATTTTTAGAGTGATAGCGACATGATCGACCAAAAAAACAAATACACCTTATGGCACAACCGCAAGCATCGATAAACATGAACCTATGGGGTACGCATAAAGGAACATAGCGAAAAGACATGGAAGCCATCAAACGTTTGAAAAATTAAGATCATAAAGACTAATCAAACAAATAAATTCACAATATTACCAAGCCACGAAGGTTCCCACCTTAGATAGCAGTGTCCACCTCTGTCCTTAGCCAATTCAAAATCAACAAACATAGCCTATAAATAATATAGAATAAAAACCAAATTATACTTCATTTAACAAATGACTTCAAGGTTCAACAAGATTGGCAGCATCAAGTTGCAAGCTACCTTGGCATGACCAATGTGAAGGTACCCATTCGGCTCAGATGGGAAGCGGGTACGAACTTTTCCCGCAGTTACATTTAAGTGCTTGTTAAGTGTTTCCCTTGTATTGCAAACTCTTAAAATAGAACCATCGCTAAAGAAAACTTATGTGAGGACCTTAAGTGAACAGATTACTCAATCAAAACCTTGCAGATACCAGCAAACACTCAAGACAAAATGTCAAAATCTGGAAAACTAGGCAGATCGACATAAAGATTGGCATGTACTCACAAGACAAGATAACAACTTAAAGAGGCAAAATTGCACATAAAAAGATAGAAAAAAAACACCCTTGGTATTTTAGGAAAGAATTTACGTTTCAAAGCTCTTTCTACTGCACTTCAGCACAGTCATCCACAGGGGAAATGTCCAGGCATGTGACGTAACTCATCAAATTGATAAGAGGCATGTAAAGTTGAAATTTCTGCTAATATCATCACCAAATGAATACACTAACGAAAAAGATTATAATCAAAACTACAAAGATACATCTTGAGCTAAAATGCTAGCTGACTTATGCATGAACAACTTTACCGAAATAGGGGAAATACTTAAAATATCCACAGGTTCCTCTTCAGATACCTATATAAATTATAAAAAAGAGTGGCCAAGCATTGCAAGCCGCCACGTGTCACCCCACCTCATACGTTGATGTGACACCGCTTCGCTCCAACATGGCATTCCTTACAAGTGATCAATAAATTGTACGAACCTATGACCTCTTACTTTGTAATTTTATGATCTTACCACTATACTATGACATGTGCCTGTGACAAAATGCCAATCCTAAACTATACACCCTCCGTCCCCCAAAGGATTTCCCATTTCTCCTTTTCACGTTTGCCGATGCATGTTTTGTATCATCAATATCTTTAGTTACATTACTTACATATTAGTAAAAAATAATAAAAGTTTGATTTTGGCAATTTACTCATTGAGACGAATCAAATAAGGCCCCACATGATTGTTTTTTATTCTATATTGGAAAGAATTTAGAAGATTTTTTTTTACTTATGAATAGCGCCAAGATTAAAAATGGAAAATCCTTTGAGGAAAGGAGGGAGTACTATACATCTTTTTTATCTTATTTAATTACCCGGGCCATAGCCCAGGCCCAACAATTAGTTATACATAAGAACAAATAGCAAACTTATTGAATAATCAATTAGGCGTAAATGAAAACTAGAAGACGCATGATCTATTATATGATATCATAGTGATAGAACAACACATGATACCTTAAGATTTTCTTCTGGAGGTGGGAAGATAGAAAATGGGTTAAGTTCTTCTTCAAATGGCTGAACTGGAGCAGCAGCAACAACTTTTTCCTATACAGGACAGAAGAGAAGGGTAAGCTAGCACAGAAAGAAACCCAACATTATCAACAAAACTCAGACAATAAGCCGACCTCAACTTTAGCAGGCTTTTCCTTCTTTTTAACCGGCTTTTCATCATCTATTGCAGTCTTTTCACCCAGTAGGTCACGAAGTATTGTATCTACCACTTGCTGCAACATAAGAAACCGTGATTGACGATGAAGATTTGAATACAATTCACTCGGTTATGCCAATTTAAATTTATATAGTTGATTTGTTGTTCAACTAATTAAAACAAAGGTACCTTAACAATCTTTGGATCAGCCCATGGCTGTCTCTCACGAACACGTCGAAACAAGTCACCCACTGGTAAACAAAAACAATATAGTATCAGTAGCTAGCCGAAGATGTTAAATGAAAAACAAGACTGGTGGAGGAAAAAATTCCTTTGCGGAACTTTTGCGCAAAACTAAACACGACAACATATGCTAGGACAAAAAGAAAGAAAGCAAAAAGCAAGCAACAATGACTTTATATCCCATTTTTGTACCAAATTTTAACATAGAACTACTATTTAAACTTGCATACTATATATTGAACATATGATCTTCTCGAACGATGACATCGTTCTATAGGGCGTATAGTTACCAACCATTTGTTTTATATCGCTGTTCCAAAATTGTTGATTTAAGCTCTTCAAAGACTTCACCAACTGAACGCTCTATTTCTTCATTAGAAACTTCAATACCTAATCAGCATACGCAGAAACTATAATACATGTATGCATACAGTACCAAAAAGACATATCACAATCTAAGAAGTTCAAGTGAAACAAACAAGAATATCAAAACTAATTACCGATTCCACAAGCTTTTTCGAAGTCACTTAAATTGAGTTCTTCAGGACCGACACTTGCAAAAACTGTGAATGCTGCTTCCAATTGAGCTGGTGTCTTAATCTGAAAAAAAATTCGAATTTCATAGATATATCATTGTGAATATATAAATGGTGCGCCTAAATTTACTTTCTTCATTGCAAATTACATTGCTACACAAAAACAAAAGGCTCTTGAAACATTTTATGATTTGACATACTCATATAACCACAATAAAAAGCTACAACCTACCTTTGAAGATACAACATATTCGACTAGCGTAGGCCGATGCACAAGAGCATTGGCAGGGAATTTCGTAGCAACCTGTCATTCAAATGCAAAAAGAAAGACAGAAAATTTCTATCACAATTTCTCATAAAGAAGACTATAATTCCTATCATTACTCCCTTCATCCGTCCCTACAACTACGCCCCGTTTACATTTTCGTGGTTTTCAACATATATGTTTGACCATTAATCTCTCTGCAAGGTACTCCCTCCGTTTCAACATATAAGGCACACACGCTTTACGAAAATTTGCTTTGACCATAAATATCTCTTACAATATGACAAATAAAACTTACAAAAATTATATCATTCGATTTGTCTTGAAAGATAATACAATAATATTATTTTCTTATAATCTTTATCAACATAAATTGAGAGTCATTAACGATCAGAGCTCAACATCGAACGTCGTGCATGCCTTATATTTTGAAAAAGAGGGAGTATATCAAAATTGCCATAATCTTCCCAATCCAATCTATATTCCATTCCTCTTTAAGATAAGTAAACTTACGAAGGTATAGAAGATTTCCAGTAGTCCGATCGCAACCATTGGTAACACCCGCCTAAATTCCAGAAAGAAACGCGGTTGATAAAACACAAAGAGAATTGCAGTAGAGACAAACGTAATAGAAATAGTTTGTACCTCATGAACCACTGCCAACAGATTATTGGTAACCTTGTTATTTGCAATTGTATTATGAGCTACTTTCTCATCTAATCCTATTTTAAGGAATAGCTCCACTGCGTTGGAGTTTTCCGCCGTATTTGTAGGCATTGTTGAAGAAGATAGGATTTAGGACTCACCGGCAGGGGCGGATCTATGAATTATGGAATTGGGGTACGGATAAGATAAGATCGAGTAAAATAAAGTACGATACTAGATCAAATTACGACTCAAAATACAATATCGATATTCAATCAAAGATTTAAGTTACAACTAATTGAAAGCGACGGGAATACACAAGTTTCAAATAAATAAAAAATCCATAAAAATTCTAAACTTTTGTTTTTGATCTTCCACTTCTAGCATTTATAAATTAAACACATTATTACAAATTAATTTTCAATAAGGCAATAACAACCCAACATTCAAATAATGTGCTTATTGTCATTACAGTAACAAAGAAACCAATTGGCCAATAATTATCCAAAGTCATACAACTACTCACCAAACCCAGGCCCGTCCCTGAGCCAGAGCAGGAGGGGAGGCCGCCCTGGGCCTAGGGCTTACAGCTAATTCATTCCAGATTGTGAGTCACAACCCTTCAAAAATTGATTTGATGAAAAAGACATGAACAAATGAACAATGACATGAAAGTATGCACACTACAAACTGTAACATAAACGTTCTTATCATTTGGTTCTATAAAACAAACTTGAATTAAGAAGTTATACCAAAAATTTGAATCATAAGTTTTTAACATCTAAATTATCCATAAAACATCAAATAACATGAGATAAAGAAAAATAAGTTGAATTCATGAAACAAATAATAACAACCGTATAAAATCTATCGCATAAATAATCCATAAATTACATCTTAAAAATCGCAAGAAATGAAATTTTACATGAAAAATTGCAACAAAATCTAAACAAGTAGATTCATCTGAAGAAAAGATGTAAAAGAACCTGGAACGTGCTTTGAAGATTAATTTGACCCTTAGAATTCCGTATGAGTGAGGAAGCTTTTTGTTTTGATGAGTGAGTGAGGGAAGTTGAGAGCTTTCTAAAGTTCAGGGGTGGAATAAATATTAGGGATGGCAATGGGCGGGTCCGACCAGTGGCGTATCTAGGATTCCAACCCTATGGGTTCAAAGCCGGTAAAAAAAAATACATTCATTCACTTAAAGTTCAATACATTAATTCAAATATCAAACTACAATAGCAAGTGGATGATTTTTGTGACTTGTTTCCTAACGATCTTTCCAAAAGAATTCTAAACCTTTCATAGTCATAATACAATCTACACAAGCAAGAAATTTCAACTCCATGAGTCTAAACCCTTCAAAGTTCAATCAAAGTAACTAACAAGTAACAACTCCACAATCCACATTCATTCATTCAACAATTCAATGCATATTCTAATGTCTTTTAGACTAAAATCTGAAATTCATAAAGCAAGAAATTGCAACTCCATGAGTCAGTGAGTCTAGAGCCTTCAAAGTTCAATCACAAATCATAAGTCACAAAATTCATCAAACAATACATATTCTGAAATTCTAAAATTTAGAATTGAAGAAGACAAGAAATCAGTGTGGTAAAGGCGTAACAATCTAATTGAAAACAGTTGGGCCTTGGTTGTTGCTAGATTGGGCTTTTTAGTGGACTTCCTTTCTCATGCTGCTACGGTTGGGTTTATGGCTGGTGCTGCCATTACTATTGCTTTTCAACAGCTCAAAGGCTTGCTTGGCATTAAAAATTCACGAAAGAGTCTAATTTTATCTCAATTTCACGAAAGAGCCTTTAAACAATGCATATTCTGAAATTCTAATGTCTAATTATCACGAATATTCAATACATATTCTAATCTAAAAGACTAAAATCTGAAATTCATATTTAGAATTGAAGAAGACAAGAAATCAGTTACCTTTGGCTAATTGATGTGTCGCTGTGATCAGGCTGTCGTCAGTTTAGTCGTACCGCGGTGGCAGGTGGGTGAGACGGTGAGTAGTCGCCAGCGCGCCGTCGAGGACCGCAGCAAATATCCGTATTCCGGCGGTCAGTTGGCAGTGAAGTGGGTGTTTTCATTGCTTAGGGAGTTAGGGTTTTGGAGAAAAAAAAGTCGACTTTGGAGTTTGGAGAGCAATTGGGCTTTCAGTTTTAGGTTTGGAATTAGATAAAAGAAAAGAGAAGGAAAAAAAGGTTGTTTTGCTTTTAATGGGATTCGAACTCAAACCCGCGCGCATACATAGAAGTTTATGGAGAGACAAAACCACTCTCACACCCACCTCATTGATGTTTCACTTTGCACGCAAATTGTATATATCTATAGCTAAAATATTTTTAATTTAAAAAAAAAAAAACTGGGCAATTTTTTTTCAAAAATCATTGGGTTCAACAGAACCCAATGAACCCATAGTAAATCCGCCCCTGGGTCCGACAAGATCCAGACCCAGATTTTCTATGGTAGACCCAGGGTTTGAACAAATCAGACCAGACGTTCCAAAATGGTTCCAAAACGTGTCGTGAATGCATTTTTATAGTTCTTCTATTATCGCACAATTATCCTTATATATAGTATTTCTTTGGAAAATTTGTCAGAAACAACCTTTTAAATACAAGTTTTTGCGATAAACAACCTTTTAAAAAAAATCTGGCAAAAAAGACCTTAAGAGAAAAAAATATTTTGCAAGGAATAACCTCGACCTATTTTACGGTATTGACCAAGCATTTTTTCAGCGTTGACTCGTTCAAACCAAACATGTAGAGTGCATGTGAACTGCATCTCTTATGTTTCAACCCTATTTTTCTCCATTTTTGGACATTGATCAAGTATTTTCCGACGTTGACTTTATCAGTATATGAAGGGAAATTGGGTTCAAACATAAGATATGTGGATTACGTGCCTTGCCATGTTTGGTTTCATTGAGTCGAAGCCGCAAAATACTTGGTTAATGCCCGGAAAATGGGTCAAATTGTTTCTCACAAAAAAAAATATTTTTTTAAGGTCTTATTTTGCCAGATTTTTTTTAAAAGGTTGTTTCCCACAAAAACTTGTATTTAAAAGGTTGTTTTGACAAATTTTTCCTATTTCTTTCTTCGTTTCACGTACTTTTTCTAATGGCCATGAATATTTTTGCACCTAACATAAATGAGTCCAGGCCCGTCCCTGAGTCAGGGCAGGAGGGGCAGCCGCCCTGGCCCAGGGATGGCAGGTTATTCATTCCTGATTTCCTGCCACAACACTTGGAAATTTGATCTCATGAAATTAAACAAGAACAAGTGAACAATCGCATCGCGTGAAAATATGCACATCTACAAATTGTAACATAAATTTTCTTATCATTTAGTTCCACGAAACAAACATGAATTAACAAGTTATACCAAAATTTCGAATCATAAGTTTATAACATGTAAATTATCCCTAAAAACATGAAACAACATATATGAGATAAAGAAAAAATAAGTTGAATTCATGAAATAAACAATAACAATCGCATAAAACCAATCACATGAATAATCACATGAAGTAGATCTTAAAAATCGCAATTTCACACCAAAATTCGCAACAAAAATCGTCTAAATAAGTAGATTCATCTAAGGAACAAAACGAGATGAAGGTGACGAAATGCTCAGGAAGTAAGATGTTTCTCCTGCTTATCATTACTGTAATGGCCGGCACTTGTGCTGCAGAAGCGGCTACCGATGAAAAAACATGAAAATGAACCCAGAATTATTAAATGAAGTTACAAAAGAAAAGATTTATCAAAAACAGGTGGGATAAACTCACCAATCAAGTCAAAACCCTCATCTTAAAACTAATTTTCCACTTAAAATTCAACAAAAACCAAACAAACCCAGACAACAAAGGAACATAATCAAGCATTTTCATTGACCAAAAAACTAAAATCAACCCAGAAATTTAAAAGTAACCACCATCAACATTCCACATCTTTGCCACAAACCCAGAAACATAAATCACAAAAACTGCATTTCCAATCCAACCCATCAACAATCTAACAACTCTAGAAAAATCCCAAGTAATGAAAAAACAACACATAACAGTAAAACATACTTATGATTTTGATAATCCATAAGATTAACAACACTTTTTCAAACTCCAAAAATCACAATCTCACAACTTCAGATATAGCCGTTATAAGAGCATCATTAATGGTGAATGAAAAAAAAATCATCCCACTCTCTTTCTAACTTTCTCTCTCTAAAAAATTACATCCCACAATCTTTTTCCACTTTCTTTTTAACAATGAACCAAAAAAAAGATCATCCCAACTACTATTTCCTCTCTCTCTTACTTTTTGATCTCACCCAACTACTTTTTCTCTCTCATCACCCAACCAACATTATATTTTTATTATTTAATTTTTAATGATATGAAATATTCATTACTAATTGATATTTTATTGCCAGATTTTTTTTAAAAGGTTGTTTCCCACAAAAACTTGTATTTAAAAGGTTGTTTTGACAAATTTTTCCTATTTCTTTCTTCGTTTCACGTACTTTTTCTAATGGCCATGAATATTTTTGCACCTAACATAAATGAGTCCAGGCCCGTCCCTGAGTCAGGGCAGGAGGGGCAGCCGCCCTGGCCCAGGGATGGCAGGTTATTCATTCTCGATTTCCCCGCCACAACACTTGGAAATTTGATCTCATGAAATTAAACAAGAACAAGTGAACAATCGCATCGCGTGAAAATATGCACATCTACAAATTGTAACATAAATTTTCTTATCATTTAGTTCCACGAAACAAACATGAATTAACAAGTTATACCAAAATTTCGAATCATAAGTTTATAACATGTAAATTATCCCTAAAAACATGAAACAACATATATGAGATAAAGAAAAAATAAGTTGAATTCATGAAATAAACAATAACAATCGCATAAAACCAATCACATGAATAATCACATGAAGTAGATCTTAAAAATCGCAATTTCACACCAAAATTCGCAACAAAAATCGTCTAAATAAGTAGATTCATCTAAGGAACAAAACGAGATGAAGGTGACGAAATGCTCGGGAAGTAAGATGTTTCTCCCGCTTATCATTACTGTAATGGCCGGCACTTGTGCTGCAGAAGCGGCTACCGATGAAAAAACATGAAAATGAACCCAGAATTATTAAATGAAGTTACAAAAGAAAAGATTTATCAAAAACAGGTGGGATAAACTCACCAATCAAGTCAAAACCCTCATCTTAAAACTAATTTTCCACTTAAAATTCAACAAAAACCAAACAAACCCAGACAACAAAGGAACATAATCAAGCATTTTCATTGACCAAAAAACTAAAATCAACCCAGAAATTTAAAAGTAACCACCATCAACATTCCACATCTTTGCCACAAACCCAGAAACATAAATCACAAAAACTGCATTTCCAATCCAACCCATCAACAATCTAACAACTCTAGAAAAATCCCAAGTAATGAAAAAACAACACATAACAGTAAAACATACTTATGATTTTGATAATCCATAAGATTAACAACACTTTTTCAAACTCCAAAAATCACAATCTCACAACTTCAGATATAGCCGTTATAAGAGCATCATTAATGGTGAATGAAAAAAAAATCATCCCACTCTCTTTCTAACTTTCTCTCTCTAAAAAATTACATCCCACAATCTTTTTCCACTTTCTTTTTAACAATGAACCAAAAAAAAGATCATCCCAACTACTATTTCCTCTCTCTCTTACTTTTTGATCTCACCCAACTACTTTTTCTCTCTCATCACCCAACCAACATTATATTTTTATTATTTAATTTTTAATGATATGAAATATTCATTACTAATTGATATTTTATTATTAATTAATTAAATTAAATATTTTAAAATTATAATTATCATTTTAATAATTAAGTTATCTACATAATTACCTTTTATTAATTACCTAGCATACGTAATTAGCGTTGTTATTAATTAATTGAAATAAATTAGAACAAGTAGAAGAAATTAGTGAAAATGGAGAAAATTAAATGTGTCCAAAATATATCAAAATGGGTCTCTATTTATAGAGCTCGAAAAAATAGAACCGTTGGTATTTTTTTTTATTTTTTTGATTTGTATTTTTTAAAATATAACCATTGCAAAATTTACAATGGTTATATTTTTAATGGCCAATAGGAAGCTGACATGTGGAACGGTGTAACATTTGTCATGCTGCTACTGCCTAACATCTCCTGCGCGTGTCAGCCTGCGTGTCAGTGCTGCTGAAATTTTTTTGGCTTTCCGCCAGACAAAACGATGCGTTTTGGCTCGAGCTCTCTCACAGCTCCAGCCAAAACGTGGATCAGGCAGTGGGTCCCACTCCCACGCCTGATCATGCTTTCAATCGTGGGATACAAAATTTTTTTGCCAATCAACCCACAATCTTATTCTCAATCACCACTAAGGGAGCCCATTTAAGATCAAGCACATAATCTTTCTTTTTTTTTTCACCATTAAGGATGCTCTGATGACTTTACCTGCTTTTTAGTTTTGACATGATATAAAACAATCAAAATTATTTTAAATTCGACTTATCATCTTATCTTATTATTTTAAAATATAATTTATCTTATTTGAACTTATTTTCTTATCTTATTTGATGAAAATTCTTATAATTGTGATACTCTTACTAAAACATTAAAACAATACAGTATATATTATCAATGATACAATTATAAATTTTGATATGTTTGTTTACATCATTTTATACTTCTGTTTATGAATTTGCATCTACCCATATTGTTTTTAGGTGCGATATTTTTTAACTTTGTATAATCATATTTTGGGTAGTTTTCCATGTTTTTTGTTAACTTTAAGCTTGTAGTATTATAGTTGTAGAATACTACCTCCATTCCTTTTTAATAGTTATACTTACACTTTTCACGTATGTCGATACACTACTTTGAGCCTTTATATCTCTAATTTTATATTTGTAAAAAATATAAAAAGTCGATATTCTAAAAGGATGAATCAAACAAGACCCCACATGACTATATTTTTTTCTTAACCATAAATCACAAATGATAGTCAAAGGAAAATTTGTGAATAGTATCAAGAGTGAAAATGTAACTATTAAAAAGGAACGGAGGTAATATAAAACATCATTTTTATAAGTGTATAGATTAAAAAGAAACAAATGTAGTATATTGGAATATGCACATTATGTCTAATATTAAAGAATAGGAGAAAAAGGATAATGTGCATATGCTCGTGAGTCATGATTAAAGATTAATATTTTATAAAATATACATTGTCACGAATCCAACAAAATCTCTCATGATAATATTTTTCACATGTACTTCCTCCGTTCTTTTTCTATTGCAACAATGAATTTGGGTACGGTTTTTAAGGAAGTGAAAAGCGTGGGTAATTTAACATATAGGTACTTCTTTAATCAACTAGAGTAGGAGAAAGAAATAAAACTTTAATAGAGTAAAAGCAACTTTTTGAGGCAAATTGAGTAATTAATGATGGTTGTATTTTGATAAAATAAGGTCAATATTCTAAACTAAAGTTGTATTTTTTTTTTTTTTACCAAAAGCAAAATTATTACAATAGATATAAAATTACCTAAAGTGGTAATTATTGCAATAGAAAATAAAAGGAAGTATTAATTAGCACATATAGTCAAAGTTTTTAAACATTGACCTCCTGAATAGTGAATGTAAATATCTTTAGGAAACAAGGAGAGTAGCCGTCTATTTTAGTAAAACATTTACCTCAAATAACGATTCACTTCAGGTACAGTACAACTCATACTCATAATAGTTGACATATGTTTCAAAAATCTATAAAAAATGCAAGTGAAGATTTGAAGAAGTTTGATGAGGTGCGGATCGATCATGGGTTTAGGGAAACAAATAGAGCTGCTGATTGGATGGCGCAGCGGGGGCATTCGGTTTCAAATCTTACTTATTGGTTCGATTCGCCGGATTCTTTTTTTTCTATTATCATCCGAAAGGATGCTTTAGGGTGGCCCAATTCTTGGGATTAAATGACAACAGTTATGTCCAGTGTCATCCCTGAATTTACTCCCTATTAGGTCATGGGACAAAATATCTACGCAGTCCCAAATAACAATTGAATTTGGTGGAAGTATATAACAGCACTTTTTCATCTAAAATTCTAAACCAGAACACCCCAATGTCAGCTACAAATGCCTGCAACAGCCAACGGTGATGCAAGCACCATATTTCAAATAGTTCTGTCACACTTCATGCTCCATCAATTTTCTTCCGAAGCTAACACATGTCAGCACCTCATTCCAAATAGTCCACCAACAGGTGCTTCAGGCTTAATAAAAGAAACAGCAAATACGATTCAACCACAATTACACTGCAAAGAAACTTGCAAGTATTCATTTTAGAGCTAATATATTGATTTCTATTGATTTCAGAATCAAAATTCAGCTCAAGCAACTGATGTACAACTCAAACTATGCTAAACTGATGAGTGGCCAAAGACAAACCTGAAATTCCCATCTGACGATTGCAAAAAAGTATTGTACAAAGTTTGTGCATATCTAGATGTATTTTAATCCTGAAATGTATTGTTGTCTTGATATTAGATACTGAGCCAAGGAATAAATAACTCCCAGTAGCCCTAATATTTTGACCTTGATCACATCTGTAATTATGATGGCTGGCAGATTTAGAGGTAGAGTAAGCAAAGGGGCCATATCCTTCTGCTTCGCATAGCTCCAGACAAACTGGTTAAATAGAATATGGCTTGGGAATGTCATAATCAGGGAGAGCCACGTTTTTTACTGAAAAAAACCAGTCTGGTCCACCTATCTCCAACCCCCAACCAGCATTTCCATGCCACACTTCTTCCCAAATACTGTGTAAAGCAGTTAAGACTAAATAGGATGATATAACAACAACAACAGGAAAATACCGTTGTTTGTCACCAAACCCCGCAACAAAATCAGAATCCTGATTGAGTAGCAGCAAGATCGGTGCCAGCAAAAATATAGCACGATTTGAACCACCAGTGAGATTAACATTCAAGATCAAGCATATTGCAAAGCACAAAACAGTAGCAACATTACCAACTGCCGGCATCCAGGATCCCTCAGCAGCCATCCTCCTAATAGTAAATGTTGGCACCATGGAAGCTCTACGCTGCTGCAAAAATCTCATTTTTGCAGGGAAATTTGCCGAACTGCTTTGACCAGATTGACTCGGCTTATAGACACCCCTCTCAAGAGCTTTCTCCCGCACTAACGCAGTCAGCTCAAACTTTACTTCCAATGCGATAAGCATAAAAATTGCAGCATATAATCCAAGGAGCGACGTCCTCAAACCCTCAACAGCCAATATTGTAGTTAGTCTTCTTTCTTCTTCTGTGATGTCTCCACCATCTATGAGGCTTTTAATTCTAACCTGACCTTCTAATAAGTAGGTCACAGGAAAAAGTGCAACAAGGAGAGCAAAAACCCATGGCAAACCTCTTGTGCTAGAGACAGATGGGAGATGCGTGAAGACCACGAACACCGAGGTGCAGATCATAGTTAAAACAATTAAGGCTTGCAGGATAACAGCTTGAGGGAAGAACTCAAAAAGATATGTAGACACCCACAGCTATACCAATAGCAATGGAATAAAAGGTTCTTAATTCAACAATGTACTTGATGGGAATTAATGAGGTTGTTGCAGCAAGTGTGAGCAAGATAGCCACAATAAGGAGCCAAGACGGCCATGTTGGTCTCGCCGCCATAAAGCCATAGATAGAGATGTCATCTCCAGTCTGATGAGCAGCTCTAATGAGGTCAGAGTGATAAGTCCATGAAAATGGAATAGGTGGCTGCAGCAAGATAAAGAGAAACCCAGTTGCCACCACCAGTACTAAGCACCTTTTGGCAATCTACACAAAGCACACAGAGAAATCATTAGATCATTACTAATTAAGACACCACTATCCCAGAACAAAATATTCACTGTTGATCTAAGGAAACACCCTTTAGAATATTTTCCAAAACATCTAAATGAGTACAGAATGCCACAGCCCACATGTCTCCAAGAACTTCTAATTTATAACACTGCTGTGTCTAAAAGGTAACTGAGTTAACTGACTAGAAGCCTCTAACTGCATCTCCTCATCAATCCTCCATGTGAAGAAGAACAAGTAGAAGCATTTAGAACTAACTTAATAAAAGAACAAAAAGTTGAACATTTTTTCGTTATTTTATTTTATTTTGAGGGATGAACAATTGAACATTTCATGTCTTGAAAAAAGGTGTCATGTATAGATGTCTCTCATGAAGTAAGGTTTAGTTCATCACATTTTGGTGTTTCACTATTCACACAACACCATTGAAATTTGATTCTTGAAGCTGATAACTCCAAGCCAAGTCCACAGCATACAAGACCTTTGATCAAGAATTGACTTGAAAAGCTTCCAGGACCATCGAAGTACAGGCATTGATCTAGGTTTTTAGGTAAGACATGGCACCACTAGAAATATCTCCCTAAGAGTGCAGTAATGCACTAACTGGAAATAGAAATTTTAAAAGATTACTTTGAAAAACAAAATATACACAATTTCTATCAAGAAAAGCTAAAATACCAAAATCACATGCATGCCAATCACCATGTTAAACATATACTGGAAATTTGGCATCAAATAAGGTTTTTAAACGAAGATTGGTTTCTGAACCTACAAGATATTTTACCTCAAAACAGAAGAGAGAATCACTTATCTGTAGCATGCACCTCATATTACATGATCACCATATTACTTAATAAAGGACAACAATGACTTAATAATAGATTTTAGACAAGATCTTCCATTTTTTTATCCTATCCCTCAAAAGGTGTCCATGTAATAGAACGAATTGAAAAATCAACATACAAAATTCAGCCAGCAGAAAGATATCTGATATTTCAAGCAATTCTGTGAATTTAACATATGCTGTATCAAACATCAGATATCTGGCATTGTTCAAATTCTCCATGAACTGAAATCAAGAACTACATATCACTACAACAATATGTATCATACCAGCACATGGGAAAAGTGGAGGGCTACTATAGGAATGCAAGCCACTCCTATCAAAAGGATGCAGAAACCCAACAGTAGGCCATCAGATGGTGGTCTGCCATACCACCATTGAAGAGACTCAAAAATGGCTTCACGACAAAACCAGACAGCCAAAGCAACCACAAAAGCATGCATATATCCCTGCCAACGTTTCATCTTTGAGGCTGTTTTTGACTTGTCCCTGCAAGATACAAAAGGAGATAGTTCATTGACTCTCACCAGAAGTAGCAAAGTTCAAAACTTATGGAAAGGGATTGAGAACCAGTTCATACTTGTAAAGAAGCAAGGGTGGAGAAACGGCCAGTAATAGGACAGCTGAGACCCATACTACAGACTTCGACGTGATAAATAACATTGCTAGCTTTGAAGCATACAGGCAAGTCAAAATCCAAACTGCCTTGGGTCCAATTCTGCTATCCGAAGTAAGCCTCCTTACCAGGGCCAAGCCCAGAGAAGTTGTTAATATAACCATGTAGCTTGGATACATCACATCGTCCTCCAGACCATAATAATATATGCTGCTGTAATTAAAGAATCGGTTCTCAATATGGCACAGCAGCACAGCGTGGCTAATTAAAGCAGCCTCGGTCAAGAATTTAAGCTTAGGAGGGAAAAGAGCCAAGCCAGGAGTAGCCACAGCAAGGACAACACCTGCAACGATGAGCTTACAAAAGGATTTAAGAGACATGCCTGCCAACCATATGTTGAGATCCCAGAAATTATGCATCACAAACCACATAACCATCAGGCTCCCAAGCACAACAAAAGCAAAATATGACGGCAAAGACTTCTTAATGAAAAAACGAGCAAGGTAAAATCCAGATGCTGCAGGAAGCGGAAGTAGCTGCAAATAATGGAAGGAATCAAGTTAATGTGAAGAAATGTTAGCATAACACATTACAATTTCATTATACAGCTAATCCTTTATTTTCTTGTCTGTTTCTTAATACCCTTCCTCAGGTCAAAGTAGGAAAAAAAAATTATCAGGTAAAATACAAGTACATAACATATAATGAGACATGCATGCGCGATTTAAAGAATATTCTCTAAGGTTCGATTACCTTTGACAAACAGAGCTCTTACACAAATTACAGCCACAAGAATGAAGACATCTACCACTAAACAAATACGGAACTCAGCCCTTTACAATTCTAACCCATAAGTAATGTCATAATCAATATCTAGCACAAATGATTTACAAACCTTTCTAGAAATTTTTGTCCCGAGTCTTTAAAAAAAGGCAATGTGCCTATAATAACACAAGCTCTGGGTCTCTTCAAACATTGGCACCAACTTGATACTCTTTTAGGTTATAAGATATAAAACAAACTTCTAATACTCCTAGTTCCAATAAAACTCGGGTGCATATAGAACTAAGATTGTACCATAAAAGATGTTAATATTCCTAAGGAAAATTTGTAAAAAAAAAAGCAAAAAAAAAAAAAAACCACCTTTTAAATACAAGTTTTTGTGAGAAACAACCTTTTTATAAAAAACTGGTAAAAGAAGACCTTTAAATTTTGCAGGAACAACCTTGTTTCGACGTTGACTCATTCAACCTAACATGTGTAGCGCATGTGACCCATATTTTGTATGTTTCAGCTTATTTTTTCCATAATACTCATATATAAACCCATATCTTCAACTCAGGTTTCGTTCATATGTGAGAATTATCAATTATGGATAAAAATGGGCTTAAACATATGAAATATGGGTCATGTGAGCTCAACATGTTAGGTATTGATGAGTCAAAGCCGTAAATACTTGGTCAATGCCCGAAAAAAGGTCAAGGTTGTTCTTTGCACAAAAAATTATTTTAAGGTCTTCCGCCAGATATTTCTTAAAAGGTTGTTTCTCACAAATTTTCCTATTCCTAATTTTAGTTTCAAACATTTATTTCTTCCCAATCACTATCTCATTTCCTCCTTAAATCCCATGAGAGAGGAGCAAGAGAAAATAAAATGTATTTGGCGGGCTTGGAAGAGGAAGATTGAGGTGATAAAAGTTTGCATTATTGGTCATAGGGTGTCACGTTAATGCACAAGGCCCAAAGTTTGTGTTACTAAAGAGAGTTTCCAAAGAAAAGTAAATAATAAAACGAGGCAAAGACTTGAATATACAGTAAAACCACACAGGTTTTAAGGGGAAGATTTAAAGGGTGGGAGAGGGGCGAGGCCCATCAGATTTTGGTCCAAAAACCAATATACAGTGGAACTACACAGAGAGCCCAAAACTAACCATATTTTAACGCATTTGCAGTACAGCAAGACCCCAAATTCCAAATTCCTTGCCGCTTTTCTCTTTTTTGTTCTTGTTTGCACAAGGTCCAATACATGTGATTTTATGGCTTATACCACTTCAAAAGACTCAAA
Organism: Beta lomatogona; assembly: GCA_947646795.1. Classification (NCBI taxonomy): domain Eukaryota; kingdom Viridiplantae; phylum Streptophyta; class Magnoliopsida; order Caryophyllales; family Amaranthaceae; genus Beta; species Beta lomatogona. The sequence goes on along the minus strand of CANSNZ010000777.1, from coordinate 189,097 downwards.
CCCTTTGTATCACTGCATTTGCTATTAGCTTTCCTTTTCAAAGTTTTCTTTATCTTTTTCTTGTGTTAATAGATTCAAGTGGACTTCGTTTTGAAAGGCTTACACTACAGTGAAATGGTTTTGGGTGATCCAGTGCTCAATTAATATAGGCCATGAAGTTTCTTAATTGCTTTTCCAGGTTCTTTGTCTAAGAAATGATTTGATCATTTGAATTATCTATTAAAAGCAATAATTGTTCTTCTCTTAAATTATGTTATGGGTTATGAAAGTAATTTGGCAGGTTCGTTAATTACAAAATGGAATTAGGTTCTTAAATTAATAATGGTATTTCACACTCTGTAATTAGTTGTGATATAATTAAATTTCGATACTTGCTGTCATCGCTTAAAACTTACAGAGTAAATTTTGGATTGTCCCCCATGAAGAAAGTTATCAAGATCTTGTTAGCTTCTACATTAGCTTCTCCTCTCTCCTTCACATATTCAATATCTTGCTTTTGAAAGGTTATACACTCCATCTCTTTGTACAGACTTCACTGGAAAATATAAGATTATGCCTATCGGGAAGTCACAAACTGCTGGAATAATTTCTACCTTCATACCATCTAACAATTTACTATATTTTAACGCCCCTTTTCATAATAGGTATCAAATAAACGGACTAACATGTAAAATAATGGAAAAAGGCTAAACTACTCAATTATTTAGAAATCCAAATCCATGAAAACAGGGAGACACAAGTGTGTTATTCTCATTTTTATCTAGTTCCTTAGAAGTAGTTTCGAAGGAAGGAGAAAAAAAAAAAGCTGTATAATGTTTTTATAATGAAGGATTTCAGATTTCTTATCACGAAAAGAGAAGAATAGCAAAGCCATAAGTGGAAAAATCAGAGAACATACCCAAATAGGGAATCCCACAACAAGGGCACCAGAAGCACTAGCTACAACAGCCAAGGTGACGAAGGCGAGAGAGGAAAGAGCATCAGCAATGATACCCAAGGCAAATGCACCCACAGCAGCTGCTCCACCAAGCATTGTGACAGTGACAAGGATATAACTAAAAGGAGGAGGGAGGTGGATGTAACGGCCAAAAGAATTGAAAACGACCCTGACTTCCAAGCAAACAACGACCACAAGCAAGGCAATGGCTCCATTGACGATGCGGATAGAGTGGAGGTGAGTGGGATTAGTAGTGAGCCACCAGAGAGAATTCCTGGTGGATGCATAAAGCAAAAAGAGGAAGGGGAGAAAGAAAAGAAGGAAGAGATCGGAAAGGGAGGAAGAGGAAGAAAAAAGGATGGAATAGTGAGAAGCAATGTGAAAGAGCAAGGGAAAGAAGAGCAAATGGAGAAGATGGAAACAGCTCTCAAGAGGACCGAGAATGAATAAGTCAGGAGGAAGTTGACCACCATGGTAACGAGGGGAGGAAGAGTTGAAGGAAGAAGGACGAGGAAGAGAGAAAAGCCAATAGAAAAGACAATTAAAAGACATGAGATAGTAAGAGGCATTGGACATACCAAGAGCAGAAACAGTGGCCCAAGTGAAGATGGAAGAAGCGACAAGAGGAAGAGAGGCAAAGAGAAGTCGTTCCAAAGCAAGTAGAGTAGAAGGATTTTGGAGCTGAAGCCATTTGAACTGGAGAGAGGACCAGACACCAATGAGGAAAGTAGTTTGGGAACATAGCAAAGAGGAGAGAATGGAAAGAGAGGTGGAATGGAAGGCGGAGGAGGATTTGAAACCGAAACCAAAGAAGAAGGCGATCTGGGCGAATATGAGAGAAAACCAGACTCCAAAGAAGGCGCCGGGCTTGTAATTGAGAGAATCGAGGATGTAAGAGCACATCAGCCCAAGGATTAAGACGGCAACCACGGGAGTACCACCAAGGTCAACCAGGAAGGCGGCGCAGGGGACAAGAGCAATGGCGACTCGACCATTGTGAGCGAAAGCCTTCAGTGGACCAGACCTAGGGTTAGGGTTAGGGTTAGGGTTAGGGTTAGGGTTAGATTTAGGGTTCAGAGATGAAGAGGAAGATGCCGGTGATATGTAAGGACGATACTGTAACGGTTGGAGCTCCGGTGGTAACATCTGAACAGTAATCAGTAATGTAATGCCAACTCTCAACTCTCTCAACTTTCAACTCTCAACTCCCAACTCCCACCAGATCAAAAAATCAGAAAATCAGAATCAGATCACTACTCCCGTCTCAATTCTCAATGGAGAAATGCAATACTACCCATTTCATCCCAGATCCACCAACCTTTTACTGTTTTTAACCAAATCCCAAGTTTAAGGATTAGGATTCCCCACTTTCTTACAGCTATTTTTATATTTAGGGAAATTCTATATGGTGGCATCCTAATTTCAATTTTTCTATTTGGTGGTCGGCTAAAACACGATTTATACAAAGTGACATCCTATTTTAAGCAATTATACTTCATGACCTTAATCCACTTAAAACTTAGCTAACCACCCAATTAAAGGTATATTACTAACTTGCCCTAAGTTAATTATCATAAAAAAAAACCCTCCTGAATTCGAAACGTTTTGAATGATTACTGTAATTTCGTGCATGATTTGCGTAAATCTAGGTAAACTCGTATCATGCTTGTATGGGAGTTACCAACAACCACCCGACATGGTGTGCCTTGTCGGAATACCAACATGCTAAGCAATAAAAGTGAAAACATGTCAGGTCGCCAAGGTCCCAACATGGTATTACTAGGTCATTAATACGACATGTACAACACCTTGGCATGACGGCCGACAACCCCTTGGCATGACGGCCGACAACCTCTTGGCATGATGGCCACCATGTTCAGTAGATGTCGATTGTCGTCGTAGCACGACAACACCTTGGCATGACGGCCGACAACCTCTTGGCATGATGGCCGCCATGTTCAGTAGATGTCGATTGTTGTAGTAGCACGACAACATTTTCTCATGACGGCCGACAACCCCTTGGTATGATGGCCGCCATGTTCAGTGATAGATGTCGACGATCATAAAAGATATGTAGACCAATCTAATAAGCATGTCATAGTTGGTGCCGACAAGTAAGACCTTGCCGACATAGGCACGTGGATAAGCATATATCGTACACGTGTACAGACGAGATCGTACAACAAGGAACCGACCTACATGGGCTATAAATAGACCCCCTGCACTGTTCTCAAGGTACGGACTTTCTTACCCAGTACTTTTACCTTGCCTGCAATTTATCTTGTCGACCTGGTCTGACTTAGGCATCGGAGTGGGTTTCCTCGGCAACCCCCCGAGGCCAGTCATCTTTGTTACTTATGCAGGCACTCGACAACTATTTGACCGCCAACTCCAGTAGACGCCAAGTCTTGCCATCCCTCCGAAGGTCGTCAACCCTTGACGTCCCTGTTTCACTCCCGAAACAATTGGCGCTAGAAGGAGGGGATGTCATCTACTCCACCTGGTGCTGGCGAGACTCAAAACTTGTCGAAATATGGCAATGCCGACAAGGCAGACCATGGCGAAGGAAGATGACAACATTCGGATTGGCAAACTCACTCCTCTTAGCCAACCAACAAGAAATAATTCATTGTCTGAGTTCACCCCCGAGCAGATAGAGATGGCAAAAGTAGTTCTCCAAGCAATGACATCTGAAATTCAACAAGCCAACAATGACAACAATGAAGGCAGACCTTCGAAGAGACCTTGTCGAATCATTGGCCATAATCAGGATGGCAACCCTATCAGGCGCAACAAGTCATTCTCTCATGACGGTCGCCAACTTGAAAAAGAGTTTGACGAAGCCGATTACATTGACAAGACATGGCGGCCATCAAGTACCTACTCTGGAAGGCATCTTGCACCCATTACGCCAAGGCACTCCCCATTCATCAAAGAGATTCTTGCTGAACCCATGAAATACTTCAAGATGCCGACCAACAAGTATGATGGTAGCACTGACCCACAGGATCACTTGTCAGCATATGAGGGACATATGCAGCTTTACACCCAATCGGATGCCATCTGGTGCAAAGTGCTTCCGACAACCTTGTCGGGAATCGCTCAAACATGGTTCAGAAGTTTGTCGCCAGGGTTAATCACTAATTTCTATCACTTGTCGGAGGAATTTCAGACAATGTTTGTCAGCAACAGAAGAAGAGAAAGGACAACTAGTGAACTCATGGCCTTGAAGCAAGGAGAGAACGAAAACCTACGAGACTTTCTTGGCAGATTCAATGGCGAAGCTGTCACCATACCTAACCTACAACAAGAAGTGGCAGTGTTTGCCTTGATGACTGGGTTAAAAGATGGTGACTTCAAAAGTTATTTGGGAAGGAAGAGTTTGAAGACCTTGGCGGCCGTCCTTGACAAAGCTAATGAGTTCATCAAAAGCGAGGAGTTTGACAAGGCTGCTAATACAAGAAATATTTTGTGAAAAAATATAAACTCATTCAAGATCAAAATTTTCAACATGGTTGTAAGCACCAAAAAAGCTCACCACTTACGAGGGGGCAAACATATATAGTAAAATTAATGAAACATTGACCATCTGCTAGGAAACTCATTACGTACCTATAGAACTTATAATAAAAAAAATCATTAATCTAAAGTTCTTATTTTTACAGCAAAAAATGCATAAAAAGAGTATATGGTTTCCAACCAACACTTGTGTATGAGAACGCCATAGCATGGCGGCCAAGGCATGGCAGCCAAAGCTAAAAGGTTGCCATAACTACGACAACCATGACATTACTGATGTCATAGCATGGCGGTCAAAACATGGCGGTTAGAACATGGCGACTAGAGTTGAAAGGTTGCCATGACCATGACAACCATGACATTATTGATGTCATAGCATGGCGGTCAAGAACATGGCGACGAGAGCTGAAAGGTTGTCATGACCATGACAACCATGACATTACTGACGTCATAGCATGGTGGTCAGGACATGGCGGTCATATTATGGCGGCCAAAGATACAAGGTTGTCGTAACCATGACATTACTGACACCATAACATGGCGGTCAGGACATGGTGGCCATGACATGGCAACCAAAGATACAAGGTTGTTGTAACCATGCAACCATGACATTACTGACGCCATAGCATGGCGGTCAAAGATACAAGGTTGTCGTAACCATGACAACATTGATATTACCAAATGTCATAGCATGGCAGCCAAACATAAAAAGTGTATATGGTTTCCAACAACATTTAGGAAATATGGCATGCCGACAAGGCATACCATGCCGATGGAAAATGACTTTACAAAATGTCATAGCATGACAGCCTGGCATTAAAAGTTGTATATGGTTTCGAACCAACACTTAGAAAATAAATATGGTTTATAACCAATATTTTTATTCTATAGATGCCATAAAATATAAAAGTGTATATGGTTTCCAACCAACACTTAGAAAATAAATATGGTTTCTAACCAATATTTTCACAATACATATGCCATGAAAATAAAAGTGTATATGGTTTCCAACCAACACTTAGAAAATAATTATGGTTTCTAACCAATATTTTTCACAAGGGAAACAAAACATATGTCGGCAATAATATAGACAACGAAAAAGATAGCTACAAAGCAAACAAATCAAAGCATCGCTGGCAGCCAAGGTATGACACCATCGCCATGGTTGTCAGCACCTTGCGCCATGGCCAGGGAAACATACTAAGCAATAAAAGTGAAAGTATGTGAGGCCGTCAAGGTCCAACATGGTGTTACTGGATCCTTGATACGACATGTACAACACCTTGGCTTGATGGCTGCCATGTTCAGTACTTTAGCACTAAAACAATTTGTCCACCATCCCTAAGCGAAAAATCATTGTATGCAAATGCATACATCTTAAAGACATATTACGAGAAATAAAGCCGCCAAGTTGATGCCGACTATAGTCAACATCACTTTGGGGGGGCTAGTTGTATGGGAGTTACCAACAACCACCCGACATGGTGTGCCTTGTCGGAATATCCACATGCTAAGCAATAAAGGTGAAAACATGTCAGGCCGCCAAGGTCCCAACATGGTATTACTAGGTCATTAATACGACATGTACAACACCTTGGCATGACGGTCGACAACCCCTTGGCATGACGGCCGACAACCTCTTGGCATGATGGCCGCCATGTTCAGTAGATGTCGACTGTTGTAGTAGCACGACAACATTTTCTCATGACGGCCGACAACCCCTTGGTATGATGGCCGCCATGTTCAGTGATAGATGTCGACGATCATAAAAGATATGTAGACCAATCTAATAAGCATGTCATAATTGGTGCCGACAAGTAAGACCTTGCCGACATAGGCACGTGGATAAGCATATATCATACATGTGTACAGACGAGATCGTACAACAAGGAACCGACCTACATGGGCTATAAATAGACCCCCTGCACTGTTCTCAAGGTACGGGCTTTCTTACCCAGTACTTTTACCTTGCCTGCAATTTATCTTGTCGACCTGGTCTGACTTAGGCATCGGAGTGGGTTTCCTCGGCAACCCCCCGAGGCCAGTCATCTTTGTTACTTATGCAGGCACTCGACAACTATTTGACCGTCAACTCCAGTAGACGCCAAGTCTTGCCATCCCTCCAAAGGTCGTCAACCCTTGACGTCCCTGTTTCACTCCCAAAACAATGCTGATTACAAGTTTTGAATGATATGAAAGTACAAGATGAGAATGTTGGGATGAAATTGAAATTGATAGCCATGAAAGAAAAGAACCAAAGAATAACCATTATGAGAGAATATACAGATTTGTTGATTGATGAGCACGTCGGCAAAATAATATGTTGAACTTTATGCGTTGGATCAGAAATTTAAATAGATTTGATTTTGTACAGTAATCCAAAAAATGAGACTTAATGATAGCCATGAAAGAAAATAACCAAATAGTAACAATGTTGAATCATGCTATTGCTAATTTGCATAATGGATGAAATTGTGTTGAGATTCAGTTGTATGGGTAACAGTGTTGATTGATGATTGATGATATTGATAATTAACTTAGGGATAGGTTAGTAATTCACCTTTAATTGGGTGGTTAGCCAAGTTTTAAGTGGATTAGGGTCACTACATATAATTGCTTAAAGTAGGATGTCGCTCTGTATATATCTTTTTTTAGCCTGCCACCAAATAAAAAATTTGAAAGTAGAGGTCACCATATAGAGATTACTTTTTTTTTTTGTATTCTCAAAGAAGAATATCATTATTCATTAATAATAAGCTATACACATTTATAATAATAATAACAATAATAATAAGGGTTTTTCTATGATATACCCCTGTGTTTTTTAAAATTCTATAATGTATCCTAATGTTTTTTTATTCTACACTTGTACCCCTGTGTTTTTTAAGTTTTCTATATAGTACCCCTACGTTAAATGAACGTAACGTTTACCGTTATCTCTTTACATTTATGGGCTTCTCTCTCAACCCTCCTACCTGCCAGCCCCCCAGCCCAGCCCCCACCCCACCCCCTCCTCTCCACCCCCGCAACCACCATGACCGCCGCCAGCCTAGTCCTCCACCGCCGTAACCACCATGACCGCCGCAACCACCAATGTTTTTATAAAAATCAACCCGGATTCAACGGGGGTGGGGGGTGGGGGAAACGGGAAATCGAAGGGGAGGGGGTTGGGGCAACGGGAAATCGAAGGGGAGGGGAAGGGGCTGCAAAAATCGAAGGGGAGGGGGTGGGGGTGGGGGAAATCGAAGGGGAGGGGGCGATGGTCAGGGAAATAGAGGGGAGGGGGAGGGCTGCAAGAAATCGAAGCGAAGGGGGTTGGGGGTCATGGAAAATCGAAGGGGAGGGGGTGGGGGGGCTGCGGTGGAGGAGAGGGGGAGGGGGTCCGGGCGGGCGGGGGAGGGGGTTGGGAGGCTGCGGCGGTGGAGGGAAGGGAAGGGACCGGGAGGGGTCAGGGTGGAGGGGATGGAGAGGTTCGGATGGGAATTCAAAAATGTTTAACGTCCGTTTTCATTAATACGCACTAGGGGTACTATGTAGAAAACTTAAAAAACACAGGGGTATAGTGTAGAATAAAAAAACATTAGGGGTACATTATAGAATTTTAAAAAACACAAGGGTATATCATAGAAAAACCCTAATAATAATAATCAAGATTTCAAAAATATAGATTAGGGAATCACAACGATTTGCACAATCAAATTAATTCATTTTGGTCATACTCTTCCACCACTTTAAACTTGATGCGAGTTGTGTACTTCGATATCGTTGCATCTTTTCATAAAAGTGAGGCTATTTGGTGAATTTTTTAAAGTTTGAGGTATTTAGTGAATTTCATGAAAACTCATGGGCATTTGGTGAAAATCTTATAAATTAACTTTGACAATTCTCCTCATTTTCTTCCAAAGACCATATATTTCAACTAAATTATCTTCTAATATATCACCTCATTTGTGAAGTAGTGTAAAGATTGAAATTAAAGCAAAAGTAATATAAATATATTTTTTCCTATTTTTGAGCATTTCTCATTTATATGAGAAAATTTTGGGTTGAAACTTATGTGTGATGTGATTAACACTTTTTTTTTGTAATTTCTATCTTGTGAAAAAACTACCAGTTACATAAACTACTTATGTGTGAGTTTGTAAGGGCACCCCAAGAGTGTCTCACCTTTTCTTCGTTGACGATTGTATACTATTTGCTAGAGGAAATTTGTGAGAATGCTCTAAAGTTGCTAATATTATCAGTTCATATGAGAAAGCATCCGGTCACTTAGTCCATCTTAGCAAGACAAAAGTGGCTTTTAGCGAATGTGCCAATGTCACTAGAAGATATTGGTACAATGGGGTTTGGGAAGTTGAAAAGCATGAAAAATATTTGGGCTTACCGAAGATTATTAGAAGATTCAAGAAATCTATGTTTGCAGGCCTTAAAAAAAATTGTGGAAGAAGCTAAATGAATGGAAAAGGAAGGTGATGTCGAGAGCTGAAAAGAATATTCTCATAAAAGTCGTTGCACAAGCTATTTTGACATATATGATGAGTGCGCGGATTCCTAATGGCTAAATTGATGACTTTCGAGCAATTCTTGCTCTGTTTTGGTGGGGTTCCCTTTGCCTCCCTAAACATATGGGGTGGAATGGGATTTCAGGATCTTAAGTGTTAATCATGCCCTTCTTGCAAAACAAGCATGACGTTTGCATAATAATACTAGCTCTTTGCTATTCACTATGCTACAAACGAGATATTTAAAAAATGATGAAGTTATTTATGCTCGCCTTGGGTATGACCCAAGTTATTACATGGAGGAGTATTTGAGGTGCGAAATCTTTACTATTGGATGTCTTAAGTGGAGAGTAGGAAATTGGTATGACATTTGGGTAGGAATGAAGCATGCTTATCTGGGAATAGTTCTCTGTATGCCTCAACACCCAATATCTATTGTGACCCAAAACTACGCATAGCGGGCGGATTATTTCATTGATTGTGACCACGAAAGATGGAAGGAACATGTGATTCACGAGACTTTTATCGTTTAAGATTATGAGCTTATTTTCAACATACCCCTGGTTACTAATTGGCCTCATGATAGTCACTTCTGGTGGCCATCCCATGACGGTGAGTATACGATGAAGTCGGGGTATTGGTTGGGAAAACTTGGGACGCGTCAAGTGTGGGATTTACTGCATGGTGCTCGAGAAAGTAATATTTGGAAGGTGGCTTAGTTTGTTGAGGGTCCCTCGAAACTCTGTCATTTCTTATGGCGTGCCTGCAAAGACAGTCTAGATGTGCGTGTTGAGTTATCTCGTCACTACATTGCATCTGATGGTGCTTGTCAAGTGTGTGGAGCGCTTAAAAAGTCTATCATACACGCTGTCTTTGAGTGTATTGTTGATCGTACTATATGGCTTGTAAGCCAATTTAGTGGATTAATTGAAGATGCGCCTCTGACTTTCTTTAGTGAATGCTTCGAGCGGGTTGCGATAAAGCTCGATAAAAATGATTTGGGTTGATTTACCTCTCATGTGGGGGTGTTTGGTACTGCAAAAGCTTTTCCAAAATAATTCTCCTGACCCAATTAGTGTGGCTACTGGATTCTCAAAAATGACAGTGGACAACCCACGAAAATTAGGTTGCAATAACCACATCCTCCATGTCTTCTCGGATTTCTCTTCCTCTTGGCGTTACGAAGGTTAACACTGATGCACATATGGTAGCTGGCGATGATGTGGGTCTGGGTGTGGTGATTATAAACACAGATGGGGTCGTGCTAGCAACGGGAACTAGAAGAAGACATATGGGGTGTTATATGTGTATATGGATTTGTGGGAAACCGGATGGAACTTCCAAGCACGTAGTATAATCCCCCGTAAATTTATTGGATTTTATAAATATATTTTAATGTATAGCTATTTATATTTAAATATATTTATGTATTTTAACGATTTATTTCTTCAAAGGTTGACTATTTGAAAGTCAAAGGATTTATTTTAATGATTTATACAAGTCAAATATTTTATTAAAGTCATGCTTTGAAAGTATTTGAAATATTTAAAACACTTATTGGATTTAGAAAAGGGTTTGTAAATGGGTGTAGGAGCCCAAACCTTTTAGCTTAACCTATGGTCATTCTCATTTAATTAACCCATCAAAGCCCAACTCTTTATTGGACCCCTAATGGGGGAAACTATAAATACCCTCATTTACACAAATCCCCACACATTAAACACATTTATTTTCTCTATCTTCCTCCCCCAATTTTCGGGTCTCTCTCTCTCCTCTTTTTCTTCTCTTTCTTTCTCTCGGTTCCTCCCTCTTCCTTCGGTTTTGGCCAGTCGCGGCAGCAGCAGCCGGCGCACCGCCGCCCTCCTCCCTCCTTGCCGCCGACTTTCTTCCCTCCTCTTTGCTTGGTTGTTATTTCTTCCTCCTCAAGTTTTATTTTAATGCAAAGTTCATATTTTTAGGGTTTAATAAGTTTATATGTAAAATTTGTGATTTGATGATTTGATTATGAATCTAAGATTATATAAATTATGTATTGAAGAAATAAAATTTCAGATTTACTTGTTATGTTAAAATAGGGTTTAAAAATATCAAAGCATGGATTTTTAGGGTTTTACATGTTGGAAAATCATAGTATCATGTTATTGTTTATGGTTTTGGGTTTTCTTATGATTATAAGCATGTTTAAATATGTTTAAAAAGAGTTTTAGTGTATATTATGTTGCTGGAAATTTGGAAAGAGTAGTGTTTATGGAGTTCTTATGATTTAAACATGAGTTTTAAGGGTTTTTAATCATCTAGTATAGTAGTACTATATTAGGAGGTTGTACTAAGTAAGTTTTAATGTTGGGAGAAGTTTTTAAATACTTTTAAGAAGGGTTTAAAGTATTTTATTTTTGCTGTAAATTCATGGTGTATTGATTATGAATTTATGTTGGTTATTTTAGGCGGAGAGTTCTCTCTAGGCGATTTTTAAGTCTGTTATAGTGGCATCTCAATTTGTCTACACAAGGTACGTACATACCTATGTGTTGATTGATGTAGTATTATTATTTTAAGAAGGAAAGTTATGTAGTATCATGTATAGGACTATGTTGAGTTCATATATGATTTCTATTATGTTGGTTTATGCATGTTTTATGCTGTGGTGTGAACATGTTGAGTATGAGATTTATATCATGTTTGTATGGAAGATTGATGCAAGCATGTTGGTTGGGAACTTTATTTTTATTAATTCACATGGGGGAATTAATATATTTATTAGTATTCGATCATGGTTGATCATTGTTCCCTTTTGAGTATTTCACTGCTTTATAAGGACCGAGGGCCTTATTTGGTAAGTTGATATTTTATACCTATGAAAGGTAAGTTGGTTGTTGGCTAGGTTCAACAAATAAGAAAGATTGGATTAAAGTTGATATTATTCTTGGATTGTTAAGTTGTGTGATCACTTATCTAATCCTAAGATAAAAAGATAAAGTTGTGATTGTTTATTGATTCTATTATTAGTGTTGCTTGTGAGTCATAACAAATAATAACTGGTTAATCATATAAAGTGAATCTGGATAGCAATAGCTTTAGACTGGTGCACGTCTGAAGTGTTGGACAATTAGGAGTTGGGGTACATGGTGAGCGTGCCATGGCTTTTCCTGGGGCCGGATTGATCACCGTGTCCTGTTTTATTTAGAAAGGATCCTCGATATCGTAGGTCATGGGAATACGGAGTCGCTCTCGTATTTCGTCTTCCAAAGGGAAGGTTGGTTTTAGATGAGACAACTCGATCCATTGACTATTCCATTTAAAGTAATAAAAATGTTGTTTAAGTTTAGTTCAGTAAAAGTTATCCGCAAGTTATTATGTTATTATTTATTCTTGCCTATTATTTATTAGTATCATGTTAGGTTTATTTACTTGTTTAGTATGTAGTACTCAATTTTGTTGATTACGTGCTTTTGTTGTGTATGTTGATCATGGCTTTGCCTTATTAATCCTGTGATGACCCATTTTGGTGAGCAGTCTCTAGGGATCAATAGTGCATAGTCCATCTAACATGTTCGAAGATGATGCGGATTTTGGAGAGATTGTGTAGTTATTATTCTGTACTTTTGAGTTATACATTTTATAGTTGGTTTAATTTGGTTTTAAGGTTGACTTTGGTTGTTGGTTGGTTTTGGAGTTGACTTTATGGTTGACTAAGTTTATTTATAAAGTTTATTATTATTGTTTTCCGCTGCAAAATCTGAATAAGCCGATACGTTTTCACACGGGCGATAATACTTTGATAATTCTCTATGTTTTATATTAAAAAGGTATTTTAGAAAAAAGAGAATTGTCGGGGTGTTACACGTAGTGATACGCTTTCCTGCAAGAATTTTACCGACACACTATATTATGATCAACGAGTTTCACGGTAAACACTTGTGACATACGAAGAAGAAACAATATAATGATTGGTTGATGACAAACTCTATTCACTACAATGTGTTTGAAGGTTGTATTTTACTTTGAACAAGAAGAGAATTCTAGAAATTAATCTTCTAAAGCAAGTATGTGAATGAATCCAATCACATTCCATATGTGATATCCTCCTATATATACCAATGGGAAGATTTACAGAAGAAAAGAACGAAACCATGCATCCACAGGAAGAGACACACACCATTCCGCAAAAAATCGCGTCAAACCATACAAACTGATGCGGGAGCACCAATTCTTGCAGAACAAAAAGTTCGAGGCAGAAGGTTTGGTGCGAGTGCACCGTTGCACTAGGTACAGGCGTACTAAACCCCCTGTTTCGCTTCTTTCGTTTTCCTGCGTTTCATCACACAACACAACTCCTAAACGTAATATTATCACACATCACCAATGGACACATTTAACTATAAATGTTCTAATATGGGGTATAGTGTGGAAATGGCTAAAGTAGTTACTGCAGTGTTGGGTTGGAGTTGGTGGCATGAATGCGTTGGAAGAAGGTGGTCTTGGAGTGTGATGTTGTGAACATGGTTCGAAATATTAAAGGGATTTTCACCTATTTTTCTTTTCTATGATGAGGTTGATAGAGTTAAAAGTCTATTTGAGTCTTTTCAATGTTGTCGTGTTAAACGAAGGGGATATACGCTAACCCAACATGTGGCAAGGTGTAATGTTGTTGGGTCCGAGCATGTGTATTTTTTACTCTTTTCCCCAAAGTTTATCACTTTGGTTGACCTTGAGTTGATTTAATGTATAATATATGAGCTAATTCCCTTTTAAAGAAAAAACAGAATGGTATTTGTACGCATGATTTAATTTCGCTTACACGGTGTGAGCGCGTATTTGACTACCCCTTTGTTGAGGTTTTATTAAAATATATTTTTGAAGTCGCCAACAAGTCTTTAGACAAAAACTAATAAACCTAATTGGATATTTGGGAAATCATAGAGACATTTTAGGGACTTATCCAATGTAGATTTCCCGTCATAACTTCATTAATGTCATGAACCAAAAATTATGTTCGGGGGTGAGGGTACGAACACGGTCAGGAACAACGTTCGTCCATTGCTAGCATCTACTAAATATCGATTTTTATCAAAGTTTATGCAAAAGAACAACCAGATGATATTTTTAAGCACCCTAAAAATATTAGTGTAAATTGGTTGATTAAACACATAAAAGACTACTTTTTTTTGGTTCATTAAACGGATCCGGGTGATATTTTAAGAATCAGTTCACATTCGTTTTTGTTATAAACATGGATCTAGTTCCTACCCGCATTCGCCGGGTCCAAAATTTGAGGATCCAGATTTGGATCTACGGATCTGGCGGTCCATTACCTATTGACATCCCTGAGTATAATGCAATAACACCTCAAGAGAGAACGACATACGTCATACTCCCTTCGTTATTGTAACCCCCCACAATTTTATGTATTTTATAAATATATTTCAAGTATATTTATATATGTTTTAGTATTTAAATAACTAATTTCTTAAAGTGTTGACTATTTTTAAAGTCAAAGGATTATTTAATTTTTAAACAATCAAATATTTTATTGGGTCGTACTTTGAAAGTTATTTAATAATTTAATTAGTTTGAGTTGAATTATAAGATTTTTAAAGATGGGTCAGATGAGCCAATTCAATTCAATCACCCAATCAACCAAATTAAAAATCAAAACACACTTTCCTAAACCCACAAGGGTTAGTATTGCAAACCTATATAAACCCCATTAGAGTCCGAAAATCCCCACACAATTACACCCTAATTTTCTCTCCTCTTTCTCCCCATCACTCGGTCCTCTCTCTTTTCTCTCTCCCTCACCCGACCTTTTCTCTCTCTTCCTTCATTCCTCGACGGACCACCGCCGGACCAGCAGCCTCCAGCCGCCACCAGTAGTAGCCCTGCACAGGCGTCCTCCCTCTCGGCTGCCGTGTCTCTTCCTCCCCCTCTTTGGTTTAATTCTTTCTTCCTCCTCTATATTATTTTAATGATAAGTTTTAATGTTTGAAGTATTATTTTGGTGGTTTAATAATTAAAGTTTGTATCTTTAACTATTTTAATATTAATTTTAGATTATACAATAAGTTTAAAGGAGTAATTAAATTTCAGATTTAATATATATGTTTAAATTAGGTTTTTTAAGCATGAAAACATGGATTTTTGGTGTTTTTAAGAGTTAGAACTATAGTACTATGTTATAGTTTATGAAAATTGAGTACTTTAATCTTTATAACTATGTTAAAGTAAGTTTAAAATAGTTTTAAAGATGTTATATCTTGCTGGAATTTTTATTAGATACTTATGGTAGATTATAAATATTAAAGCAATGATTTTTAAGGGTTTTAATTGGCTAGTATGGTAGTACTATATTAAGGGATACTAAAGGTTGAAGTTTTAATGTTTAAGAGAGTTTAAAAACACTATTTAAGAGATTTTAAAGTATTTTAAAGTTGCTGTAATTTTTATTAGAGTATTAATACTTGGATGTTTGATATTTGGTAGGCGGAGACTTTACTTTGAGTGATTTCTAAGGTTGAGAAAATGACCTCTCATATTCTCTACACAAGGTACGTACATACCTATGTGTTATTAGACTAGTATCATGTCCTAAGGTTAGGATTGATATAGTATCATGTATAGGGAACTTTTTATAGTTCATATGTGGCTTTATTTAAGTGAATTTGCATGTTTTATATTGTTGTGTGAAGCATGTAGCCTATGATGAATATTATATGTTTGTATGGATGATTGATGCAAGCATGTGGGTTGGGAACATTTATTTTATTAATTCACATGAGGGATAAATAAATATATTGGTTATTGGATCATGAAATGTATCATGTTGTTCCTTTGGATTATTATATTATTTACTTTATAAGGACCATGGGCCTTGTTTGGTAAAGTTGTATATTCACCTATTGACAGGTTGGTTAGTTGTTGATTTAAGTCGACAAATAAAGGTTGGTTAGTTATTAATTAATGAATGAGATTATTCTTGTATTAATTGAGTTGTTGATCACCATATTTAATCCTAAGATAAGAATGAGAATTTTGTGTATCCATGATATTTATGTTAGTTGTTTTATTATTTGTGAGTCACAACATATAAATAATTTATTAATACTTAAAGTGGAAAGTGAATTCCCCTAAAAAAAAAAAGTGGAAAGTGAATAGCAATGAGTTTTAGACTTGTGCACGTCTTAAGTGTTGGACTAGTATGAGTTGGAGTACATGGCGGTAGCCCATGACTTTTCTTGGGACCAGATTGATCATTGTGTTCTATTTTATTTAATTAGTACATCGATGTCGTTGGTAGCGGGAGTACGGAGTCGCGCCCGTACTTCGTCCTCTATATTGAAGACATGGTTGGGTTGGACAACTCTATCCATTGACTATTCAATTTAATTATAATTAATCTATTGGTTTGTGGAGTCAAGTTCAGTATAGCGAGTCAGTTATTTTGTTATATTATTATTTATCTCTGATTTAATGCTTATTAGTATCATGTTAGGTTATATGTTTTATTTATTATGTAGCACTCAACTTTGCTGATTACGTGCTTTTCTGTGTCGATCATGGTTGTGCCTCATTGACCCCGTAATGACCCATTTGGTGAACAGTCGTTTAGGATCAATAAAGTATCAACCATTCTAGGTCTGAAGATGATACATCATTGGGATCTGGGAACAGTGGAGAGCTTGTGTTTAGACTACTTTGACTTTTACGCTAGTTTGAATTTGGTTTGGTTTTGGAGTTAACTTTGTGCTTGACTTTAATTATGTTTTCAAAGTTATTTATTTATTTCCGCTCCAAAAATCTGAATAAGCCGATACGTTATCACACGGGCGATAATACTTTGGTAATCTCTATTATATAAGGGAAGGGGGGAGGAAGACGGTGTCCCCCTCTAAAAATACTAAATTACCCTTAATGATATAATGGAATAAAAAAATTACAAAAGAAACCAATTTAAGAATCTTTTCTCATTTCAACTTGCCATTCTAAATAAGTTAAAAATGGTATATGCATCAAATATTTCAATATTAATTCACCAAAAAAAAAAATCAAATATTTCAATCAAAAAATTAAATGGACAAAATATATTGACTTTTTTTTATAAGAGAAGATGGTATACACTCACTACCTTTGATACTCTTTAATTCCGTCAAACCAACTCATTTTATCTATTCTTTTTGTTCAAAATTCATTCACAAAAAATTAATATTAAAATTCCCTCACAATCTTTGTTAGTTTTTTACATTAGCGAAATTAATATATCTAAATTCATCTAACTCTTAATCTTTCAGATTTTAGTGTAATCATAACTATAGTACGGGTCGAGTATATAATCGAATAACATGTTTTGAAATTAACGCACGCATCGCGTGTGTTTCGTCCACTTGTCCAACAAGTAAGCTGTAGGCTTAGCTTCCTTGTCGAGCAAGTAGAGTAGTATCTTGAGTGTTCTTCAGATGGAGACTTGTGCAACAATGCCTGAATTATAGCTTGATCCTTAGCCTTGGCTTCGCTCCCGTACCTACACAAAGGGACCCACCCTGGAGGTTTGGGTAGTGGTTCCCCCTCCGATGCTTAAGTCAGTTATCAGGAGTTGTGAGAGAAAGTAGAGATAGAAAGAGAAAGTGAGAGAGAATTTATCAGAGTAACTTTACACTGTTTGCATTGAATGTGTTTTCTCCTGATTTCAGGGGTATTTATAGTGATAGCAAGTTGACAGCTAACCTTAAAAACTGACCTGCAATAGTGGCCTCTGATTGGCTGAGGAATCAGATCATGACACGTGGCAGACCATGACTGGGGGATGTCTATTAACCACTCCCCTTCAGCCATTTGGCACCTGCTTGGGCTCGGCTATTGGGCGAAATTCGATCCTTTTACCCAACTGAGTATAGCCCAGAGATTAAGCCTTATTTTTATTTTAACTAGGATGACACGTGTACGGCTCTGATGAGCCCATGTGTCGTCAAGGGAGCCGTAGATATTTGGCTACAACATTTACCCCTAAAAGGGTTTTCACTGTTGGCCCATCTGACGGTTAATGCCCTTTTACCCAAGGTAGCTTTTTGCTGGCCCGTCTGACGGTTACGGCCCGTTATACAGAAGGTAGTATTTTCAAAATGAAGGAAATGACGCGCCCTTTCTTGTGCTATACCGGTCATATTAGACTGGGGGACTCCCTTTTCGGTCATTCTTGACCGGCTGCGCAGGTTTCTTATTCCTCTATAAATATCCTTGGTGTGAAAACATTCAATCATTTACCACCTCGAACAAATTTTTCTAGAGAGAGAGGCTCTGCAATTTTCTAGAGAGAGAGAGATCGTCCAGCTTCAGCATCCTTCACCGAATTTCCCAGACGTTCTTAGCAGGTATCGTTTCTTTGATCCTTTTATTCTTCTTTATTCTTTATTTTTTCTTAGAAAATCAATAAAATGGAATCATCTTCGTCAAATAATCCTAGCCGACCAAGAGCTTGTCTTGACCCTAGAACCGATACTTCTTCTTCGGCACATTCTAGAGTTGGGCCTCTTCTGGCCGAGTACATATTTTTTCATAGTTTTGGCCGAGAAAGTCAGACGACCCAGTCTTTACCTGTGCAGGGTAATCTGGCGCGCGTCAAGCAAACGGCCCGTCTAAGACGAAAAGCAATAATTCCATCAAACAGCTCGGATATGGAGGAATCGACTGGACGAGTGCCAGATGAGGCAAGGGAGGTCCAAAGTGCTCGGTCTTTGGACGAGGCCTCCTTTGACCATGAGGCGAGACTTCAGAAATAAAAACCGAGACCAAGCATTTCGGCGGGACGCCGATACGGAGGAGATCGGCGAGGGTAATAATGGTAGCGAACCTGAGGCTGCCGAAGAATCAGACGAGGCCTCTACCACCTCGTCAGAGATTAGAAAGCGTTTAGGTCCCCTTTCTGACCCTGGCTTCATTTTAGTTAACCGTAAGTGGTTAGAGAAACTAGGACCGGACCCTAATTTCTTGTCGTCTTTCATGCCCATGCCGGGCTTCTCCTTTGTCATTCCTAATAACGATGCGACGATCCCGAGTGCTCCCGAGGGAGCCATTTCGCCGTCTATAAACTAGCCTTAGATGCTTTGGACTGAGGTTTCCTCTTCACGACTTCATAGAACAAGTGCTTTGCAAAGACTACCACATCGGCCATAACCAACTGGCACCGAACGCTTGGCACAACATCCCGACGTTTATTGCCGTCATGCGAGCTACGCGGCCTAGCCCTTTCCCTTGAAGCCTTTACCCATATCCATTATGCGTCCAAGGTACTGGGGCTATGGACGGAGCATGGCTCAAAGATCGCGAACCGTCCAGGCTTCATGACAGCTTGGGGGAAATCGTCAAAGATGCACGATTGGAAAGCCGACTTCATCTTTTTTACGGGCGTCCAGCGACTATGTCACAGAGAGCTACAGATATTATAATAGATCCGTCACAAATACCGGACGGAAGCGGTCTTGGGTGGAGCCGGAGGACGAATTTGACGAGGAGGTGGTAGAGTACTTCGAGTGAAGGAGTACTCCGGACCCGGCCAGCGATCTTTTAAGGGACCGTCTAACTAGATACCCTTTAAGGAAATGTTTTACCAAGACGACTTCTTGGTCGTTGTCGGCTTGCGGTTGGGCGAGGATAAAGGTATATTTAAAATCATCCAAGTAAAACTCTTCGTCCATAACTCATATGACGAACACATATATTTTTTCTTTTGTATTTTCAGACTCGGCCAGACAACGCCTCGAACCATCTTGGACGGGAGAAATCAGCATGTCCCAATTCACAGATAATTTGTGGAAGGAGTATGCAAAGAGCAGCGCCGAAAAAAGGGCGGAAACAGTGGTAATTCCTTTTTTTTTTTTTTTTTTTTTTTTTTTTTGGTATCCAATTCTTGGACGTGGGTCACTCCAAGAAGGAGAACGTCCAAACTTGGACGGTCAGCTCCTTGGGCCCACGCTAGTCCAAGAATTGGTGTCCAATTCTTGGACGAGAATCACCCAAAGAAGGAGATCGTCCAGACTTGGACGACCAGCTCTTTGTCGCCATGCTCGTCCTAGAACTGGTTCCCAATTCTTGGACGAGAGTCATCCCAAGAAGGAGAACGTCCAAACTTGGACGGTCACCTCTTTGGGACTATGCTCGTCCAAGAATTGTTTTTCAAATCTTGGACGAGGGTCGTCCCAAGAAGGAGAACGTCCAAACTTGGACGGTCACCTCTTTGGGACCATGCTCGTCCAAGATTTGGTATTCAATTCTTGGACGAGGTCACGTCTTTAGTACCATGCTCGTCCAAGAATGGTGTACCAACTCTTGGACGAGGGTCATCTCAAGAAGGAGAACGTCCGGACTTGGGCGGTCACCTTCTTGGAGCCATGCTCGTCCAAGAGTTGGTGTCCCATTCTTGGACGAGAGTCACCCAAAAAGGAGAGCATCCAGCACTGGGCGTTCACCTTCTTGGGGTCATGCTCGTCCAAGAGTTTTGCCCCAAATCTTGGACGAAGAACAACTAAGGGAAGAGATCGTCCAGACTTGGACGGTTACGTCTTTGGGACCGTACTCGTCTGGATTCTTGCATCCAATTTTTTGGCGAGGGTCGGCCATAGAAGAACGTCCATATTTGGACGGTCACCTTCTTGGGGCCATTCTCGTCTGCATTTTTACAATAGTAGTTATTTCTTTTTTGTGGACGATCGATCCGATGCCTTAACTTTTTGCGAAAAATGCTCCTACAAACAAGCTTCCACTGGGAAGTCGTCCTCGTCCGGGAAGAGGCCTACTGCGCCGCCGACCGGCCTCTTCAGCGAAGAAGCCCAAGGGCTTTACAAGGAAGAGAGCGGATAAGTCGGCTCCTCGCCGCCGAGAGTGGGGAGAAAAGCATGCCTCCCCCACAAGCGAAGACTCTTAAAAGAGAGCCGTCAACCGCCGGATCGGCCGAGGAGGTAAGGGATGCACACGCAGTTGTGCCGCTCGGTGTTTTGCCGACCGACTCGCCGAGGTCACCCCGTAGTCCGCCTTTGGCTTTGGTTGCGCCGGGGAGCCGATGCCGCCGCGAGAACTATCCCGGGTTCGCCGGCTCGGTGGCAAAGCTAGTGCCACGATGCCCCTAGCTGTTAGGACGGCATCGATTTCGTCCCGGGTGAGTCGTATTACCCCAACATAGTTAGGACGATGCGGGTCGGTGGACGGTCCATGAGTCCGTCCAATAGACAAGCCATCGTCTTCCCTATCAAGATAACCGACTCTCCCCCTCTTTCGAGATAAGGGCAAAGGCCCCGCTATTCCCCCAACTCCTCCCCCCGCCGATTCGGACGAGGAGTCTTCTCCCGCCTTTGCCAAAATGTCAAGGCCGGAGAAAGAGCGGCGAAGCAGAGCTCTTCAAATGCTTCCCCGAATCCTACATCAAGGGATTAAGGGGAGCGTCCGCCGGGCATGTGGGCTACATGTCTCGGCTACTTGCTGTCGAGGTATTGCTTTATGACTGCCTTGTTTTATACTTGTGTAAATTTTCGCTTTGCAAATCGTCTAACAACTTGCCTTGTTTTCCTTGCCCCAGCTTCTGGCTCGCAGCATGCTAACTGAAGATTGGGCGAGGGAGCTTAGAAAAGAGAATAAACAGACTCGTCCATTTGGCGACTACAAGGGCGACAAGGCCATCCATGATATTGAGATGGCTAACACTCTCCATCGTCAATCCCCGGAGGCTTTGGAGAAGAGATCGGCACTCCCGGAGTCTCGAGAACAAGAATCATCTTGTTAAAATCAACCAGGCTATATGCCGAGCGAGGATCGTCTAAGGATGATCATAGACGCTCTCTCGATGAGTTGAAAGGCGAAAGGGATGTCGCTCTTATTGCCGCCGCCGAGCCGAGAAGAGAGAACATTCTCCTAAGGGCAAGGACTCGCCCGTCCGGAAAGGGAGGCGGCCAAGTCCTTCGACGATGCCAAGGAAGGGTTGAAACAAGTCGTCAATACGACCAAGGACTGGGCCGTCAAAGCCTTTGGGATGCTGGGCCGAGGAAACCGAGGTCCCCGCTCGTTCGTCGTGCCCTGGAGTATCAAGAGAGCGTTCATCGGGCTATGGTATGCGCCGAGGAACCTCCGGAGTTTGAAGAGTCAGACGACGAAGCTGCTGCTGAGGTGGAGACCCCTAAAGACGACCAAGAGACCCGTTCTGAAGACGAAGCCTAAGCTTAGGTTTATTTTCATGCTTCTTTGTAACTCTTCAGCTCCTACTTTGTAATTCTTCACAAATCATATATGAAAGAATATTTTTGTCAATTCCCTGCCTTTTATCTTTCTGAACACTAATTTTGACCGAGTATAATAGCACCTTCGTTCTAAATCATCGGACGATCTGCTTTTCATGAAAATTTACAAAATTTAATCTTAAGTAAAAATGTGACTCGTCCTGAAAAATTGGACGGTCTACAATATGAGTCTTTAATAATTGCATATGCATCCAAGTACCAAAAAAGGTTCGTCTGGACGGCTTGCCAAACAGAAAAACGACAAGATTGCCATCCTAGCATTGAACGATTACAAATTTTTGGACGAGGGTAACCATTGAAGGAGAACGTCTATACTTTGGACGATCACCTTCTTGGGGCCATCTTCGTCTGGAATTTGCCTCCAATTTTGGACGAGGGTCACCCAATGTAGGAGATCGTCCAATTATGGACGATCACCTTCTTGGGGCCATCCTCGTCCTGGAATTGGCCTCCCTTTTTTGGACGAGGATTACCCAATAAAAGAGAGCGTCCATACTTGGACGACCACCTTCCCCGGGGCCACCTTCGCCTGGGGCCATCCGGGTTTTTGGACGACCTTCGATCAATAGCTCGTCCCTATATACTTCGTAATCCCCCGTTCTTGGGCTTAGCTCAATCAAATATCGAAGGGAGCTAAAGTCGAAGAAGGAGAGCGGCCGAACTTGGCCGAGCCTCGCTGAAGTTGATGGGCGAGCGTTAGATACATGTTCACATAATGTTTTAGCCGGCTTCCTTGAGGGAGCAACACTCGTCATTAAGTAGCGATCCCTTACTAGGGTCCGGACTACCTAGTCGTCCGTATTTTTTGAAAGTAAGCATCCTTTACTAAGGGCTTATTTCAGCGCCTTTCTCTCGAGACTATTGACGTTACTTCTTACTAGAGGTTTTGTCAATTTGACGGCCATATATGCATTATTGGCCGGTCTCTTTGAGGAGTGATGTTCGGCGTAAATGCTAGCAATTCTCGACGTTCGCTTTTGTTTGTATTTTTTGTCCAAGTTATTGTCACTTTTAGACGAGTAACTCGATTTTAATGCCCCAAAGTGAAGCAACTTGGTGAAAATAAACAAAAAGATAAGATAGTAGGAATTGTATTATATGGATTTTGCTTGGCCGAAAGCCAAGATGCATGTATACAATTCTTTTCTTACTAATATGTGCCGTGGCACTTTGGAGTAACTACAAAGTACCCTACTTATATCTGACGAGGATCTGAGCTAGACGTGGTACTTCTTTAAGTTGTCTGAATTCCAGGTACGCTGAATAGGTCGTCCATCTAGACTTTGCAGACGAAAAGTCCCACTTTGTGATTTCCCGGACAATCGAATAAGGTCCTTCCCAATTTGGTGTTAGTTTTCCCAACTCTTTAGCTCGTCCAATCGCTTCCATTTTCCTCAGAACAAGATCCCCCACCTTTAGCGGTCGTCTAACAACTCTTTTGTTAAACTCCCGAGCCATACGCAGCTTTATATAATTGCATTCCCGAGCAAGGCATTGCCCCCGACTTCGGGACTTGGTCCAAGGCCGTACACAATGCGACCCGCTTGGCTTCCTCTGTGTATAACATGACTCGTAGGGTGGGCTCCTCGATCTCAATGGGCAAGACGGCTTCAGTACCATAGACTAGCATGAAAGGCGTCTCGCCTGTAGAATTCTTAGCAGTTGTTCTAATGGACCATAATACCAATTGCAGTTCTTCAACCCATTGCCCTTTGGCATTGTCCAACTTCTTCTTGATTCCATTTGATAGAATCTTGTTGAAGGACTCGACTTGCCCATTAGCTTGTGGGTGGGCGACTGCTGCAAAGTGAGCTTTGATTTCTCTTTCTGACAGCCAGTCTTTCAGCTTAGGCGTTTCGAACTGTGGACCATTATCAAAGACGATTGACTGAGGCATGCCAAATCGAGTTATAATGTTCTTCCAGATGAAGCCCTTGACGTCGTTTGTTGTTATTCCTCGCATGGCTTCAGCTTCTATCCATTTAGTGAAATAGTCCACTGCTACAATCACAAACTTCTTTTGCCCAGCGGCCACAGGGAAAGGTCCTAGGATATCCATGTCCATTTGGCAAAAGGCAGAGGGAACAAGATGGGGGTCAAATAGTTGGACGGCTTCTGATGCACATTCCCATGCTTCTGACAACTGTCACATTTCTTTGCATAGCCTATAGCATCCTCCTTTAAGGTAGGCCAGTAGTACCCCGTCCTTAAAGCCTTCTCGCCTAAGGCTCTTCCCCCAATGTGCGATGCACATGATCCCTCATGGAGCTCTTTCAGGACCCCCAAACCGTCTTCTCCCGGTGACGCACTTGAGTAGAGGCCGGTTGAATGACTTCTTGTAAAGTGTCTCGTCCCATAGTTCAAACCACTTGTCTCGGCCTTCACATACTTGGCCTCTACAGGATCCGAAGGCAATCGCCCGTCTTCTTGTATTCAATGATCGGCTCCATCCGAGACATTCCCTCGCCGAGAAACATAACCTCTTCTTGGTCGATGCTCTTTTTGGGTTTGACTTCCCAAAAAACTGTTCTTGGTACATCACCCTCGGCCGAGCTGGCCAACTTTGAGAGAGCGTCGGCTTGATGATTTTCTGACCTTGGTATTTGGTCGAGAACAAATCGTTTTAGTGGCTCAATCTCATCCTTGATCGGGCCGCATATATTTGCTCATTGATGCTTCTTTGCATTCAAAATCTCCGTTGACCCGGGCGACAACTAGGAGAGAGTCCGATTTTGCCTCAATTTCTACAGACTCCAGCCGCCTTGCACATTTTGATTCCAGCCAAGAGTGCTTCATATTCGGCTTCGTTATTGGACGCTTTGAATTGGAATCTTAATGCATATTCAAATTTGTCCCCTTCAGGAGATTGACAAATGATCCCCTCGCTCCACTCCCATTGGACCGTGGGACGATCCATCAACCATGAGCGTCCAATGCTTCCTTCCTTTAGCTGGATCGATATTTGCTTTATGGTTGGCCGAGTAAGCTCAACTATAAAATCGGCCAAGGCTTGCCCCTTAATGGCCTTCTTTGGTTCGAATGATATATCAAACATGTTGAGCTCAACCGCCCATTTTAACATTCGCCCAGCAGCTTCCATCTTCTCGCAGAACTTGCTTCAAAGGCCGATCAAGATAGACGAGTATATCGTGCGCCAAAAAGTAGGGCCTTAGCTTTCTGGCTGGCCATTACGAGGGCCAATCCAAACTTTTCAACATTAGTATACCGGTTTTCCGCGTCCTTGAGCACGTGACTCACGAAGTATATTGGAATCTGGACGGATTCTCTTTCGGCCAACAGGACGGCACTCACCGCTTGAGCGGATACGCCCAAGTATACAAACAATTTTTCCCCTCTGCGGATCGACCAACCTAGGCAAATGTTGAAGATGATCTTTGACCCGCCGAAGGGCAAGTTTCCGCCTCTGCTTGTCCATTCAAACTTGGCTTTTTCTTGATCGTGGCAAAGAAGTGATGGCACTTGTCGCCCGACTTAGACAAAAATCGTCCAAGGGCGCCAAACATCCCGTCGGCCTCTCGCACCTCTTTTACCTTCGAAGGAGACTTCATGTCTAGAACTGACTTGAATCTTTTCGGGGTTGGCTTCTATTCCCTCTCGATCCACCAAGAAACCTAAAAACTTGCCCGACAAAACCCCAAAGACACATTTCTTGGGATTCGGCTTCGACTTGTATTTCCCGAGAGTTTCAAAAGTTTCTCTCAAATCATCTACATGACTTTCTTCTTGACGGCTCTTGACTATCATATCGTCAATATATGCCTCCATATTTCGTCCCTAACTGTGGGCTGAAAAACATCATTGATCAATCTTTGAAAAGTGGCCGAGCATTACGCAGGCCGAATGGCATCCTCACCGGCCCAGTGACGCCCTTTTTCAGTAATGAAGGACGTTTTGTCCCGATCCTCTCGGCCACATGGGGATTTGATGAAAACCCGAATAGGCGTCCATGAAGCTCGGCAAAGCATGGCCAGCCGTGGAGTCTACTAGACGATCCAACTTAGGCAAAGGGAAACCGTCCTTTGGACATGCCTTGTTGAGGTCCGTGTAGTCCACACACATTCTCCAACTGCCATTGGGCTTCGGCACCATAACCACATTTGCTATCCAGGCCTGGATAGTAAGTTGCTTTGATGAACTTGGATTCCAACAACTTTTGGACTTCTTGGTCAACGGCCTGGTTTCTTCCTTGGTCCCAAATGTCTCTTCTTCGACGAACCGGTTTCAAATTTGGGTCGACATTCAAACGGTGGACGGCTACTTCCGGATCAATTCCGGCATCTCTTCGACGCAATAGGCAAACACATCTTGAAACTCTTTCAACAAGTGGACTAGACGACCCTTCAAACCAGGATCGAGCGAAGATCCAACTTTGAGGGTCCTTTCTGGGACGAGCTTCATCCGGAAATACTTCTTCAGGGGCTTCTACCGCTCTGGACGTTCTAATGATAGTCCCATAATGGCCATAACTTCTTCAGACGAGGAGGGTTCTTCCTTGATGATTTCATATTTCCTCTTCTTCTTTGGGGAGATGTTCGGACGCCTTCCTTGAGGGAGCAAGAGGCGTCCGAGGGCTCTCAATGGTCGGCTTTAATCCGGACGTTTTCCTCTCTGCCGGTCATCTTCGTCTCGATCTTTCTCTTTTCCAGGACGTTTTCCTTTTTCGCCGACCACTTGCGTCCGGTCTTGCTTATCGGTTTTCCATGATGATGGTTTTGAGTAGTTAGGTAACATTCCCTAGCCGCCTGTTGGTCTCCATACAAGGAGCCAATCTTGCCGTCATCACACTCATACTTCATCAACATCGGGTGAGTTACTATCACGCCTTTGACATGATTCGGGGTTGGTCGTCCAAGAATGACATTGTAAGTCAGCCAAATCTCGGACCACCAAGAACTTGATAAACGAGTTCTTGAGGCTTCCTTCTCACCAACTCGGACGGGCAACGTGACCGTTCCCATGGGGTGGATGACTCCTCCCCCAAACCCAATGATGGGATGGTGGACGGGGACCAAGTTCCGTTCGTCAAACCTCAACCTGGACAAACAATCGGCACTAATGATGTCCGTCGAACTTCCGGTGTCGATCGGGATTCTTCTCACTCTCAAGTTTGCTATTTTCATTTCTACGACCAAGGGGTCATCATGGGGAGTCCTCGCCCTACCCCGGTCTTGCTCACTAACTACCACCCTTGGGAAGGGCTCGGCCTTCGTCCGATCGGCTAACAAAACTTGGCCGAGCTCCCTAAGGTAGTTTTTGTGCCCTCGATTAGTTGGTCCCCCAAAGAAAAACCACCCGAGATTACGAGAACAACATCTTCGTCATGTGCTTGCACTCTCTTTCTTCTTGTTATGCCAATCATCTCTCCTTGGGAACTTCCTTCCCCCATGCGGCATGTAGGAATTCATCTTTCCTTTTCGGGCTAACTCTTCCAAAGCTCTCTTGAGGTGCTTACATTCATTAGTCTCATGACCACAATCCTTGTGGAAGTGACAAGTATTTGCTCTTATCCCTATTTCTATAAGGTGTTTTCATCTCACTTGGGGCCTTCAACTCATATTGATCCTTGATCTCCATGAGAATGGAATATTGGTCTTTGTTAAACTCAATAGGATTGGATGAGGATGGCTCGGCCAACTTTCTCTTGCTCCTTCCGGACGAAGTGGTGGTCGCAGCTATAGCCCGGGTCTCGGCCTTTTTGGGGTTGCTCTTCTTTGGTCGAGCAACCTCTTCAGCTTCTTGGACTCGGGATGTTTTGCTTCAAAGACACACTTCGGTAGCGTGGATAAATGCTTCCGCCTCTCTCAAAGCCTCAAAGAAGAGTGGAGATTTTCTTCTTAACAAGATCAAACTTGAAACTTCCCGGCCTTAGACCCCCGATGAAGGCGTCAAAGGCTACCCCAAAGATTAAGATCTTGGATCCGAAGTGCTTCTAGGTTAAATCTCTTAACAAAACTCCTAAGGGCCTCCTTAGGTCCTTGGACGACCTTGCCTAGGTGCATGCTTGTCTTTTGTTCTTGCTTGTTGGCAACAAAATGACTAGTGAATAAGAAACCGAGTTCGAGTAAAATTATTGACCGAATTGGGGGGAAGATTATTGAACCACTTCCGGGCTACTCCCTTCAAGGTAGTGGGAAATTCTTACACCAAGTAGCATCGTCCACTCCTTGGACATACATCCGATGTTTGTAAGCGCACGGTGATCATCGAGGATCAGTTGTTCCATCAAAAGGCTCAATGGTTGGGAGTTTTACCTTTGGGAAGGGGGGCGCCTCCATGATCCCGGCCGAGAATGGGGTAGGCCGGTTGATCCGGGAGGGCTCCCATGTCCCTCAATGGGTATGAACTCCTTGCGATACTCTTTCATTACGGGATTGGATGAAGTGTTGGCCGGTTTTGGACGCCTATAAACCATGGGCCGAGCCACGGTCTTCTCCCTGTCGTGGATGGACAAGAGAGTGGCTTAAGCTTCGGCCTTCCCCTCGGGACGACAACCTCAAAGGAGGGTCTCTCGTGTATGGGGTAGATCCCGTAGGCCGAACGTTGCAAAGCCGCAGCCCTCTTTGCCTCTAGATACTCCCAGCGCTCGGTTTTTATTCTCAGTGCCCACTAGGATGGACATGGTCCCGGGTCCTCACCACCGGATTCCAGTCCATCTTTCTTCTCTGTTCGGTATCCTCTCGGTCGCTTTCCTCTCGCGGTCCTTCTAGAGGGTTCCCGACGAACAAGTCGACTAGGACCCCGGACGATCTACTTGAGAACATCCTCTAGGACGAGGTGGATTGTTAGCAATCGGGGTTGTGATGAAAAAACAACATATTGCTTTTAATCTGCTTCTGGACGACCTCCGCCATCCCGGGGTCCGGAAATCATTCAAAACATTCTCCGGATGGGCGGCGTCACCGGACGATCTAGATTAACCTGGATGACCGGTTCTTGGCTTGGTCCAAGAACATTGACGATGGATGGAGGCCTATCTCTTCCTCGAGGTGGTCTTTCATGCTCCACCGTATCTTCGACATTAACTTGAAGGCTTCGATTTCTAGCAATGTTGGATGATTGACAATCGGTCATTGTTACGTCTCCCCACGACGGCGCCAAATGTTTCGTCCACTTGTCCAACAAGTAAGTCTGAGGCTTAGCTTCCTTGTCGAGCAAGTAGAGTAGTATCTTGAGTGTTCTTCAGATGGAGACTTGTGCAACAATGCCCGAATTATAGCTTGATCCTTAGCCTTGGCTTCGCTCCCGTACTCGCACAAAGGGACCCACCCCGGGAGGTTTGGGTAGTGGTTCCCCCTCCGATGCTTAAGTCGGTTATCGGGAGTTGTGAGAGAAAGTAGAGATAGAAAGAGAAAGTGAGAGAGAATTTATCGGAGTAACTTTACACTTGTTTGCATTGAATGTGTTTTCTCCCGATTTCGGGGTATTTATAGTGATAGCAAGTTGACAACTAACCTTAAAACCGACCTGCAATAGTGGCCTCGATTGGCCGAGAATCGGATCATGACACGTGGCGGCACCATGACCGGGGATGTCTATTAACCACTCCCCTTCACCCATTTGGCACCGTTGGGCTCTCGCTATTGGGCCGAAAATTCGATCCTTTTACCCAACCGAGTATAGCCCAGAGATTAAGCCTTATTTTTATTTTAACTAGGATGACACGTGTACGGCTCTGATGAGCCCATGTGTCGTCAAGGGAGCCGTAGATATTTGGCTACAACAGCGTGCATATAATTCTAATTCCCTATGTTATGTGGAAAAGGGTATTTTATAAAATAGAGAATTATCGGGGTGTTACAGTTATTTTTATTGTTACGCTTTCCTCTTTAGTCCTTTTTTTATTGTTACATTTCGACTTTTTCCTTATATGATAATCTATCACATCAAGTTTTCACACTTTTCCACCTCATATACCTCGCAACTCATTTTATTAAGGAAAAATTGACAAAGAGGTGTGAACTTTGAGTGATAATTTTTAAAAGGTCTGAGCTATTGATTAACCTATATATGTCCCTACTTTAGAGGGTCTTAACTTTTAATTGGCATCAGTGACTTGAAACTGACTTGAAGTTAAAAGTACGTGAGATTTTTAAAAAATTGTCAGTTTTAAGTTATTGAGCCCCACTAAAAGTTAAAACCTCCTAAGTAGGGACATAGGTAGGTAGGCAGATCCCTATCAATTTTTCCATTTAATCCACCGAAAACTTTCCCGCTAGGATAGTTCAATCCTAACTCTCTTCTATTTGTTTATTTTCTATAATATTTTAATACTTATTTTACATTTTCCAAAACAAAATATTATTTTATTGTCTTTGTTTTTTGCACAATTTTCTCGATCCTCCGGAGTAGAGTGTAACAAAAAAGAAAAAAACAAAAGGAGTAACGTTGGTTAGAAACCTCTATAGATTTTTGGGTTGTGTGAATTGCGAGTGTTTTTTCATTTGTAGCTTTAGACAGAAGAAGAGAAAGAAAGAGCCGCAGCGAAGCCCCACTCCCACTCCCACTCCCACTCCCACAGTCCCACTCCATCTCAGTCATTTCTTTTCTCTCTCTCCTCCTTGCCTCCTCTTTCTAAGGCGTTCAGAACTTCAGATCCATGAATATGTTGGCTGCGTCTCTGGTGTCTTGGTGCTGGGAAGTGGCCTGTTAGTGGTACCTGGTGATCCTGTGACTGGCTGCCGTGCTGGTGCCTGGTGGAGTCTTTCCGTGAGTGTTGGATCTTCTGCCCGCGTCCCCTGCCGCCTTACGTCGCTGCGTTTTTGCAGCCTGCAGGTCAGCTTTTTCTTCTTCTTTTATTTCCGTTTTGCATCTGATTTAATTCTTGATATTTAGGCTTACGGTTTTATGAATTCATTTTGAATTTTTGGATTCGTGAAATCTGTGAATTTATGGATTTGTGATTAGTGAATTATTCTAATTTATGAATTGTCAGTTGTGACTAGTGAACTAATTGTCATGTTTATGGGGTTTTCTTATAGTTTTTTAATGTTGAATCGAAATGGGAGTAAAAAATTCTAGTTGATATATTTAAGGAATTTTCTCTATAATTGTGTTGTTGATTAAGGCTACGATGAATTAGCAATAGAGATATGACAATTAGAAGAACAATTAAGAGTTGAAATTTTGATGTTTTTTTCATAAATTAGACTCTAATTAGATATAATCACCATATTTCAGAATCTGTAACAGAAAACAAAAGAGGAATATTTCAATTCCTTTTTCCAAAAAGGACACAAAATGAAAGTGGGTATAATTTTAATCTAATTCTTCCAGGGTGATAATTCCTGGCTGTTCGCGAACAGTTTGGGATCGAGTCGGTCAAAGCTAGGTCAAAGCTCGACTCGTGGTGGCTCAGCTCGTATTCA
The DNA here is from genome assembly GCA_947646795.1 of Beta lomatogona. Classification (NCBI taxonomy): domain Eukaryota; kingdom Viridiplantae; phylum Streptophyta; class Magnoliopsida; order Caryophyllales; family Amaranthaceae; genus Beta; species Beta lomatogona. The sequence goes on along the minus strand of CANSNZ010000777.1, from coordinate 157,479 downwards.
AACTCTCGCTCGAAAGCTCGTGAACAGGCTCGATTATACTTTTATATAGAAAAATAATATATTTATATAGATACATAAATATATTAACCTAGATAACACAATGATAAGTTAATAGTTCCATTGTCTAAAAGAAAACCTATAAATTTCAAATATTAAAAAAGGAAAAACAAATAAACATGTAAAAACTAGGGGTGATAAAGAGTCAAGCCTGTTTCGTGAAACAGTTCGAGGTCGACTCGTTTAACATTTGGCAAAGTTCGGCTTGTTAAGTTTCGAGCTCGGCTCGAGCTCGAAAAAAATCTTAAATGAACACAAGCGGAGCGAGACCTCAGTTCGGGCTCGGCTCGATCGATAAGCAGCCCGTTCCTCCAACTCAATTAAGCTAACAATATTAATCTTCATGCAATAGCATGGAAGATCAATTTTTTGGCGATAGTTTACTATATCTTGAGAAAGATTTATCTATAAATGTAAGTACTTTTAGGTTGTATTTGGATTTTGTATCTTTTTGAATTTAATTGTTTCTGAGTTTGTTTGTATATTGCAATATTATGCTACCCTTGACTCAAAATTTTGGATCCGCCAGTCAAAGTAGCGCAGGAGAGTCAGTATCAGCAATCACTCCAATCCTCCCCCAGGCAGGCGTAAATTAGCAGTAGCCACAGGAGCTCGTGCCGAGGCTGTCCACGCACCTCAGCTGAGCTAAGCTGAGACAGTTCTCTGACCACAATGGGCAATTGCGGCACTAGAGAAGAATCTGCTGTTGTATCTCATGCTCAAGGTGGGTGGACCACTTCATTTTCTCCCTCCAGATGTAAGGCCTTTTCTGTTGATTTTTTTTATGTGTTTTTCTTGGTTGATTTGCAGTTCATCAGCTTCACTTGCTAACCTCATTGCAAGCAGCGGCAGCAACAAATAGCAATAGTAGAAATGGTCATGGTGGAGCATTGGAAAAGAAACAGCAGCATAGTAGCAATAGGTCAGTTTCAGATGTGAGCGATCCTTCATCTACTCCTCGGTTGATGGGCGTGGAAGAAGACTCGAGGGAAAACGTGGGACTGTATACAGATGTAATCGCTTTTACACTGTATGAGTTGGAGACCATCACCAAGAGCTTCCGTTCAGACTACATTCTTGGAGAAGGAGGCTTTGGTACCGTTTACAAGGGTTACATCGATGAGAATGTCCGTGTTGGCCTTAAATCTCTCCCAGTTGCGGTTAAGGTTCTCAACAAAGAAGGTCTTCAGGGCCACAGGGAATGGCTTGTATGTCGTCCTACTTCTTTTGAAATTTCTTTTCCTCTTCGGTCTCAATCCTTGATAGTTGACGTCTCTTTCCTTCTTTTCTCACAGACGGAGGTCAATTTTCTTGGCCAGCTCAGACATCCTAATCTTGTCAAGTTGATTGGTTATTGCTGTGAGGATGACCACCGCTTACTCGTCTATGAGTTCATGTTTCGAGGAAGCCTTGAAAATCACCTGTTTCAAGTATGTTATTTCCGCCTCTTCCTCTTTTCTTGTGTGTTCTCTTCTTTTCACATTGGAATATGTTCAATTGTATTTTGCTAAATTATGAATCCCCAAGATGATAACAGTGTGAATGCACTTAATTTAGAGTCCAGGTTGTTGTATTTCTTCGAATAGCTTTTAGTGTCCCTGTGATCAGTATATGATCATTGCGCAACTTGTAAACAATGTTATGCTGCTTCTCTAGTTCATATTACTTTAATACATTGTTGCTGGATGTTGTTAGTTTATATGTCAGCTTAAGTTGTTATGGCTTTTCCTGAGGCACGCAGAAGCAGTTGTTCCCTTATCGTGGTCGACAAGAATGATGATAGCCCTTGGAGCAGCTAAAGGACTTGCCTTCCTTCACAACGCTGAAAGGCCTGTTATTTATCGCGATTTCAAGACATCTAATATACTTCTAGACTCTGTATGTTTCCTCATCTTTGCTGTTTCAATGTTCTTTTCATTTATTTGAAATTTAAGTGGATCAAATATTTCACATCTTCTGGGGATTGTTTTTTGGTTGCTATGTTTGATGACTGGGAAACAAACCTGTGTTGGTTTGTTGTTCTGTTCTGGACAAACAGTTGCTGGTAAACTTGCCTGCATGTATCTGTGTGTGTATTTTTTTTTTTTGGGTGGTGGTGGTGGTGGTGTTGGGGGGGGGTGTTAATGAGAGCGAAGTTGATGATAAGAAAATGAGAGATGCACTTGCTGGGAAATCGATAGCTGACACTTAAGAGTAAAAGCCAACTGATGACACATCTGTCAAAAGTCCTCATTTGTGTGGGCAAAATTTTGTTAGGGCGTTCAAATTTTCTTTTTGATACTTTTGTATAATTGAAGCCATGTATACCATGCGCTTGATCTTTCTTTCCTCTAGTTCTTCATATAGGGGTGTTTCCATGTGTTTGAGGGGTTGGTAGTTCGTCTCTTAACCATCCTTTAATACATTGGTGACACCTCCTTGATATCCTTCATTCATGGGTTCTATTACCTAGCCTCTTAAAATCCATCAATGACCATCCCTTTCAATCTGGGGGAGAAGGCTTGGGAACCCGGCGGGGGAAAAGAGAAAAAAAAACGAAGGGGAGCTGTGAGAGCCTCCACTTTGCTGTTAACTGATGACACTCATATTGCTGAGTGTAAGGAGGATGGAAGGAGAGAGAGCCTGGAGAGGGAAATAAAAGGAACCAAAAGGGGGGGGTTAGTCCACCTCAGGAGTGAGGTGCTTAGTGTTTGGGTGCACTGCTGGCATGGCAATGGATTGAGGAGAAAGATTATTTTCCTGTTCCTTTTTGTGTAGGGGTGGGGGAAAGCAATGATGGAAGCTGATGAAGGACATTGGGCCATTGGCAGGTTCACAAATGGACTCCTTTCTGTGGCGTAGGGATGCTCTTGACGTACCTGGTGGACAAAGGAAAAGGGGGATCATGGATATAAGGAAGGAGGGAGTTGGATGCTGTGTGCAACATGGCACCTATTGGTGTATTTTTTTTTTCTTGTGATGGTGATGGGTTTGGGGGGGGGTTGCTGACATACATTAATCTTCTACTTAGTCATGTTTGAAGGAGAAAGGGACGGAAAGGGTTTCATTTGGGGAATTAGTTTCACATAATTTTGTTTGATGTAGAAGCATTGCCCTGAATGTCTGATCTCTACCCACATGTAGGGATGTTATTGATGTGCAAATACCTCTCATTTATTTCTTGTATGTGCTTTCTGCCTCCATTTAGGATTATACGACAAAGCTCTCTGATTTTGGACTTGCAAAAGCTGGACCCCAGGGGGATGAGACCCATGTATCAACTCGTGTTATGGGAACCTACGGATATGCTGCTCCTGAGTATGTGATGACTGGTATGTATGGCACAGAGCTTAAGCAGCCAACCAAATAATATACTGTTTTTTTCCCCCGAGGCTTGTTTTACTAAAATTGTCTCATATGACGGAGGACAAAGTGCTACAATCTTCTCCGTAATTTTATTAATCTTTCTAAATTAAAAATACAAGCTTAGAAGATCTGAGAGGAAGTGCTTTGTTGAATACATGGTACCCTCATCTTTTTCAAATGTCCACCAGTTGAAGTATTTATGCCCATAATGTTATCTTTTCATCGATTAATATGATTAGGTAGATGTTTTTTTCATTCTAATCTCATTTTTGGGTATGAAATCAATTTAATTAGCCTAAACTTCTCTATTCAAAGTGGGAAGGAATAAGTTTGAAGTTAACTTTTCCCTACTTAATGACAAATTGGCTAATAACATCACTTTCAAAGGCCCTAATTGAAGTTAAGAACACACAAAGCATCTCACTAACGTAATTTATTATTGAAGAGATTATAGTATATGCATCACTGAGACACTGGAATAGGCGAGGGTACAATGAAGAATTTCTATGAATACAAGGGAAGACCATAGAAACACCCAAATACTATTAGTGAGAATTATTATTTGTAAACACCAATAACTATGACAATTTGTATTGAACTTCCCTCTAATTTGCCTTACTTCTCCAATTAAATACATAAACATTTTCTGTCATTAGCCATCAGACTGTGAGCGAACTTCCCATATCGTGCATAATATTAGCTGCTAGCTTATTGTAGTAAGAATTAAAAAGATAAAGCCTCATACAAAACGTTATAAAAGTACAAAAATAACCCCCCCTCACAGGGGCATCCAAACACCTTTCGTTTCCCTTCATGTTGCTATATGCTCCTCCCCTACCAACCTCCACCCCCCCCCCCGACCAAGCTAGATTCCCCTCTTAAGTCTCAACCTCCTATTTTCATCTTTATCTTCTCCTTCCCCTTTCACATATACCGAATCTGTCATCATGGAACTAGGGTATGCGTATAGTTCCAACCCTCTTGTGTTTAAGATTAAGAACAGAGGATTCAGATCTCAATAGCCAATTTTAACCAAGAAAATGTTCAAACGATATGAATTCGGTAGTTTATGGTGCAGGTTTTCACTTCCCCTCTATCTCTCAATCTTTTGATAAGGTAGTTTAGCCACTGAGGATTTGTTTGAGGGGTCACAGTTGTTTGAGCTCAGTGGTTGGAATATTGGAGGTGGCTGTTGGACATAGGCCTAGGTAATGGTAGGGGAGGGGTGTTTGTGGAGAGAGAGGAAACGAAGGTGGTCACAGATAGGAATGGCAATGATGCGAGGCGAGCTCGAGTTTGATTATGCTCGACTCGAACTCGAAAACCCATACCCAAACTCGATCCGACTCGAAAATTCGCGAGTTTGAAATTTTCAAGCTCGAATTCGAACTTGGAACCCAAACTGGAGCTCAAACTCGAACTCGTTTCAAGCTCGAACTTGGTTAAAGTTCGAACTCGAACTCGGTTCCAGGTAGCCTGTGCGGGAGCTTGCAGCGTGGATGCGTGGTGGAGTCTGGCGTGGACGCGTGGTGTGCGAGGGCTTGCAGCGTCGCCTGAAGTAGTGGCCTCTGGCGTCGACGCGTGGTGGGCTTGCAGCGTCAGCTGAAGTAGTGGACGCGTGGTGGGCCTGAAGCGTCTCCCCGAATTAGGGAGATTGAGTCATGGAGATGGAGATGGAGATTGGAGAAGGAGGGGGAGATCGGAGAGGGAGGCGAGCAATTTGCTACTGGTGTGATTTTTTTTAGGGTTGAGTTTGTGTCTTCCACTCTTTCTTTACAATGGACGGCTAAGATTATATTGTTGGGTTTCTGTAAATCCCATCCATTAATATAGTTCTATTTTTTATAGGAAAAATTTTCTTGACTCATTTAATGTACTGTTTTTCATGTTTTTTTTAAAAGAAAAGTTCAAGTATTTTTTTTTTAAAAAAAGGTTAAACTTTCTTAAAAAAATTATAAGTATATATATATAATGTTTTCGAGTATCTCACGAGCTTTTTGAGTCGAATATTAGGTTGCTCGACTCGTTAACATGTCGAGTCGAGCTTTGACCGAGTCGAGTTCGAGTAGCTCGCGAGCTGTCTCGACTCATTGCCAGCACTAGTCACAGAGGGGTATGGTGAGCAGAGGGATAGTGTCTCTTATGCAGTTTTGGTGGCGAATCTGGCAATTGATGGCATTGAGGAGGTGGGATTGTTTAGTCAGAGTTCAAGGGGAATTTAATGATTTATTATTATATCCAAAAGCTTTTACTCGGGTAAAAATGAGATTTTATTTGTAAAGTTAGCAGAGTTGGATGGAGAGCATCGACTTGTGCTATGGTGTTTATTCTATCTAGATTCAGGCTCAAGGGTGATTTAAGAGTGGCTTTGAGATCAAGACTTCTACTGAGGAGGCCAGGAGTAGTTTGTTGACAAAGGTTTGTGTAAATTAACATGGATAATAACGATTAATTTTTCCCCGTCACCCCCTCTTCCCCACCCCCTCCATAAAAAAGTATAAAATTACATAAAACTAAACTTTCTTCACATTTACGCATCCTGCTGGGACCAGAAGAATGAAGTTTTAGTATGTCACAACTTTCTCTAGTGCTTGTAAAATGGAAATTTGTTGGAAGAATTGGGGTTCTGATATGTGCTTACCCAGTCTTCCTTGATTTCTCCATGGGTCTCCTTTTCCTCGTTTCAATACTTCATATGGCAGGGATTGTATTTATGCCAATTATATTACTGTCTGAATTGGACTATACTGTTGTCTGACCTGGAACTGGCTTGAACGTAGGATGCAGGTGCTAAACCATGTCTGCTTCCAAGTGCATCGACTAAATGGACCCTTGACTTAAGTTTTTCCACCCCATGAATTTGCATATCTATCCAAAGTCCTCAAATGCAGTCTTGTTGCATCTTTGGTGCAGAAAGAAAGTGGGTCTAGCTCATCTTAGAGGAGCTTTTTTCACTGTCATATTTCGTTTTTGATGATAGTTGCAAATTACAGTTGCTTGGTTGCTTACAATTTTGTTTTCATTTCATCTTTTGCCTATCATATAGGTATTGATAAAGAAGAGAGGGGTTTTTAAACATGTTCTATTGGGAACAAGAGAAAGGGGTAATTTCATAAATTGCACTTTGGAGTTTGGAGTGGGCACCATCACCTCTCTTCTCTCTGTTTCTCTATAGAACATGTTCTCCAAGTAGTTTCCTTCATAAAGAAAAGGGCCTGCAAATTGGCCACCTTTGTCGTTTACCTTTATTGTTTGTTTGGACTTCTCTTTTAATCTTTTTTGGAGTATATGTAAGTGGGGATTCTGACTAGAGTTTATGTGAGCAGGTCATCTCACAGCTAGAAGTGATGTTTACAGCTTTGGAGTTGTACTCTTAGAGCTATTGACAGGAAGAAGATCGGTTGACAAGACCAGGCCAAGTAAGGAGCAGAACTTGGTGGATTGGGCTCGACCAAAACTCAATGACAAGAGAAAACTTTTGCAAATAATAGACCCTAGATTGGAGAGTCAGTACTCGATACGGGCGGCTCAGAAAGCCTGCAGTTTGGCATACTATTGTCTGAGCCAAAACCCTAAGGCAAGACCCTTGATGAGTGACGTAGTTGAGACTCTGGAACCTTTACAGAGTAGTGGTGATGGTGTGGGTGAAATATCATCTACATCCTCGTCGTTACCAGTATCAGCATTCAGAAGTAAGCGCACTACTCAATTTACCACAAGAGGATGTCACGATAATGTTAGTGCTGCTGCTAGTTGTCGCTCACCTAATCCAAACTGTTCTCCCAGTGTTCCTGCACCTTGCCGAGTGAGATGACTATTAAATGTTTGTATACAGCTCCTAGTGTCTACCTTACACGCAACCTTTATAGCAAGTTAATCATCCACCTGCTTGATGTGATGTAAATGGTTTATTTGAGGTGCTTCCAATCTATTATGCAGATGGCCAACGTTTGTTTTCTTATTGCAGCTTTTTCACATACCATTCCATTTTCGGTAATTGTGACTTTGTTTCGTCATAATGACGAACTTGCTCTTACACGCAACCTGTTATAGCAAGTTAATCGTAGTTGCACTTTTTCACTCTTTATCATATTGCGTAGTTAAATATTTTTTTTTTTTGGAGGGGACTAAAATAGGAGTTCCTGCTTCTAGCTAGCTCAATCAGTGCGCTGAAGTTCCGTCTTTTTAATCTCTTCGCCGGGAAAGTTGAAGTCTTCCTATTCACGGAGCCAATGAATCTCTTTCTAGTGGCTAACTTTACCAAGAGGGTTACCTGCCACCCTGTAGATCTCAATCTAACGGAAGCTTTTGGAACCACATTGCTGCCGTTGTCCTTCGGGCATGCCTCCTACGCTTACCGCTTACCTAAGCTCTTTTAGCATCCCCATCGCGGGGGTGGGGGTGCGGGTGTAGTCGGGTTGTGGAGAGGTGAGAAGTGATACATGTATAGCAACCAGGGAAGGGTCCAATAACCCGGGGGTATTTATACGGAAAGGTGGGGAATAGTGTTAGGAAGATTTTGCCGCGACATGGAACTAAAACACGGTTAAGTACTTTTCAGTTCCTAAATGCGATCACCTTGTTTCAGTGGTTGACTTTGGACCTATCTCTTATTGGTTAGTCCTTTTGAAGTACATATTTGAACTGGTGTATAGTTAAACCTTGTTCTTTTGGACTTATTTTCAGTTCAGTTTAGTTTCTCTCGGTTCAGTTTCACCCACTCCAAAAGAACGGGGCCTTAATTGAAACTTGTTTTTACGTGGCATCATATCCTCTAATCAAGGAGCTTTTGTCTGGTCAACCAGAATCCTTAACAGAAACATATCTTTATAAGAAAGTCTATGATTCTATTTCTTGGAATTTTTGAATGAATTGTTGTGGGCTTTAAATTTTCCTTCTAAAATGGTTGGGTGGATAATGTGCATTGTTTTTTCTCCATTTCCTGAATGGTTCTTTGCATAGTTTCTTTCTTGAGAGAAAAGGTATCTAGTAGAGGGATCCCTTGTCTTTTTTACTTCGTGTAATGTGTGTATGGAATATCTCTCTAGATTAGTCATGTATGTTGATGCAAAACCAAACTTTCAATTTCATCGGAGATGTAATCCCCCGTAATTTTATGAATTTTATAAATATATTTTAATATATAGTTATTTATATTTTAATATATTTTAGCATTTTAATGATTTAATTCTTCAAAGATTGACTATTTGAAAGTCAAAGGAATTGTATTAATAATTTATTCAAGTCAAATATTTATTAAAGTCATGCTTTGAAAGTACTTGAAATGTTTGAAATACCTATTTAGATTTGAAAAGGGAGTTTAAATGGGCTTGAGGAACCCAAATACTAATTCTAGTGATGTTAGGAGTTCAATCACCATTCCTATTCATCATCAAACTCTATTTGAGCCCAATTGCTTTCCTCCTGCCACAAGGGAAAACTATATAAACCTCCTAAACCCCAAATTTTTCCCACGCATTATTTTCTCTCTCCTCCTTCCTCCATCACTTTTGGCCTTCTCTCTCTCTCCTTGCGTTTTTTTTTTCTTTGCACTGGTTTTCTCTCTCTTCAGCACTCCTCCTCTCCTCCCGGTTTCTTCTCCGGCCACCGCACCTCGCCGGGGACACCAGTCGCTGCTGTCGCCGTCTGCCGCCCTTCCTTGGCCGACGTTTCCTTCTTTCCTTGTTGCTTTGGTTTGTTTCTTTTCTTCCTCCTCAAGTTTTATTCAAAGATTGTATTTTTAGGTTTTGTTTTAATTAGTTTATGTTTAAAAGTTATAAGTTGATGATTTATTATTGAATCTAAGTTATATAATTTGTGTATTGATAAAATAAAATTCAGATTTGCGTATTTGGGTTTAAAGTAGATTTTAATTATCAAAGCATGAATTTTTAGGGTTTTGAAAGTTAGAAATCATAGTAGTTTATTATAAGTTATGAAAGTTACTGCCTTTATGTTTCAAAGCATGTTTAAGTATGTTTAAGGAGAGTTTTAATAAATTATATGTTGCTGGAATTTTAAAAAGGATGTTATTAAAGGAGTTTTAAGGATTTTAATGACTAGTATAGTAGTACTATGCTATGAAGTATTAGTAATTGAAGTTTTAATGATGGAAACAACTTCTAAAATGTATTTTAATGTTGCTGGAAATTATTTGAGTATTGATTATAAATTTATATTGGTTATTTTAGGCGGAAAATTCTCTCTAGGCGACTTTTAAGTTGGTTAAAGTGGCATCCCAGTTTCTCTACACAAGGTACGTACTACGTACATACCTATGTGTTGATTGAGATAATATCATGATTTTAGGAAGGAAAATTATGTAGTATCATGTATAGGAACTATGTTGAGTTCATTTATGATATTTATTATGTTGGATTTTGCATGTTTTATGCTGTTGTGTAAACATGTTGATTTTGAGATTATATTATGAGATTTATATTATGTTTGTATGGAAGATTGATGCAAGCATGTTGATTGGGAACTTTATTTTATTACTCCCTCCGTCCCGTAAAGATCGAACACTTGTTGGGACACGTAGTTTAAGGTGATAAGTTATAGTGTGGTTATCAAATGTTATTTTATTTAAAAAGTAGATGTGATAGGAGTTGGTGGGGTAGTTTTTATTAGAGGAGAGAGAAACTTATGTTGCTTTTTATTGATAAAAGGTAGAGTGTGGGCCAAAGATGTGTAAAAGAAATAATATATTAATGGTGGGACCATGCCAAAAAAAGAAGTGTTTAAACTAATTTGGGACAAACATAAAAAGAAAGTGTTCAGACTATTCTGGGACGGAGGTAGTAATTCACATGGGGGAATTAATATATTTATTAGTATTGGATCATGATTGATCATTGTTCCCTTTTGAGTATTTCACTAGTAGAGAAATGATAATTTGCGTCTCCCTATTTGCGTCGGACAAAAGAAAGACTGACGCAAATGTTCAAGAACAGATGATTTGCATCGCATGTTAAAAAACATCCGACGCAAATAACCACAACAAATGAGTAAAAAGAAGATTTGCGTCGGATGTTTACGAATGTTCGACGGAGATGATTAAAGCCTAAAGTTTTTGGATCCGACAATATGCGTCGGATTGTCCCTAGTGTGCGACGCAGATGATATTTAAACCAGTATGGGCCATGATTTGCGTCGGATGGGCCATGACACACGACGCAAATCATGGGTTCCACATTTAGGGTTTTATTTCCAAAATACACGCTCACTTACTCCAGCCGTTTTCCATTCTCTTTCACTCTCAAACTCTCTGCTCCTCACTATACTCTTCCAACTCAAACCCACAATTTTCCTCTCTTCTCTCTCCAAATTCTTCGTCAAATTTCTTTCTCCAGCCGTTTCAATCATGAAGGGAACATGACGACTATCGAAGAATTTGATTTTGAGAGCCTCTCTACTTCTTCGTGAGAGCCTCTTCTCTCTTCTACTTTTGCCCTAATTTTGATTTTGAAGACCAAGTCACCGATTCCAACATCTTCAGGTTTTCGTAGGTTCTGAATTTGTGATGGCGGTTCTGGGTTTGTGATGGCGATTCCGGGTGCGACGTTCTAACAGGTTTTCGCCCCATCGTTGTTGTACTGTTGGGTTTAGTAGCTCCGCTACCTTCGCCGGGATGCTGTTGCGACGCTCACCACCAGTTGAGATCGGAAAGCTTCAAAGAAACTCAAATAGAGACGGTTCACAAGAGTGAACTTGAAAAGGCGACGTTCGTAGAAAAATCGAACCTGTTAGAAGGAATTGGAATGGGGCGACGTTCTCCATCTCTAACAGGTTTGATTTTTTTTATTTTTTATTTTTTATATCAGATTTTTTTTTTACTTTTTTAGATTTGAAAATAATGGCCTTTCGTTTATTTATTTTTTATATCTCATTTTTTAATAGAAGAGGGCGACTATGTTAACATCAAAGCAGAAGTTGACGGCGAAGATTGAAGAATATTGAATTTGCCTTCGAATTTTAACATCATTCAGATTTGAGGTTATTTTTTTTAAGTTTTTCCCCTAAATTGTATTGGATTAGCCGATTTCAGATTGGATTAGCCTTCGATTTTTTTTTTAATTTTTTTGGATCTATGTAATTCAAGTTGTAATAATTGTAAATTTTTTTTCTCATAATTTAGTGTAGAGTTATTCCTTTAATGGTTGGATATTAATTTTTAGGGTTTTTTGTGTGTTAGATCTGATTTTTTTGGGTTTAAATTGTATAATAATAATGTTCCTTAATTGCTCTTTTTCTTTCTTTTGGCTATAACAAAACCAATCGAACTGCGGTTAGATATTGAATATTTTTTTTGAATGGTATTACCTATTTGCATCGGATGTAGTTTCTGTCTGACGCAAATCACTAATCATTTGCATCAGATGTTGTTCTACATCTGACACAAATACCCCCAACATATGGCATGGTTTTCGACTATTTGCGTCGCGTGGTGCCATCCATCCGACGCAGATGGCCCAAATTTACGTCGAATGTGCATCCGACGCAGATTATATTTGGGCAATTTGCGTCGAGGCTTGTGGCGTCGGACCCCAATCCGACGCAAATGATGGTCTGGGATCCGACGCAAACCGTCATTTATGTACTAGTGTTTCACTGCTTTATAAGGACCGATGGCCTTATTTGGTAAGTTGATATTTTCTACCTATGAAAGGTAATTTGGTTGTTGGCTAGGTTCAACAGATAAGAAGGATTGGATTAAATTTGAAAGTAATCTTGGATTGTTAAGTTGTGTGATCACTTATCTAATCCTAAGATAAAAATGGAAGTTTGTAATTGTTTATTGATTGTGATGTTTGTTGTACTTGTGAGTCATAATAAGTAATTACTGGTAAATCATGTAAAGTGAAACTGGATAGCAATAGCTTTAGACTGGTGCACGTCTGAAGTGTTGGACAATTAGGAATTGGGGTACATGGTGAGCGGGCCATGGCTTTTTCTGGGGCCGAATTGATCACCGTATCCTATTTTTATTTCAAAGGTTCCTCGATATCATAGGTCATGGGAATACGGAGTCGCGCCCGTATTTCGCATTCCAAAGGGAAGGCTGATTTTAGTTAGACAACTCGGTCCATTGACTATTCCATTTAAAGTAATAAGAATGTTGTTAAAGTTTAATTCAGTAAAAGTTATCTGCAAGTTATTATACTATTATTTATTCCTGCCTACTATTTATTAGTATCATGTTAGGATTGTTTACTTGTTTAGTATGTAGTACTCAGCTTTGCTGATTACGTGCTTTTGTTGTGTATGTTGATCATAGCTTTGCCTTATTGATCCTGTGATGACCCATTTCGGTGAGCAGTCTCTAGGGATCAATAGTGCATTGTCTATCTACAGGTTTGAAGATGAGCATCATTGGTTTCGGGATTTTGGAGAGCTTGTGTAGTTTATGTTCAGTACTTTTGAGTTATACTTTTCATAATTGGTTTAATTTGGTTTTAAGGTTGACTTTGGTTTTGTTGGTTGGTTTTGGAGTTGACTTTATTGTTGACTAAATTTTATTTATAAAGTTTATTATTATTGCTTTCCGCTGCAAAAAGCCGATATGTTTTCACACGGGCGATAATACTTTGATAATTCTCTATGTTTTATATTAAAAGGTATTTTAGAAAAGAGAAAATTGTCAAGGTGTTACAGAAGATGTTGAATCATCTCTATTTTGCTGATGGTTTGTTACTTGTTTTGCAGAGGTGGTATTCATTCTATGAGATTTATAAATCATGTGTTCCCGATGAAATAAGTCAAAAGATAGTTAGTTTATCTCGTTCTCTAGCATGGTAAACTGCCTTTTAAATATCTTGGCGTGCCTGTTTCTCCAAAGAAGATCTTCTTCTGTAATTGTGAAATTTTGATCGAAAGAATCTAAAGAGGATAAGAATGTGGGTTTTCGACATCTTTCACATGTTGGTAGGATGTAGCTTGTTAACACTGTCTTGTTTTTTTTTTACAAGGTAAAGAAAAACCTTGACAAGTTTGGGGGAGGGGGGATAAGGGGATCCTAACTTGCATAGGGTTAGAATCGATCCCACACCTATTGGAACTAGGAGGGAAGTTCTAACCACTAGGCTATTCCTCACTCTCACACTGTCTTGCTATTAATGCACTCTTATTGGGCAAGTCTATTCATACTATAGAAGATTAAGAGGATTACTTCAATCTGTTGGCAATATTTTTGGGAGGGTAAGGCTACGGAGGCTAGAGCTCTTCAGTGACTTGGGACAATCTTTGCAAGCCTAAGAAGGTTGGGACCTTGAAGTTTATGATTTACTTACTTGGAATCATGCGTTTATATCAAAGTATGTGTGGAATATATATAGCAAGTCTGACCGTCTTTGGATACAGTGGATAGATCACATTTACTTAAAGTGGTGTGACTATTGGAGCTATACTCCCCTTACTTCCACCAATTGATACTGGAGAATATTGTGTAAAGTGAATGAAAGTTGACCCATGTTATAGACTTATAGTCTTATAGAAGTGATGTGTGGACTGGTACCTCTAACGATATATATTCTATCAGCTCAAGGATCAATGGCTTCGTGGTAGGGTTAAAGTGTCTTGGCTTAGATAGGTTTGGGTGTCGTTTAGGTGTTCCAAAGCATACTTTTATCTTTTGGTTTAACTTCCTTGGTCGACTTAACACAAAGGCTATGCTTCAGGTAAACGGTGTTTGTGATGAAGATATATGCACTACAGGTAATTATGCTTATAAGATAAATTGTCACTTATTTTTTTTGAATGCTTCTTTATTTTGCAAGTTTTGAATGTTATTAGATGTTGCCTTGACGTTGCTTGTGCTAGTTAGGAGTATGGAAGGATATGTAAGTGTATTGAGCGATCTAAGAATTTTTCTTTTCAAAAGAAGGTTATATTTACATGAGACAATGCGTGTTTGTATCACGTTTTAAAGGTTTTTAATTAAGCTTTCTGGGAGATGAAATTGTTGGTCAAATCGCTAAGTGCATTGATGAAATTGTTAGGAAGAATAATCCATATTATTGCCTATGAAAATTTCTGTAAATGATAAGGCTTAAATTGAAAACTTGTAACTAGGTGGTTTTTTTTGGTCTTATAGCCCTTTGGTTAGGTAGTAAGCTGTTTCTTAAAGGTGTTTATTTGGACTATGGTTTCATAGACATGCTTTAGGGTTTTGGGCATAATGAATACAACCCACCTTTACCAAAAAAAAGACATAGAAAGTGTACATTAGTAATGACATAATTGATAAATCCTTACAGCCAATCAAGTTTTGTGCACAATCACATATAGCATCATAGAGAATCGTGTATGTAGAGGCAAAAACTTTTGTAACTCGCATTTCAATTTCATTAGGAGTTAATTTTCTATAAAAAAAGAGATAAAAAAATTTACGGCTTGGTAAGGGCATCTCGATGTATTTTTAGAAAGTTAGGTATATATAGTGAATTCCGAAAAAAGTTGGGGTATCCCGTGAATAAAAAAAATTTGCCAGGGGTTTTTGGTGAAAAAAACCGAAAATTTATTATGTAGTTATAACTTCTATTTTATCTTGGTTATACCATGACAATATGATACACTCAACACTATTTCTTTTTACTTATTCCTCATTTTGAATCCTTCAAATGAACAAAATACATACAAAGGAAGATCTTCTAAAGAGCAAATGAGCAAAAAATTGGGTATACCATGCACATAGTACATCCGAGTGTGATGAATGTTCTGGATATGCAATAGTAGTTGAAATCTTCATACGGAAAATAGTTAACGGAATAAAAATTAGTGGTTAGTCTCTGACCGCGTTCACTATCATAGGTAAAGTCATTGCATGAGCAAAAATTGTATGCATGAAAATGATAACACGAGATGCATCTCCAGAATTATAACGACCATCGCCTTTGAAAAGGTAAATTGTCTCTAACAACTTGTCAATGAATGCCGTCCTTCCAAATAGGGTTGTTCATTTCTAAATTTTGAACCGAACTAAATTGGTTCGACCCCATTTTTCAGTCCAAGTTTTTTAGATTTCGATTCAGACTAGTTGGACCTATATTGTTTTTATTTACGGTGATGAACCAAAATGTTATAAGAATGTGACTGAGCAACAGTTAGAAATCATTGTATATTTTCGAGAGAATCATCTCCCCCATCCTTCACCTCGTAAATTAAAACTATTTTGGTAAGTTTTTTTATTGAAATTACCACCCTACATATCTACGTATTCTACATCTATTTGTTTTTTTAATTGGATTTTATGGTGTAATGCAAAATTTGATCGTGAATATCCAAATATATATAAAAAAACATCGAGACTGGAAAAATTTGAGCAAAAGAAAAACGAATTTAATTTAGAAAGGAGAAGAGGGAGATGGATGAAGCAGTTGATAGGTGTATTTCAGCCTTTCCACAACAAAGAAAAAAAAAACAAAATTTGAGTTATATAGGATCTTGTGAAAATATTTCTTAATATGAAAACTGAAAACTAGTTATATAGACTGTCCAATATAACATTTCGACGGCAGTGATAAAATGAGCATCACTTGTGTTTATGCCATCCATATTCAATTTTAACGACTAAGATTGATTGGCATTATCCTACCCTCATTATTGTTGTACAGAGGAAAACAATTTCTCTTTCCTAACTCAAAAGTTTTTGTTGTCTCGTAAATCTATCTGACCTTTCCTATACTCCTCTATCTCTCCTCTCATCTTTATTTGTACTACTTTTCTTTACCATATCATCTGCCATTGTTGTAGTTATTGGTGAGTTCTTCTCTCTTCTACATTACATTTTATTATATTTTTAAAACAAATCAGAAAAAAAATCCATGAAAGTTGCTAATTGAAGGAAGAAGAAAGAAAATAAACCAAAATCAAGCCTAGGATGGATAAAAATCCAAAATCCAAACTTCGAACTAACCAATCTGTTTCGTTTTTCAGAAAATGTAAATCGAAAAATAAGGTTTTTGAAAAGGGATATAAAAAATAATTAGCTTGAATCATACCTAAGCTTTTTTTATGGTGTTGATTCACTTAGAAAAAGTGAACAAATTTCACTGGTAGATGTTGAGAATTGGAGTTTCAATGTGCTTCTTTCATGGAGCAGGTTTAAGACAACCAGAGGAGAGAGAAAAGATGTAAATCTCAGCCATTCGATGATGGTTATTAACGTGGACGGTCCAGATTGATTGTTTTCAGTTTTCAGCCTAGTAGCTGTTTTCAGCTGATCTCTCCCCTATATATATATATATATATATATATATATATATATATAAAAAGATCACGTGAGAAGGAAATTAGGTGAGAAATGAGAAAGAATCACCGCCTTAGGATTAGATCCTATCAACGGCCAAGATTTAAAAACTAATATTAACACAACTAACTTTTTCCTTTATTCCATACAAAAACCTAATTTTCTCTCTCCTCTCTTATCCTTCATCCCCACTAAGTCGTCTCTTTCCTCTCTTTTCTTTCTGTAGACTATAGGTTGTCAAACTACTGTCATCTAGTTATTGTCCAAGAATTTCATGGAATCAATTACCGCGACGTAGAAAGGTTAGATTGTTTTTTAAAATTCTTATGGTTGTTCATAATTTTGTTCAATCGTATTTTGTTCATGTAAACTGTATGGAATCAATCGAATTTTGTATGCTTCTTCATGAGTTTGTAAATTTGTATGGTTGGAATCAATCGAATTTTGTATGCTTCTTCATGAGTTTGTAAATTCATTAGATAGTACGAAA
The DNA here is from genome assembly GCA_947646795.1 of Beta lomatogona. Classification (NCBI taxonomy): domain Eukaryota; kingdom Viridiplantae; phylum Streptophyta; class Magnoliopsida; order Caryophyllales; family Amaranthaceae; genus Beta; species Beta lomatogona. The sequence goes on along the minus strand of CANSNZ010000777.1, from coordinate 140,341 downwards.
ATTGCTAGACATGCTAGTGCTTCTGTAAAGCCTTCTTCATTAATTTCACACTTTTAGGTCTCAATGGGGATTGATTCACAGCCTTACACATGAAGAATTTTTTTGCCAATATATATTTTTAGAGTTGTAGCTAATATTAATTAGAGTTATAGGTAGTATTGGTTAGAGTTATACCAACTAGCTTTATATGCACGCTATGCGTGCGAAGTCGTTTATGAAGTTAAATTATTGCATACTTACATTTAGCTCTTTCTATATAAGTTTTAAGTTTTTATGTGAATGTGTGCGTTATCGTGATTGGAATTAAATTAGTTGTGTAATTACATGTAGTATTAGTAGAGATAGATAGAAAAATTATTAACAAAATTTACCTAAGAAAAAAGTATTCATACTGTAACAATATAATAACAAAGATTTCCCCTAAAAAATCTCTATAATAACAAAGATAGTAAATGAAATCTCTAGTGTTTCAACTATGGAATTTGTTTTCATTGAACTTGGTTAACCACATGCACTCTTCAGCCCAGTCGACTTGCAGCACATAGCTAACAGTATAAGAATGATCTGGATTGAACTCTTGCATTGGTGGAGGTAAGATCCAAGCGAATGTTTTGTATCCAAGTTTTGAGAATAATATTTCCATGACTCGTTTGTGTCCATTTGGCTGCAGTAACGCAAACAGTTGTGCACTTATTTTCAAGGGTGAGATATGGGCTTTGAAATTATGCAATGTATTCAAATGCAGTGCGAGCTAGTTTGTAATAGATGAAAACCTGTTGAAGTATTAATTTTATGTCCGTAGCTGGACATCCTAAAATGAGTTGTGCAAGATCATGAAGCATTGTGACTTTTAAAGTACCACTTCTATCACATATTGTTAGTCGAACTAACAATCTGTTAATAAAATAAGATAAAAGTTTAGCAGGTTAAATAAATGTAGGTTTGTTTGATGATCGGGATCATATGAGATCGAAAATTATACACGGGAATGGTTACAACATTTGCAATATCGCAAGACTCACATGTGGGAACTCCTTGGAAAATGTTAACCTTTTTGAGACAACGATGACATGCTTCATATATGATATTGTCAACATGCTCAAGATGACACGCATTGGCAATAACTCGACAATATTGTACCTGCAAGACAATTGAAAGTTATTTATTCATGTATAGGTTTATTTTAGTTATAAAAAGTAAGGAGTAAGGGTCTAATTACTTACTTTTCTCATGACATGGAAGGTAGCTAATCGAATCCGAGGAGCATTTGAAATATCAATGGATGATTGTAAGGAGAAAGGAGTTGAACGGAAACATGCAACCTTTTTTTTCGCTAATTTATCGGATTCATACCTATAAATTTCGAAGATAAAATTATTCAACAAAAAATAGTAATTTAGGATACACAATAATATAATTTTCTTGTGCATACCATGTAGATAAGGAAGTAGTTAAGTCATCTACTTTGTTAACATAAATCCTGGAGTAAAATCCTGTTGTAAGATATGTCCGGCCTATGTTTAAGATAGAGATAAAAATATTATCACATATTAATATGACACTTACAAATATAAAAATGTAATGCAATTACTGATAATTCATATATAGTTCAATAGTGTACCACGAAAGCTCTTTACATGTAGACCACATGCAAAAAGAATTGGACAAAAATCAGTTTTGGTGTTAAGATGTCCATCTTCAAGTATATGCACAAATTCATTCCAAATGGTACACTTTATAATCGTCCAACTGCGAGTATGAAATTCAATAGTGTTAGGAACATTTGGTGTTAAAAGAATATAGAGATGGTATGCAAATAAAATTTATTTAATTAGAATAGACTTACGTTTTATCCATTATCGCCAAATCTCTTTTAACCGAGTTTCCTCCAACTGACTCAATTGGTGAAACATATAGAACTAATCCCATTGCATCTTAACACAACCAAAATAGTATAATTAAAGTTAGCTTCCTTCAAGCTAAGCATAATGTAAGTATGCAATAATTTAACTTCATAAACGACTTCATAATATTAATTTAATTTAGATGGAGGGGTAGTAAAAGTACCGAACACCATATCGCACGATTGGCATGAAAATGGATCCGGTTCAAAGCAACTAAATTGTAGCGAGAACATGGGAATTGCAACGTCATCATGCTCTTCACGTATCACAATTGTTTCTGATGCTATTGTCATTTGTTTCCAGTTTGGGACGATTTTATTATTCTCATCGGAGTGCCCTACTTGTACCCCACGGAGTACATAAATAAATCCCTCGTGAAACCTTCCTATGAAGTTTTCAACATGGGGCGAGAATATAGTGCATTGTATGCACTCACCCTATCATTTAAAACAAAATGAAAGTTGCTAAGAGTGTCTTCTACCATTGTGAAATTAATTTACACTACATTAATCTAAATTTTATTTTACCTCGACATCAACGAAAAGCATTTTCCATATCTGCTTAGTTGTTCCGCGGTGATTGTAATTGAATACGTCGTAGTTTCGAACCAACCGAGCCCCGACATTATATCGTCGTACCCCGCAAGGATATAAATGCATAAAGGGTGGATAATGGAACTCCATTCCAAGAATATGTTAGACATATAAATATAGTTACATATAATAATTTAAAAATGAGTAACATGATATATGTATATCTGCATCACGTTACAATATGTTAGGTATCAAAATAAGATCATAAACGTAATTATGCAATTCATTGAAGACTATACGATCACGATATGAGCATGAGATTATTGCTTGAAGTAACTCATAAATTAGGTAGAATCATGACTATATTTCAATCGGTTACATTGTGCACTTATAATTACAAAGTGGTATTTGAAGATTGAACACATTGAATACAACTATTCGAAGGCAATAAAACTTCTTTATATACAATATTCTTTGTAAACACCCCTTGATGTCCTTGTACATTTCCTTTTTTTACCACAATCTTTGTTGTGTTCTCCCGAGGTTCCACGTGATAATGCCACATAGAGTTGCCCGTGGCCGAATACATGATCTCGGTAGGTATATGCCAACATGGGGTATAGTTTGCCCCCGAGACTTGTTGATAGTCAAGGCAAAACTAACCTTCACTGGAAACCGCTTTCTAACCAACTCAAATGGCAACTTTATATCTTCAAAGACTCTTCAACGGAATTCTGGGTAGAAAAACTCTGCTTCCCCTAGAATGCCCTGTTAAAATCTCAGCATCTATAAAATGGTCCTTCAGCCACGGCAAAGCAACCGTGTTCCATTGCAAAGCCCATTCTTAGGATCGATGTTTCTCAAAAGCATTAAGGGTACCCCAGGTTTTGAGTGAGAGCATGAGGAGGTAATCCCGAAGCCGATATTGAATTCGAAACTCTTGCTGATACAAATTTCTCTTATCTTCGGGAACGATAATCAACCGAATAGTATGTTTTTCCTTCTCCGAGGAATTTTTCAACAACCTTATCATTTATCTTGTCAGCATCTTCGTTGAGGGGTGTGATGATGGCCCTTTCAACCATATAATTTCCTTCTCCCACATGTTGACTTAAATTTGGGAAAACCTGGTCTATCAACAGTTCAATCGAGACATCATCAGTTGATGGTATTACCATATGGTTTGGCAGTTTTATCATGTGATCTAACACGTTAGGTTCATCTCCGTTGCCAATTGAGAGCAATCGAGTAGCAAATGCGCTGTCATCTCTTGATCTCATATTTTCTCTCAAATGCAAAATACTGACGTGTCTCCAAATAGGGGACTTGACAAATGACGCATCGATCATTTGAGCTCTTGTTCCGTTTCGAACCACTGGTAACACTTGTCTGAAATCACCACCAAACACAATAATTTTTCCCCCAAATGGTAAGTCGTTTTCCATTAAGTCTTTTAGTGAACGATCAACGGCTTCAAAATGAAATCTATGTGTCATTGGTGCCTCATCCCATATAATTATGGCAGAGTGCTTTAGTAAAGTGGCCGTTTTGGAACGCTTGGTGAATGAGCAAGTTGAGTTGCTATCAGGTTGCAATGGGAGCTGAAATGTTGAGTGCGATGTTCTTCCTTGATGCAACAACGTCGCCGCAATTCCGCATGTCGCCGTGGGAACAAGCAATTTCACCTCTTCCTTTTACGGTTGCTAGGAGTGCTCGTATAAGAATGTTTTACCGGTGCCTCCCGGACCATCAACGAAAAAAGCTCCACCGGTTTTTGAAAGGACAAAGATCCATAATTGTGTTGTACGCATGTCGTTGATCGCTATTAAGAGTGTCAACACATGCCAAGTCCTCTTCTGGAACCGGCACGTAAAAGTACTCCTCCATGATTGCGGGAAGATCGTCGATGTCCTCGCACTTTCGGGTAAATTTGGCAACTCGTGAAGTCGAAATTCTTTTTCTCTCGGCGGCCGTAATAAACGATCCAAGTCCCGCGAAGCTTGTGAGTGAGAATAACATTGTTAGTTGTCGTGCTCGAAGATGGGTAATCCTCAACCATGTACGTGAAGAATTCGTCCCCATAGGGCACGTAATCCAGTGGGTTGGCAAGTATACCAAGATGGTTGCAAATAATCTTCGTAATGATGATGGCATTCTTACAAAAGATGCTTCTAAAAGACACTGACGGATGCTTTCATCACTCTCAATTAGACCAAGGGATTCCGCAGCAGCTCTGAATGTCGGTTGTGTGACACCATTAACCGTTCTCAGATGTTCAAAGGATTGGGGACCTCGTACGTGGTTGAGCAATAATCTTAGGTAAAATCTCTCTCCTTCAAGTGGAGAAGCTACGTACATTCGACCAATAACTCGTTGATTACTTCTCCTTATCCGCCACTCACACCTAGACTTAAGCCACCCGTAATGCTCGGAAATTCTCTATAAAGATATCTTCTTGCACCTGGATCAGTTTCATTCATCTTAAAGAACCGAGTCGACATCGTTCCGGAGTTTCTCGGGTCTTCTAATACGTCCGAAATTAGGCGGTTCTCTTCGAATCTCACTTGATGCATGTTTGGCAAATGTACTTGCAAACGATCCACGAGATGGATACATTCGAGTTAAAGGGAATTTGTAGATTTTCCAAAAAAGCTTCGGGTGCACAAATCCATCTCGCATCCACGTATTGTGCAATCTCATCACCATTCTTAACTTCCATGGATACTCTATCTGAACCCTTATGTATATATTTATAGAGATATTTGACACACTTAATGCTGCTGCATATCTCTAAATTGACGTGACAGTCGTACTTTAAGAGCAAAAATGGATTGTAGGGAACTACCCATCGGTTGTCTACTTCTATCCGAGAATTTTGACGCAATGGTACAGGTGGACGATCTTGTCGGCGACGATATAGAGGATATGAGTCATTTCCCTGCATTGTTGCATTAGTAAATGACTTTGGGAATCCTTTCTTACAACTCCCTTGTTTCATGCATGGTGAATCCCTTGTTGTGAACACCACATGGACTATGAATCATGTGTTTAAGAACTTTTTTGTACAATTCCGGTTCTTGTTGTTCATCTGGGAATTTCGCCCCGACAATTATATCATAGTCATCCGGAGTGGTAAGCTTGTCAGTTTGTTCGAGGATCAACAACATATGAACATGAGGAAGACCCCTCTTTTGGAATTCAACTACATATACATAAGCAACCACCTTTCCAAGGATTCCCCTTTCTAGAACATCTTTTTTTAACTCTTCAAATTTAGCATGAAACACCCTTGTCAGTAGATCTGGCCGATCATTTGGAACTTGTCCAGGCAATAGTTCTGATTGTATTTCCGACCAAGATGGATTGCATGTCATTGTCAGAAATATATCCGGCTTACCAAACTTCTGTACCAAGGCCATGGCATCTTGGTACCTCGGGTGCATATCTCGTGGGCTTCCTATGAATGAAGACGGTAGTATCGTCCTTCGACCAACCTTCTCTCGTAGATGAAAAACGTAATGAAAGAAAATTAATGTTAATTGAAGGGATTGGTTTCATGAAGAAGAGTATTGGTACAGGTAAATCAATATGAACTCGTGTTATGCTCTCCAAAGATTTAGAGAATCCTCTAAACCCTTGTACAAATCAGCACGTATCTTGTCTTGATTGAGTGCAATCCATCTCAGCTTGGATGCTTGCATTTTGACACAGTTGTCAACAACATATTGTTGGAGTAGACGACCACCTCTTAAAAGTAGAGAATCAAGATGTTGTCGCATCTAAGGAACATTATTTTGTTGATGTTAGAATGATATGAGTATAAAGTCTGTAGGAAAATAGGACATATACATAATAATTTCAAAATAATTTTCACCTGAAACATATATGCATAGAATTCCCGGCATGTCGACTTCCCCGCGTAGCGATACAACCGTTTAAATCCCAACCATAAGAGCCATAAGGAAATAATAGAGGATATTGTAGTGGGTCGTAATAACCCGCAAGATCTTTGATATACATCGCTTGTCCATTGACGGACTCTATCATAATATCTCGCTCTTTTAGGTTAGCCATGTCATCCCCTCCAACGACGATGGTCGCCACCGGGATGTTGAAGGCATTGAGTATTGACGATTATTAGCGAGGTTGCTCTTTGATGACAAACTTGCAATCGTGTATGTCCGTACGTTGTGCAAGATGCCGAAGATTATGAACAAAAGGATTATGGGCATTTAGAATATTCTTAATTCTATCAATGATGTCGATCCGTAATGAAGAATTTTCAGCCGCACGATTTTCATTTTCATGATCGATGTCATAAATGTAGAGTTGAAGGAACCGAGGGCGATCATTTGAGTTCAAAGGCGAGAAGACCGCCTATGCGGTGATAAATTGACATTTGAGCGCGATATGTGTACACACCTTGACGTGCATTGGCCAATTCATCATTTATTTCTACGCCCATTGAAGTGAATGCGAAGACATGGTTATACTTACGAATGTTCTGTCTAAAGTGAATCCCATTATCCGATTGATCGAGAGAACATGTCAAGTAAATCGGTGGACATTGGTAACTCGGGTAGATTGACCTTTCCATTTAAGCAACAAAGTTCGGGAGATTCGGATCTGAACAGGCGTGCTTGACAATGTGGACACGTTGTCATTGTAGGCAAATTGAATATAGGCACCCCTTGTGACTCGGTGTAATTTCTTGCACAATTTCGATAACCATGTCTCCCCACTTTCCAAACCCTTACATCATCGAGATGAGACTTGATATGTTGTTCGCATGGGATCTATTGTTGTTACCAATTTCAAACAATGGATCAGGCAAACAACTTTCTCTTTCGGTGTTAGCTAAGTGTGGAATGTCTCTTGCATCGGTTATGGGTTCCAAGTATATCTGCATTTGTTCTACTACTTTCTCCTACACAAAAGAATCGATCGGGCAAGTTGTGTCCATCTACGAAGTCCCCGTGAATCGTCATTGGGTATTTGAATATGATTCTCAATGTTTGTGCGCGTGTCGAGTGAACGGAGTTCACCAATGGGGTGTCTTGCATGATTGAAAAGGTATCTATTTGATGAGTATATTAAATGGTGTTTCGTATATTACTACTTTGTAATTTATTAACTTAAGAGGTCTTACAATCGTGTATTTCACATCTATCTCCATTGACAAGTATGATTGTAGTTAGTAATGTCTCGTCATGGGTCTTCTAACTTGTGAAGAGTTGGAAGCATCATTATGATTTTGAGGTCGACTTTCTCGGAGAAGGAACGACATTTTCTCGGATTACACGGGCATAATTAGATTGCCTTCTTGCTTTCTCATGTCCTCTTTGCTCAGGTGTAAGTGAGTGCCTTTGACGTCTTTTCTTATCACTCCATTTCCTCCTTTGTTGTTGTATTTTTTCTCTTTCATTTTCATCCATTATGAAACTACAAATACCAATCTTAACTTTGTTATTATAAGAGGAGTTGTGTGATAATATTTTATATGAATTGATTTGTGTGTAAATTTTGTTTCCAAAACTTTTTTTCTTATTTTTATGAAATATGTATTGTCATATATCAATAGAGATTCAAGGTGTCAACGCCTACTAATTCCTATCTAAGTCTAACTTTAGAAATTTTAACGGTAATAATCGAGTACCCTTTAAATGGTAGTTCATAGATATTTTATATTTTTGGATTTTGTTTAATCTTATAATTTTAATTATAAATTCAAAGTACTAATAAAATTGAATTTATCGCTATTGTAAATGATTAATATAAGTTGGCTTTTACTTATTTATGCAAGATGAAGTAAGTATTATATTTTTTTATTTGTCGTATCCAACTTTAGGACGGTATCCCCCGTATCTTATTTTTTTGAAATTAACGTATCGGACACTTGGATCCGTACGCGTATTCGAAACTCGTACCCGTGTCCATGTAACATAGGTTATAAGTTATGAGGACTAATAAAACTACAACTAATTAGAGTTAGGTTCGAGCATTATTGTTCTTTATATTAGTTACCTTGCGTAATTCGGATATTACTATGATTACCCATGTTTGATAATTTATGTTTTTCATATTTTTTTCATCTTCTAATCTAACTTTTATTTCGAGCTAATGATAATATTTTTACATATGTGTAGTCTTTTTATAATCCGTTTAGGCAAAATAAAATTGAGACATTATTATTTCATATTAAAAAAAGGTCATGAAACAAAAAACATAATATTACAACATACACGTCATTCATAAGATATGGAGTCAATAAAAATGTGAATCTCTATTATATAATAAAGATCATTTCATATTTAAAAAGGTCATGAAAACATGTAGAAAATTATATTAATTACTATTTACATCCGATAAATCGAGATTTTTTAATTTTTAAAAATAAATGTATAAAATAGTGTCATTTAACAAAGGAGCCACAACCAATATAAAGTGATAGTTTATAAGATACTCTAAATAATACTTCAATATAGTAGTTGGTAGCATAATAGAGATAAAAACTTTTTGTGAGATATATTTTTTTTTTGTTTGTGATGCAACTCAATATATTTTCCCTTCAAAGAAAAATTCAATATAGTACCCGTTGGTAAAGATCATGAATGTACCCAGTACCCACTATACAAAATATTCCCAAGTTTCATTATATCTCTCTCTCCACCTAGTCTTCGCACCCCCCCTCTCTCTAAATCTCATTCTATCCTCCCGTCTACCACCGGTTCACTACCGGCGCTTCCTTCCACTCGCCATAAATTACGGGGGCATCTTTCTTCCTTCCCTATCTCTCTCTTTATAAATGGTAATGTTAATAATTTGAGGTAGAAGAAGGAAAACTTTACTTATTAATTGGAGCATTTTCGGTCAATTAAAGCACTGAGAGGATTCAAGGTGGAGAAAGAAGAAATTGGAGAAGAGGAAGAGATTTCGAATTGCAATTGAGGTGAGTTTCAAATATATTTTTTTTTGCATGCGAGAAAACCTCAAATTGAGTGACATTTTTAGTCGTTTATTGGAGATTTTTAGTCATGTTTATGAATTTTTATTCACTAAAAAGATTGTTTTTTAGAAAAAAAAAACTTTCTCTAATTATGTCATTAAAATATTTTTTTCCGAATTACTATTTTTCTTTTTTTATTGGCTGTAATTTTCAATATTTAGTGAGGGCAAAATAGGCGTTTTAATATTTTGGTGTCCCCCCTCTCTTCCCATATAGAATAGAGAAGAATAGAGATATTTTTTAGAAAAAAAAACTTTCTCTAATTATGTCATTAAAATATTTTTTTCCGAATTATTATTCCATGCAAAGATTGATTTTTACAAAAAAAGATATTGTGAAAAATTATAGTCCTATTCGAATTATTATGAAAAGTTATAGTTTGATTCAAAATGTTCAAATAATATCTTCATTTTCTTGTCTGAATGCGAAAATGTCCGACGAATTTTTATTTTTTGTAAATTTTATCAACGTTTTTTTTATCGAAAAATAATTTTTAAAAATAAAATTCTGAAAGTATTCTATGGGTAAAAATGTAAAATTGTTAAAAGACACTTTGTAGTTCATCGATTTCACATTCTGTTAAAAGACAACACTAAAGAAATTAACTGCAGAAATTTACAAATAAAATAAAATTATTTAGAAATTAACTGATTAAAAATGATGTTAGACATTATTTGTTTTATTTTTTTTGTGGCAGCATCGATTCAGATAAAATGAAAAATATAAAAAGACACTCTGTAGTTCAGATATATTTTATTTCACATTCTTACTGTCGATTTGTTTCTATTGATTGTTATGCTCAATTTTATTAGTTCTTTCATAATATCCCAGAAAAAACGATTTGCAATTGCACACTTACCTTTTCACTGGTTTCTTGATTCACTTTGCAAGTGTCTTTGTTTGCTCATACTTGGTTGACGAAACTTGGTCTTTGGATGTGATTTCCTCTGTTACACTCTTGCTTGTTTTTTTTTTTGCTCCTTTTGGTTTGCTTCAATTACGCTGACATTAAAGCACAACAAATAAATAAATGTATGATGACAATTATATTATAAAGAACAAAGCATTATATGAATAAATTACCTGACTCTTGGCCTTGGAAAAAGGGAATTGTATTTGATATTGTTGTGTTTTTGTTTGCAGTTAATGGAAAGGGAAGAGATGGAGAACTCGGAAATTTTGGAGCGTTTAACTACATATATTGTGCATATTGGCAGTTATCATGGGATTTTCCCACTAAATAAGGGGTTTGTATTTTTCAAAAAAAAAAAAAACAGTTCTGATATTGGGGAAGTTACTGATTTGAAAAATCAACGTATCTCTTTTAAATTTTTTTCCTCCTTTTTTCTATTTTTCTTTTTTTATTGGATTGTAATTTGTTGTATTTAGTGGGGGTAAATTTGGACTTTTTGTATTTTGGTGTCCCCCCTCTCTTCCCATATAGAATAGAGATATGTTCTTAGAGTTGTAGGTCACATGGAGAATTTTTTTGCCAATATATAATAGAGATATAAGTTATATAGGTAGTATTAGTTATAGTTATACCAATATGTTTTAGAGATGTATTAGTTTATGTGTGTATGTAGATATGAACATTTCCGAGGTTGGTAGTATGAAGGGTAAGCATAATGTGGGTATTTGAGTGCAATTGGCCTGGCTACCTAATTAGAGTTACAAAAAGTACTAATTAGAGTTATAGTAACATATTTTTAGAGTTATAGCAATTACTACCTAGAATTACGGCAACATTTCTTTAGAGTTATAGGAAATAGTAGTTAGAGTTAGTTATACCAATACTTTTTTAGAGTTATAGAACGTAGTAATTAAAGTTAAACCAAAACTTACTTAAAGTTATAGGAAGTAGTAGTTATAATTATGTCAGCATTTGTTTAGAGTCATAGGAAGTAGTAGTTAGAGTTATATCTGCACTTGTTTAGAGTCATAGGAAATAATAGTTAGAGTTATACCACATTCTTTAGTGTTATAAGATCAATTTGTTTTAGAATAATTGCGGGTTTACCATTTATATCTCAATGTGCCTTTTTATTTATTTATCATGTTCTAGTTTATGTTTTAACATAACTTGTTAGTTGATTTAGTTCTTATGTACCTCTATGTTGTTCTTACGGGCGCGTTTTACAACAAAGTAACCTCTTAGTGGGATCAAAACTGAAAATTGGCTCATATTTTAGGAGAATAGAGCTTGTTACTTTTATTCCAACTGTACTTACTATAACTCTAGTCAAGTGTCGGCATAATTACTTTAACTACTAGCTCATATAGCTCTAATCAAATGTTGGCATAACTCTCATTACTAGTTCATATTAGCATACCTCTAACTTTAACTTTCTATAATTCTAATCAAATGTTGGCATAACTCTAACTTTGTCTTCCTACAACTCTAATCAAATTTAGGAATAACTCTAAATCCTAGTCACTATAACTCTAATTAAATGCTTGCACAACTCTAATTTTTATTTTCTACAACTCTAAATTCTAATTGAATGCTGCTGTAACTTTAACTACTTTAAATAAACTGTAATAAAATGTTACAACTTGATAGCCTGTTAGCTCAATTGGCGAGTAATTTATGTGCAAACGCACAAAAATGTAGGTTCGACTCCTACACGAGGCTTTTATTATTTGATATGCTTTAAACAATCCTGCTTTTCAATGGTCTTGGTCAGTTATTACCTCACGAGGTGGTAAAAGAAGGGATAAATTACACTAGCTCTTTAGTCACAATAACAAAAAAATTCCGACTCTACTTTTAGTTTACATGAGTGCAATCATACTGAACAATTTTTTTAATTTTTAGGTTTCTAACTTCTAACAAGAGTCATTTCATAACCTATGTGGGAATCGAACCCACATCTTGTGCATAGCACAATGCTCTTCCATTTGAGCTAATAGGTTTTTAAAGTACAAGTAAAATCACCCCAAGTACTTTCTTTTTCTTTGTTCTACTCTCTGCATTTTGTAGCTTCATCTTGAGCTTAAGATACAAAAAGAACCCATTGGAAGCGCCAGAGCTATGATAAGAAATTATAAACTCGGATTTACTTACTGATAAATGATAATATAGATGACCAGCTGAAGAATATAGCAAGTTAGTGAATAACTGAATACTACTAAAAATTTGATGTCATGTTTGCCCATAAATAATTGATCAACCCAAATTCATATATACTACATTTTGGGGATCAGCAATGCAAAACAACAACAACAAAAAAAAAACTCTTTTTTGTTAGTGCCGAAAACAATAGAAAAGTATGTAGATCAAATTCATGATCCTAAGCAACAAAGCTAATGTTTGATTCTCAATGATTAGAGCTCAATTCTTAGCTAAATGAGATGTATCATTTTCTTTTTACCTTCATCAATCCCGGAATTATAAAAAACAAGGACACTCTACAAATTGACCAGAATATAATGAAGGATTGGCTTATAACATTGACAAGGATGAAAGTGAACTAATACGAAAATAGCACTTGGGTAACTTAATCTTCCTACTAAAGACCGAAAATGCGATGGATACTGAGTAAATTTGGAGAAAGAGGATCAACCATTGAAGTTACGGAAGCAAAAACGAAAGGAACTTGAAGTATAACCAGAAGTACAACCCTAAATAAAGAAACTAAATTTAAGTTTGGAAAGCATTTCAAATGGAAGTATCACCAAACGAACTCACGATAATTATAAAATAGAAAATCGAATAAGAGGAAAATATGGTGTCATGGCTACATAGTCTAAATCTGTCCAAATCAATCAATTAAGTTTAGAAGTGTATTTAGCAGCAATGTAAGACAAAGGTACATTATTTTGGAATTTTCGCAAACAAAATTGTGACTACATATACATGATCTATATAAAATTTGATTTTGACAGAGATAACGCTATAGATCAAGACGCCATAACTACAGTAAAATAGAGGCTCTAGAAAGAAAGAATGAAGTTTATGAGATAACAAAATTGGCATGTCATGCAGCTGACTCTAGTAGATAAGTTTCCCATAAAATCTGGATGAATAATCATGACTCTTAATTACCATAGTTCCATATGGACAAGCATAAATTTTCCCTTTTATCTTTGGGGGCTGCACTTTGTACTTACCTGAATCTAACAGAACTCATGTCTTTCCTTGCCGTTCGCCATGATTGATTTCCTTACCTTCTCCACCCTTCTCCTCCATTGCGTCATCTTTTCCATTGACACCAAGTTCATATGTTGTTCTCTAACAGTTAATGAGGAACAATAAGGAGGGAGAGAAAACAGATAACATGAAAAAGAAGTGCAATCTGAATAAATATAGATTAAGGACACATATGTGGGTTTTAGTAGAGAAAGAAACGCACATAAACTTCAACTACTAATTCCTATAACTCTAATCAAACGTTGGCATAACTCCAAGTACAAGTTCTTATAACTCTAACTATTAGTCTATTAACTCTAATCAAATATTGACATAACTCTAACTAATACTTCCTATAACTCCTATGAAATGCTTCTATAACTCTAATTACTAAATTATATATTTCTAATCAAATGTTGGCATAACTCCAAATACAAGTTCCTATAACTCTAATCAAACATTGGCGGAACTCCAAGTGCAAGTACCTATAACTCTAATTAACTATTTCCATAACTCTTAACTATTAGTTGATATGACTCTAATGAAATACAGACATACCTCTTAGTAGTACTTCAATCTATTAAGCTTGAAAGTTTTGCAGCCACCTAGACTGAACTAGTGTATTTTCTATTCACAACAACCCTGAACCTATTACACATACCTATTACTTTCACTTCTTAAGTAAGTTTGATCCAGAAAAGTTTAGATATGATCAGTTCAGGGCTAATAAGAGCAGCCGTGTTCAATTAAATTCAATGCAGCACCAAAAAAGTATACAACTCATGACTAACTTAAGTTCAATTCAGTTCAGTTTGCGTCTAATAATTTCTGTTCAACTAATGGCTAATATATTTGATTAGGTTTGAACAACAAGTTCAAAAGATTTATGGCAAAAAGACCAGGACAGAGTAAGAGTTGTGGCATATATGTAAACAATATACAATAAAGCTCCCACAAAATGATACTCGAAGCCTCGAGGTTGTGGCAATTGAAGACGAAAGCATGAATTAAGTGCTCTTTCTACTGTCATTCCTAACATATTCTGAGAATGTAAGGCACAAATCAAACATGGATATAGCACCATTTATTTACAGTGATATCAAGCACTTATAAGAGTTGTAGTCCGTACTAATTAGAGTTGGAGCAAAATTTGTTTAGAGTTATATAAAATACCAATTAGAGTTATATCAAGCACTAATTAGAGATGTAGTCGGTACTAATTAGAACTTGAATGAAGAGGATAAGAAGAATAAGAAAGATAAATCAGCAAGAAACAATCAAGAACATTCAGATTATGAATAGGCAACAACAAAAAAAATCTAGAATTCATTAAAATGAACATTAATGAAGAGGAGAATGACGAATTGTCCTCAAATTCAACCACAAAGCCAACAATTAATCAACAAAAGCTCCAATTACCAATCTAAAATTGCAGATTTAAGATCAATCACGAATAACAACTGCAGAAAATTCAATTCCAGATTTCACCTCAAACAATTCCAAATTTCAAACTCAAACAAAACTTAATTAAAGAAAAAATTGCAATTCCATAACTATATCTCAATTTTCGGCAACATATCGATAAAAGATGAAGCGAGAATTTCCTGAAACAAAATCCAATGAAAACCAATACCTAACAAGAATTTCGATATGAAAAATTACCTCGGAAGCGAGAGAAACCGAAATAAGAGAGGAGAGAGGAGGAGAGAGAGGAGAAAGTTTATGCGTGAGAAGCGTAATAACTTTGGGATTTTAGTTTTTAAAGTTTTTAATCTCGGCCCTTAAATAAGACATGATCTAAGGGTTAGAATTTCTTCTCACTTCTCATATAAAACTCCCTTCTCACCTGAACTCAATTCTCTATATATATATATATATATATGAAAATATCATTTTTGTTAACATGTTGATTGATTTAATTATCAATATAATTTAGGTGCATATGATTAGAACTAGATGACATGACCTTTTTGGTTCAAGAATTATGAGTATAAAAGATCGTGCCAGGATGGAAGTGGGACTCTATTTCGATGGATTTGTTTGTTGCTCTACCTAAGGGTAAATATGGGAATAATACGATATGGGTAAATTGTTGATAGATTGACCAAGTATGCAGTGTTCATACCCATGAAGGCAACATGGTCTATGGACCAATTAGCTAAGGCTTACATCAAACATGTGTTGAGACTACATGGAGTACCAAAAGATATTAAGTCTAATCGAGATTCTTGAGTTTTGTCTAACTTTTGCCAGAAGGTACAACAAGCCTTTAGTTTGAAGCTAATAATGAGTACTGCTTTTCACCCAGCCATCGATGGTCAGGCTGAAAGGACCATACAAACTTTAGAAGATATGTTAAGGGCTTGTGTCATGGAATATTAGGGTTCATGGGAAGATAATCTAGATCTGATAGAGTTTTCCTACAACAACGACTATCATTCAAGTATAGGCATGGCACCACTCGAGGCTAGTGATGGCCACTGGTGCAGGCTGGGCGGCCAGGCTCAACCCCTAGTGCGCCGGGCTGAGATTTCACGACCCATGTCTAGACCGTGAAATTCACGGGTTGAGAGGGCTGGGCCGCGGGCTAAAAAATCTTGGCTCACACTGGTCTGTTACCTATTTTCATGGTTCGGGAAGCGGTTATGGCGGTAGGACCTAGCGGGCTGGACCGGGCTGGCGGGCCGACATGAGATAATTGGAATTATTCATTATTGTTACATAAAACCTTTAAAACGAATTAAAATATATACAATTATTAATACTGTTTTTTCAGCAAATATCCCTGACAATTTTTTTTATTCACCAGATATCTCAACCTTTTTCCAAATTCACCATATACCCCTGACTTTCAAAAAAATACATCAGAATGCCCTTAATGAGTAATGACGGTTAACTCCGTTAGTCATTAACCCTAATTAACCCTAAAAAACCCTAAGTAAATCTAATTAACCCTAAAAAAATCCTAAGTAAACCCAATTAACCCTAAACACCTTAAGTAACCCTAACTCTCTCTCTCTCCCCCTAACCCAACCCCATCCCCACCACCCCCCTCTCTCCCCCTCCCCCCCCCCAGCCCCCCCACACAGCCCCCATCCTCCCCCCCCGCATCCCCCACACAGCCCCCTCCCCTCCCCCCCGCAGCCCCATGCGCAGCCTCCTCCCCCCCCCCACGGCCCCACGCATACCCCCCTCCCCCGTAGCCCCCACGCAAACCCCCTCCTCCTCCCCGCAGCCCCATGTAGGCCCCCCTCGATCTCCCCGCAACCCCCACGCAAGCCCCGATCCCCCTCCCTACTGCCGCACCTCCCCCTCCCCTCCCACCTCCCCTCCCCTCACTCTCGTCGGCACACTCCTCCGTCTCACTCTAGCCGGTGCACCCCACGTCTCTCTTAATGTCGCTAGTGTTTGCGGTCCCCCGCACTAACCGTATCACGTCGGGTCGAACCAAACCTGCGGAATTCGAAGGGGTGGGGAAGGGTGGGTAGGGCTCGGGATTGGAAGGGGGTAGGGGAAGGGGGCCGTGGGATTCGAAGGGGTGGGGGGTTGCGTCTTGGGGGTGGTGGGGGGAGATTGCGAGGCCGAGGGTGGTGGGGGGCTGCGGGTGGTTGGGTGTGGTGGGGGAGCCTGCGGGGTGGGGGGAGGGATGGGGAAAGCTGTTGGGGTGGGGAGGTGGTGGTGGTTGGATCGGTTGTTAGGGAATTAAAGTTAGGGTTAGGGGTTAGGGTTAATGTTAGGGTTAGAGTTAGGAGTTAATTAGGGTCTAAAACAAAAAATTAGGGTTAATGACTAACGGAGTTAACCGCCGTTAGTCATTAAGAGCATTCTGATGTATTTTCTCGAAAGTCGGGGGTACGTGATGAATTTTGAAAAAAGTTGTGGTATTTGGTGAATAAAAAATTTGTCAGGGGTATTGTGGTATTTGATTTTTGACTATCTTAATTAACGGTCTGAATCCCACGAAAATCTCTCATTAGACTTTGAATTTTTAGAAAACTTGGAAGTCGCCACCATATTAATATATGAATAGGGACAAATTTATTTAATAAATCGTTTAAAATCAATTTCAAGAAAAATCATTTAAAACAATGATGACTTCATATGGATAAAGCTTTTTTGAAAATTGATCTTTCATACCATGAGATAGGGTTCGGGGTTTAGGTTAAGAGGTGCGAACGTCTGGAACTCGTCCCCTCTTCCGTTCTAAAGAACGGGCTCTTACTAAATGCGTTATTTTCCATTTTAAAGTAATCATGGCTATTAAAAAGAAATAAAATCACATAATTTGCTCATATAAACATTAACCATTTTTATTTAGGACCAATATATCATTTGTACATGGTAGGTTTGAGCACTGAAGTTGCACTACGTACCAATCACCGCGGGATTGGAATCCACTCATGGATCAAAACCGTCGTAGTTCGAGCATATGTCTCACCCTAAATGGCCAATTCTACTGGGGAAAGAAGAGGGGGGAATAGATTATGAATAACTCACTTTTAGAATTAAACAAATCTATTTGAAATGAGGTAATCACTCCAATTAGTGATTAAAATGGGGTTATGATAATCACTTTAATTAGTGATTAAATATGAAGGATTAAGATAATCACCTTAATTAGTGATTTAAAATGGAGGTTAAGATAATCACCCTAATTAGTGATTAAACTTAAGAGGAAAGATAATCACCTTGATTAGCGATTAACAATGAAGTTAAGAAATAGTCACCCTAATTGATGATTATTAAGGTTTAAGATAATCACTCTAATTAGTGATTAAATATGATGAAAGGTTAAACTAATAACCCTAATTGGTGGTTAATCAAGGTTTAAGATAATCACTCTAATTAGTGATTAAATGAGAATAATAATCGTCCTAATTAACTATTATTAAGGTTTAAGATAATCACTCTAATCAGTGATTAAATGAGGTTGGAGATAATCATCCAAAATAGTGATTGAAGGAAGTTTGAGTTATCCGCTCTAATTAGCGATTAATCGAGGATTGAAATAACCACCTTAATAGTGATCACGTATGATTTTCAAGAGGTCTTAGAAGGTTTGCTTCCTAATTGAAGGTTTTTGAGAAACAATCTTAATTGAAGATTATTAAGTCATTTGGAGAGAAATGATCAATTTGCGATCGAATTTGGAAATTTGTGTTTGCCTAATTGGAATTTTGCCATTTAAAGTGAGACACGTGAAATGGCCTAAAATCAATTCGGAGATCATAATTACCAATCTAATTATGTCAAATTATATGATTAATCCATTTGAATATGAAGAACACATTTTGAAATGTAAGATGGATCATCATACAATTTAACTTAGTTAGATTTGCAATTTTTCCTCTTAATTAAGATTGGGTCATTTGATTCATATACTATGATATATTGATCCAACATGCAATATTTGTAACATTGGTTGCTCATTTTATTAAAAAGAGTTGTGGAATTATTTATGAAAATTATGCATAAACATCTCCATTTTTTTAATTAATTGAGTGATGCAATAACTATTTACAAAGAATCATTATTACAACAAAATGTACAAAACCTATGATCTATACAAATCTTCAATCTTGATGTTCACCATGATGCTCATTGATCTTCATTTCCTTGAATGAGCTTTGGAATTCATGTTTATTTATAAACTTGTGAAAAATTAGAGATTAATTAACCTTTTTGATTTTGATTTTGATTTTTTATGACAATTTTTATTTATTTTTTATTTACATGATAAAATGAGTCATTTTAAGATAAACTTAAGATTTAATGAATTTTAATTCACATTTTCGTATGAAAAGAGAACATTTTTTTTTATGAAAGTTGAGTTAATCACTTTATTTCATTTTCCAGATTGCCTTTTTGTTCTTGTACTGACTTACAAAATTTATAAATTTCTGTACAAAGTGTTAAACTGAGCATATGATACATCTATGTTGTATCAAAATTTTACAAGTTTTTAGTGACCACTTGAATTATGGTGAATTTTATGTCAAAACTGGTCAAAACAGGACCTTTATTGAACTTATTTTGAAGTGAATTTTAGCATGAACATTCTAGACACTTTGAAGAACTAGACTCGAAATTTTCACTTGAATTGGACATTTTTAAGACCATTTTTATTTATTTTCTTAACTGAAGAGAAAATCAGTATTCGGAAATTTAGGGATTTACATGAATGATTTTGTAAAAATGATGTAAAATTGTATAAAATTCATATGAACATGATTTTTATATTTTTGAAAATCTACTGATGTTTTATTCAAACTTGATTTTTTTAGTTTTATCTAAATGATTTTATTTTAAACTTTATTAACAAGACAAGCTTATGTGGTACTGGATAAAATCAGTTTTGCACAACAAAGTTGTATGATTTTTAATTATTTGTACAAATTTTTTTTTATAGAAATTTCAATGCCCAGTTGTTGGAAACATCTTGCACTTCGTAGGAAAAAGATTAAATCCTACAAATATGTAATTAATGCAGAAGAAAAAATGAAATAAGATAGGAAAGTAAATCTGACTATAATTACAGCATCATATTTTTTTTATGGAGATGTTTTTACACAATTTTTCTTGAATTTTTTTATGAAATAATTTTTGGTGACGAATAACAACTTGATTAAGGAAAATCACATAATCACATTGTTTCCTAAGAGTCACCCCATTAGAGGTGACTATTCTAGGTGGGGTGATTTAAGGTTGGGAACCTATATGTCTTCCACATACCCAAATCACTCCAAATATTAAAAAATGATAAGAAGAAAACAAGAAAGAAGGTTAGTAGATGATTAAGAAGATAGTCAAAATAAATAAGAATTTCAATTTTACCTTGCTAGCTTAATAATGCACTTCCTTTTTGCAAAATTTACTACCTTTTTTTGTGATTTTCTTAATTTCTAAGTGAGTTTCTAAATCCCCTTAATTACTAACTTAAACTCTTCTTGTGGTTTTTTTTCTTTTGATGAACTTCTTTACTTACTAATTATCTTACTAACTTTTACTCTTTTTTTTTTTGGATTAATTGATAGGAATAATCCCACCTTTTGGTGGTCTTCTCAAAACAGTTCCACCTTTAATTAATCTCAAAATAATCCCATCTTCACACCTTATCTTCTTAAATTGGGCTTTCTTACCTGAAGCTTATTGAACAGGTTAAAACCTTTATTTTTTTTATAATATGAGCTCCTTCTCTCTCCTCCACTTGACTGCACCACCAACACTACCCAACTACTGCACTGAGAGTGCCATCAATACACACACCAAAACTACCCACCCACCACCAAAACCATACCAACCACAACGAAACCCCAGCCACCCACCATCCGAAAATAAACCAACACCACAAAACCCCAACTCACCTAACCACGTGCACACAACCCCACCCGCTCCACCATAGAACCACTTACAAAAATCCCACCATAAAACAAACTCGAGAGAGAGAGTGTATGTGTAATAGATGGAAGGAGCAATATATAGCAATTAGCGAGGCAACATCGACCGCGGGCTTTTGTGGGGGTGGTTCGCGGGGTTTTGTTGTAGAGTAGTGGCTTTGGGTGTGTGTGGTGGTTTCGAGGCGAGAGGTGGATTTTTTGAGGTGGTTCGGGGGGATCCGATGGTGGTTTCGGGGTGATGTCATGATGGAGCGATGTAGGAGAAGAGAGAAACAACGGTGGATGGGGAGTTGGTGGTCGGCCATGGTGCTAGCAAGGGGGAGGAGAGAGAAAGGACAGGTGGAGTGGAGGAGAGAGATGAGGTGTAGGGAGAAGCGTTGGTGGTTGGGTCGAGTAAAGGAGGGAAGAGATTTTTTTTTATAAAATATATAATTAAAAACTCTAAACTTATAGAATAACGAGATGTGTCAAGTTTTACCTAGTAAACTGGTTACCAACAGGTTAAGGCCCATTTCGGGAAGATGATATGCAAAGGTAGGATTTTTTTGAGATTAGTTGAAAGTGGAGCTGTTTTGAGAAGACCGGCCAAAGGTGTGATTATTCCTATCAATTAATCCTTTTTTTTTTAAGTGTGATTTCTTTAGAGGAATGGAGTAGAGAAGATGAGAGAAGTAGTGAAATTAAGTTGAACTCCTTTCAACTTCCTTACTTACTAATTATGACTTTTGCTTAGATGAAAAGATTAAGGAGGAGAAGAGTAGTAGAGAAGATGAGAGTGAAGTTGAATTGTGTTTTTTTTCAACTTGGTTTTGAAGTGAAAAGAGGAGGGTATTTATAGAGAAATGAGGGAGGTGAACTAGGGTTTCAAAGAGGGAGAAAATCAGACTTTTCACCCAAAAAAAATCTGATTTTCTTCATCCTTAATCACCTTAATGACATCACTCTAATGACCTCACCCTAATGACAACATCAAATCTCTTTGGAAACAAAAATATTCTTATTCTTTTTGAATTTTCTCATTAATGAGGTAAAATCAGATTTTCAGAAAATATTCTTCCCTAAACATCCTAATACGTAAAAAAAATGTATCAAAAAATGTGCAAAACAAAACTGATCAGGACGCTGCGCCTAATGCACGAATCTGTGCTAGGCGCAAGGCTCTGCGTCTGGCACAGAGCATGCTTGTGCGCTAGGCGCACAATCATGTGTCTAGTGCATGATTGTGTGCTTGGCGCACATTTGATTCTTCCGAAAAAAATCCGGATTTCCCCTTCTTACACATGGGATTTGATTCTTATTCTCACATCTTTTCATGATTCTTATTCTCTAACTAATGGATAAAGGATGTGATTAGTGGATAAAGAATATATTCTTATTCTTTATCCAACGAACAATGACTTGACCATGAAGAAAACTAATTATTAACGATTTTGGGATACGACTAAAATCCCGACGCCTAATCGCGACTCGTTTTCTATTTTTTTCGAAAGACTAACTTAAAACAATTAACAAAAACTCATCAACTTAATAAAGACGAGCATGATTATACTACAAATCACTTTATTAAAACGGTGGTTGTAGTTATCGACTACGACTCACCAAAAATATATTTCTAAACGGAAACCGCAAAAACGGAAAACCGTGCGACAGAATGAAACTCGCGCTCCGGGGCGAAACATGCATTTTGACGGGGCGCTTGCTCCACGATGCATGACGGTTTTCATTATTTTATTCTTTCAAAACCTTTATTTATCCGAAAAAGGGGTTGAAAATTTGGTGTCTACAGGTATTTGGTGAAAAGATCGTTATTAATATTAATGAATAGTTTCATTATTTTTGAATTTGATTAAACTATAATATTTGCAATTTGATTAAAATATACACAATTTGGTTGAATTATTACTTGGCTGGGCTGGTCCAATTCATGTGTCGGGCTGGACCTGTTTCGTGGTTTGGGCTGGGCGGTTTTAGTAGCGGGCTTTCATAAGCTGGGCACATAAAATCATGCCTACGTCCCACCCACCAATTTCACGATTCGAGCTGGGTTGGACCGGGCTTTTTGCGAGCTCTGCCCACATGGCCCATGAAGTGGGTTGCGCTGGATGGGCTGGATTAATCCACACTGTTGGCCATCTCTACCTTGAGCCTGGACATATTTTTCGCTGGAAACCTTCCTAGGGGATCCATCACGACTTATAACGTATCCCGGGTGCTTGGAACCCTTTGCATCGCCCATAATGCCTTCAAATACCTCAATTATGATTTTCTAATGTAGAGTTGGAATGTCCCCGGAATGGTAGTAAAAGTCGTTTATGTCCAATCTAAGCAGCGGGAGTCCTTATATATAACCTCCCACGTCCTCACGAGCTATCCCACGACCTTCAGTTTTCGGGCACCGAGAAAGTCCAAAAGCATGACTTAAAGCCTTCCATTTTGGTCGTTTTCGGACTTCTCCGGGCCCCGACATATATTTCGCCAAAAACCTTCATAGGGGCTCCGACACGACATAGAACGCAATCATGGGTGCTTGGCACCCTCTGCATCGCCCCATAATGCCTTCAAATACCAGTGCATCCCCGAAATAGCCCTAGAATGGTCGTAAAAGGCGTCCAAGGTCCGTTCAAAGATGTGGGAGTCCTTATATATACCCTTTTAACCATTGGTCCATACTCTCTCTACTCCAAATAAAATATTACCACTCCTACTACCTACCAACTCTGACCATTGGCCCACACTCTCTCTCCACCAAATAAAGTAAATACTACTTTTACTACATACTAACTCCTATCACATCTACTTTTTCAATAACATAACAATTGATAACCAAACAAGAACTTATCATGTAAAACTACGTGCCCTGATAAATGTCAAGAGTATTATGGGACGGAGGGAGTACCTGTTTTGGGTCCCTTTTTGGATTACCCTGAGCCTCGACATATTTTTCGTTGGAAACCTTCCTAGGGGCTCCGATATGACTTATAACTTATCCTAGGTGCTTGAGACCCTCTGTGTCGCCCAAGAATGCCTTCAAATGCCCCAATTATGATTTTCTAGTGTAGAGCCGGAATGTCCACATAATGGTCGTAAAAGTCGTCGTATGTCCGTTATAAGCAGTGAGACTCCTTATATATACCCTCCACGTCCTCAGGACGTATCCCAAAACCTTCAGTTCCCGAGCACCAGGAATGTCCAAAAGCGTGACTTATAGCCTTCGATTTGGCCGTTTTCAGACTTCTCCACGCTCGGATATATTTTTCGACGGAAACCTATATAGGGTCTCCATCACTACTTATAATGCATTCTGGGTGCCAGACACCCTCTGCGTCGCCCCATAATGCTTTCAAATACCGCATTTATGCTTCTCTAGTGCATCCCCGAAATAGCCCTAGAATGGTAGTAAAAGGCGTCCAAGGTCCGTTCAAAGATGTGGGAGTCCTTATATATACCCTCGTATGTCCCTATGAGGCATCCCATGGCCTTCGGTGCCTGTGCCCCGAAAACGTCCAAAAGCGTGACTAAACCTTCAATTTTGGCTATTTTGGGGCCGTATTTGGACTACCCTGAGCCTGGACATATTTTTCGTTGGAAACCTTCCAAGGTGCTTCGGAACGACTTATAACGTATCCCGGGTGCTTGACAGCCTCTGCATCGCCCCAGAATGCCTTCAAATACCCCAATTATGATTTTCTAGTATAGAGCCGGAATGTCCAGGGAATGGTCGTAAATGTCGTCGTATGTCGGTTCTAAGCACTAGGATTCTTATATATACCCTCCCACGTCCTTAGGAGGTATCTCACAGCCTTCAATTCTTATGCAGCGTGAATGTCTAAAAGCGTGACTTATAGCCTACGATTTTGATCGTTTCAGGAATTCTCAGGTCCCGGACATATTTTTCACCAGAAGGGGCTCCGACACGGCTTATAAGGCATCCTGGGTGCTTGGCATCCTTCACATCGCCTAAGATCGCATTCAAATACCGTATTTATGCTTCTCTAGTGTAACCCCATAATTGGCCCTCGAATGGTCGTCAAAGGCGTCCTAGGTCCGTTCAAAAATGTGGGAGTTTTTATATATACCCTCCCATGTCCCGTTGAGACATCCCGCGGCGTTCGGTGCTCGTCCCCGGAAACGTCCAAAAGTGTGACTATAGCCTTCAATTTTGGCTGTTTTGGGGTCGTTTTTTTACTACCCTGATCCTGGACATATTTTTCGTCGGAAACCTTCCTAGGGGCTCCACCACGACTTATATCGTATCTCGGGTGCTTGTCACCCTCTGCATCGCCGTAGATAGCATTCAAATACCCCCAATTATGATTTTCTTGTGGAGAGCCGAAATGTCCCCTCGAATGGTCGAAAAAGTCGTCGTATGTCCATTCTAAGAAGTGGCAGACGTTATATATACCCTCCCACGTCCTTAGGAGGTATCCCACGGCCTTCAATTCTCGGGCACTGGGAACATCCAAAAGCGTGACTTATAGCCTTCCATTTTGGTCATTTTCGGACTTCTCCGAGCCCGGACATATTTTCCGTGTAAACCTATATAGGGATCTGGCACGACTTATAACGCATCATGGGTGCTTGGCACCCTTCGCATCGCCCAAGAATGCCTTCAAATACCGCATTTATGGTTCTCCGGTGCAGCCCCGAAATGGCCCTAGAATGGTCGTAAAAGGCGTCCAAGGTCCGTTATACGATGTGGGAGTCCTTATATATATATATATATATATATTATATCCCATGTCCCCATGAGTCATCCGGCGGCCTTCGGTGCCCCGTCCCCGAAAACGTCCAAAAGCATGACTATGGCCTTCAATTTTGGCTGTTTTGGGGCCGTTTTTGGACTACCCTGAGCCTGGATATATTTTTCGTTAAAACATTCCTAGGGATTCTGGTACGACTTATAACGTATCCCAGGTGCTTGACACCCTTTGCGTCACCCTATAATGCCTTCAAATACCCCAATTACGATTTTCTAGTGTAGAGCCAGAATGTCCTCGGAATGGTCATAAAAGTCGTCGTACAGTGGGAGACCTTATATATACCCTCTTACATCCTCAAAAGGTATCCCACGGCCTTCAATCACGGGCACAATGAACGTCTAAAAGAGTGACTTATAGCCCTCGATTTTGGTTGTTTTCGGACTTGTCTGGGCCCAGACATATTTTTCCGCGTAAACCTATATAGGGGATCCGACACGACTTATAACAAATCCTAGGTGCTTGGCACCCTCTGCGTCGCCCCAGAATGCCTTCAAATACCGCATTTATGCTTCTCCGGTGCAGCACCCGATTGGCCCTAGAATGGTCATAAAATGCGTCCTAGGTCAGTTCTAAGTTATGGGAGTCCTTATATATACTCTCCCATGTCCCCATGAGGCATCCCACGACCTTCGGTGCCCACCGGAAACGTCCAAAAGCGTGACTTAGCCTTTAATTTTGGCTGTTTTGGGGACGTTTTTGGACTGCCATGAGACTTGACACATTTTTCGTTGGAAACTTTCCTAGGGGATTCGGCAGTATAAGTCACATCGGCACCCCTAAGAACATTTCGGGAGAAAAATATGACCGGGCCTAGAAAAGTCCCAAAATGCCCCAAAAACCGCCAAAATTGAAGGTATATGGGTGCTTTTACATTCATTTCGGGGCAATATTGAGTTGCACGAGAAATGAATAAATGGGGTGTTTAGAGGCTTTTTTAGGAACCGCAAATGGTGCCAAGCATCCCGGCTACGTTACAAGTCACATCGGAAACTCTAAGAACGTTTCGGGAGAAAAATATGACCGGACCCGGAGAAGTCCCAAATACCTTAAAAACAACCAAAATTGAAGGTTATAATACACGTTTTTAGACTTTCCCGGGGATCAAGTTCCGGACGCCATGGGAAGCCTCCTAGGGATATGGGAGGTTATTAGAAAGGAGTCCCATGGCTTAGAATGATTATATGTATGATTTTACGTTCATTTTGGGGAAATTTTGGGTTGCACAAGCAATGAATAAAAGAGGTGTTTAGAGGCTTTTTTCGGCAACACAAATGATGTCAAGCACCTGGGCTACGTTACAAGTCATGTCGGCATCCATAAGAACATTTCAGGAGAAAAATATGACCGGGCCAGGAGTATTCCCAAATTGCCCCAAAAACTGTGAAAATTGAGATTATAATACACGCTTTCGGACTTTCCCCAGGCCCGAGCTCCAGACGCCATGGGATCCCTCATATGGACATAAGAGGTCATTGGAAAGGAATCCCATGGCTTGGAATGATTATATGGATGCTTTTACGTTCATTTTGGGGAAAATTTGGATTACACATGCAATGAATAAATGGGGTGTTTAGAGGCATTTTGAAGCAACGCAAATGGTGCCAAGCACCCGGGCTACGTTACAAGTCACATCGGAACCGCTTAGAACGTTTCGGGAGAAAAATATGACAGGGCCCAGAAATACCCCAAAAACAGCCAAAATTGAAGGTTATAATACACGTTTTTGGTATTTCTTGGGGCCCAAACTCTGGACGCCATGGGAGGTTATTAGAAAGGAGTCCCATGACTTGGAACGAATATATGGGTGCTTTTACGTTCATTTCGGGGCAATTTTGAGTTGCACGAGAAATGAATAAATGGGGTGTTTAGAGGCTTTTTTAGGCAACGCAAATGCTGCCAATCACCCGGGCTACGTTACAAGTCACATCGTCACCCCTATGAACGTTTTGGGAGAAAAATATGACCGGGCCCGGAGAAGTCCCAAATACCCTAACAACAGCCAAAATTGAAGGTTATAATACACGTTTTCGGACTTTCCCATGGACCAAGCTCCGGACGCCATGGGATGCCTCCTAGGGACATGTGATGTAACATCCCTAAAATCCATACACGTCTAAACTACGTTGCATCGACTTTGGGAGTGTTACCGCCGCGGTGAAACGCAAGGCTTGTTGAAATGAAAACATTAACTCACTGTTATTTATGAAAACTAAATTGCAGCGGAAATAAAATGTTAACTTTAACTACAACTCGGGAATCACCATTGACCCCTTTTATTCAAACCATTAACTAAGTAGATTATAAATTTTTTTTAAGTTCAACCAAAACATTGAAAAGTTTATAAACTAATGAATATCCCCCGTATGCCCGAACTCATGCAGCAACATCAGCATACCTAATCTGCTCCCCATTGAGGTATCAATGGTTCATCACATGTCAATAAACAAACACAAATAACAAACAATCAGCTAAGTTGAGTACGTACATAATTAGTTAAATAATACACTAAGCATAATCAGAATAATAATAACAATTCCTAAACATGATACTACAAAACATTAAATTCCGTTTTTACAGTTTATTTGGCATCGAACGGGCATCGTCTTCTTTCTAGAATCATACGGGCTACTTAATCCTTAATAGACAACTCGGTCTATTAGATGGAATGTAAATACGATTTCGTTCCGTTCCACATCCATCACCTTAGTATACATACCTCCAAGATCGTACGGAACCTTCTGCCTACTTGAGTTATTAAAATTTATAAGGACACTACTATCGTCACAGTAGGCCTGCGTAGGAGTGTAGAACAAGTCCCACACTCCCCCCATTGTTCATTACTTGTAGGGATTCCAACTACAAGTTTATCGCCAAAATCCTTCTTAGTAATATTCATTCATATAACATTAAACATATAATCATTTAATTTTCCTTCTTAGGTACATTGCTTAATTCTTTAGTTTAGGCAACCTCTTGAAACATCCTTGCTACAACAATACATCATAGGATTCCAATCAATTCTCATTTCATGCTTGTGATATGATAGAATTACGCATACCAATAATAATTCATTCCAACTCACAAGTCATACAACAAGGAAATACATACATATTTCCAATCGATTTCATGTTACCAAACAATCTCATCAATCATAACCATACAATTGTTCCCTATCATGCTTCTAGGTTCCAATGAAAGAATTCATAACCTAAACATGATATTAACATTTCTAATTGAACTAGTACGCGTACGTACCTTGTAACGGAGAATCTTCGCCGACTACTTAAAACGTTCCGCTTATGAAATTGGGACCTAATCGAATAATTTAAGTATTTCGATGCTAAATCCTTGATATCATTAAAATAAAAATCAGCTTAACTAACTATGTAAAACTTAGTGTTTCGAATAATAAAATAAACGTCCTTGAACTTTCTTTTAATAAACTTTAGGAAAAATTGACGGGAGAAGTCCGAGCTTTGGCCGATAATTTTTAAAAGGTACCAACTTCAAATTAACTTGTACAAGTCCCAACTATGGGGGTCTTAACTTTAAGAGGGCCTTAATGACTTGATACCCGCTTAATAGGTCAAAAAAATTTAAACGTGGGTCCCATTTGATTTCCAACCCTTCATTCGACATATGATGACCATAATCAACATCATCATCATGAACACCATCATTATCATTATCATCATCATCATCATAAAAAACAACCCGAGAGATTTCTCTTTCCTCTTTAAGCAGATAAAATCATCAAATGAAATTTTCCGGGTGAGTAATTTTTGACCCACATTCAAACCCATGATAAAACTCTCATCCAATTTAGGCCGAACTAACCCATTTTCTTCCTTACTACCAAAGAAACTTTTAATTGAATCATTACTTGGAAAAACCACTATTACATCTTCATCACTTTTGTTATCAACCCGATATTTAACCAAATAATACCCACATTAGAAAATCAAACTAAGAACAAAATCCCAGCTCATAATAATCCATATAATTCAACCATAAATGAGATTAATTAACATGTAATTTTTTCTAAAAATTTACCAAAATAGCTTTAATTGAGCTCAATAAAGCTGAAATTACCAGAAATTTTACCGAAAAAGAGAGAGAAAGAATACATGGACTTTACGGGTTTTCACCTCGAATACATGGACTTTACCCGAATTACACCCAGCGAGCAATGAGCCTACCATCGGGCCGAAATGAAGCAGAAAAGGAGAGGTCTTTGAATGAGTGGATGGTGGAGAGAGGCTCAGAAGGGGAAAAGGGGTGGGGGGTTGAAGAAGGACAGAGAAGAACCGTATGTAGCTCCAAGTTGTGAGGAGATTGAGGGGAGAAATCAATGGAGGTGATTGAATAAATAAGGCCTGAGATTTGTTGGGTGTTTTTGAGGTGGGTTTCAGGCGGGGTTTTGTGGGGAAGGTTTGAAGCTCGACATAGCCGCTATGGCGGACGCAGGATGAGGAGAGAAAGATAGAAGGAGAGGATAGAGGAAGAAGAAGATAAAGGGGTGTCACGTGATTTTTAATGGAGTCACGTGACACATAACTCTAGAAGAGCAGGGTTAGTAACCTTGGAGGGTCTCGATAAAAGACAACCCCCCCTAAAGTTAGGACCTCCACAGTTTAATCCAAAGTTGGTACCTTTTAAAAATTATCGACAAAGTTCGGACCTCTCTCTGTCAATTTTTCCAAAACTTTATTGAAACTAACATATTTAGAAACTAATTAATATGCTTGTAAATCTGATTTCTTCTAACTTCTATTATACTTGTTCATAACCACAAAACTTAAACAACTATATATAAGTATTATAAAAATCAGATTTGAGAAATAGACTTATCATAAGAACTACAAATATAATTATAAATCTGATTTCTTTTACTTATTCTATACTTTATTTACAATACAACTTAATCCAAGATACATACATATATATATATATATATATATATATATATATATATATATATATATATATATATATATATATATATATATATATATATATATATATATATATATATATACATATATATACGAATTATAAAAATCAGAATTTACAAATTAACTAAAGTAGAAAAGAAGGAATGTTATTTTTTTATACCGAAGTGACTCGCCGACGACAATTACCGGCGACGGAATTTTGGCAGCAAGCACCAGCCACGCCCCACGACTCCTCGCACGCACACAACGCTCGTAGTCTCGAGCCCACACACACACCACACTCGGCATCGCACCCTCGAGCCCACGCACGCACAGCCCTTCGCACAACACACTCGCTCGCACAACAGCAGCGACGACTCGCACTCCTTGACCCTTGACTCGACTTGACGCACAGCAGCGACGACCCGTACACACACACCCGCACTCCTCGATGACCCACGACTCGACGACTCCCACCCTCGACTCGCCTCGACCGCAACTGCTCGCACTCCTCCAATGCTCACACTCAAACGCTCGCACGTCGATGGTGGTCGACGCAAACATAGGGGAGAAGGGAATAAGGTAGCGCAGGAGAGGGGAAGCTAGAAGAGTGACGAGGGAGAAGAAGAGAGGAGAGAGAGAAAATATTTGAGTGGGAAGGAGTAAAACGGCTGATGGGGAAAAAGAAGTTAGGGTTTACTTTTTTTCTTCTTCTCTTATTTATAGCATGAGAAACCTAGGTTTAATAGGATATATTTTCCAAATCGAATTCTATTTCGTATTTTATTTGGAAAATAAAACGAAACCAAACTATAATATAATTAGGTACAAAAGTAGGTTGTATAGTTAAATTATAACTGTAGGCTTACCCAAACTATATTTTTCTGTAAATAATATTAAAAATACTTTCACTTTATTCTTTATATTTTCTTATTTATAAAAGAATAACTCCCAAAAATACAGAGTATTACATGGGAGGTTATTGGAAAGGAGTCCCATGGCTTGGAATGATTATACAGATGCTTTTACGTTCATTTTGGGAAAATTTTAGGTTACACGAGCAATGAATAAATGAGGTGTTTAGAGGCTTTTTTCGGCAACGCAAATGGTGCCAAGCACCCAGGCTACGTTACAAGTCATGTCGGTACCCATAAGAACGTTTCGGGAGAACAATATGACCGGGCCCGGAGTATTCCCAAAATTCCCCAAAAACAGCGAAAATTGAAGGTTATAATACACGTTTTCGCACTTTCTCGAGGCCCGAGCTCCGGACGCCATGGGATGCCTCCTAGGGACATGGGAGGTCATTGGAAAGGAGTCTCATGGCTAGGAACGATTATATGGATGCTTTTACGTTAATTTCAGGGCAATTTTAGGTTACACGAGAAATGAATAAATGCGATGTTTAGAGGCTTTTTTAGGCAATGCAAATGGTGCCATGCACCCGGGCTACGTTCCAAGTCATGTCAGCACCCGTAAGAACGTTTTAGGAGAAAAATATCACCGGGCCTAGAGTATTCCCAAAATGCCCTAAAAACAGCTAAAATTGAGATTATAATACACGCTTTCGGACTTTCCCGAGGCCCGAGCTCCGGACGCCATGGGAACCCTCATATGGACATGAGAGGTCATTGGAAAGGAGTCCCATGGCTTGGAATGATTATATGGATGCTTTTACGTTCATTTTGGGGAAATTTTAGGTTACACAAGCAATGAATAAATGGGGTGTTTAGAACCTTTTGAAGCAACACAAATGGTGCCAAGCCCCCGCGCTACGTTACAACTCGCATCGGCACCCCTAAGAACGTTTCGGGAGAAAAATATGATCGGGCCCGGAGAAGTCCCAAAATACCCCAAAAAGCGGCCAAAATTAATGGTTATATACACGTTTTCGGACTTTCTCGGGGCCTAAGCTCCGGACGCCATGGGATGCGTCCTAGTGACATGGGAGGTTATTGGAAAGGAATCCCATGGCTTGGAACGATTATATGGATGTTTTTACGTTCCTTTCCGGCTAATTTTAGGTTACACGATAAATGAATAAATGGGGTGTTTAGAGGCTTTTTGAGGCAACACAAATGGTGCCAAGTACCCAGGCTATGTTACAAGACATGTCGGCACACATAAGAACGTTTCGGGCGAAAAATATGGCCGGACCCGGAGTATTCCTAAAATGCCCCAAAAACAGCCAAAATTGAGATTATAATACACGCTTTCGGACTTTTCCGAGGCCCGAGCTCCGGACACCATGGGATCCCTCATATGGACATGAGAGGTCATTGGAAAGGAATCCCATGGCTTGGAATGATTATATGTATGTTTTACGTTTATTTTGGGGAAAGTTTGGGTTACACGAGCAATGAATAAATGGGGTGTTTAGAGTCATTTTGAAGCAACGCAAATGGTGCCAAGCACCCGGGCTACGTTACAAGTCACATCAGCACCCCTAAGAACGTTTCAGGAGAAAAATATTACCGGGCCCGGAGAAGTTCCAAATACCCCAAACACTAGTAGAAAAAACGTTAATTGCTCCGATTTTTAAGTCCATAAATGCCCCGTATTTGACCTGTAGCAGACCCCACACGAGCATTTGGATTTTTACAAATGCTTTGGTTTTGAACCAGAGCATTTAGTAGTTAAATGCTCTGGTTGTAAGAGAAAAACGAGCATTTGACTACCAAATGCTCCAGTCGTTAACAAAAAACCGGAGCATTTGACAACCAAATGCTTCGATTTTGCCTTAACAACCGGAGCATTTGCTTTTTTTTTGAAGGAAAAAAATTTAGCAACCTAGCATTGCACAACCTAGTAGCTGCGCCACATTACACTACCAGTTAGTAGCCCCACATTATTACACAACCATCTAGCAGCAACCAGGAAAAACTAAATCGAGTATCATATATTATGTACAATACAAATAAATAAACAAAAAAAATTATTAACCATGATCAAATAGAATCAAAGTACATGAGATATGTAATACAACTATTATCACTTGTTCCTTAACTACATATATACAAAATACCGGAAGCCATCTTAGGAGCAAAATCTTCAAAACAACATCTAAGGTGAAACAAGGGTCTTGATTCCAATCCCCTCAAAAAAAAAAAAAGGGGTCTTGATTCCAATTCCCTTAAAACCCTCCTATCAAACGTCCCGTATAACAAAGGGAAAAAAGTTGCTCTAAAGTAACGATTGACTGTTTTTGCTGACAACAAAAGGTAGAAGAGGAACTGCAATATTTAAGCCTGTACCATATTTAACCAATTATCAACACATGAAAAGTTAAGTCATACTAGAGTGAAATAAAGCCACATACATCTGAATAGACAACAAGAAGCACGCCAGACTACGCCCTGCGACCCAAAACCTTTTTATCCTATGTCATCCCCCTTTATGTTTTATTACAGAAAGTCAAAGTTGTTATTGTCATTCAAAGGAACTAAGAGGAGAAGTTTTTGATAGAGTCAAGAAAGTGATATTCTGTTGCCAAAAATATAATAAATATGTATTAATGCTTACCACATGGATCCTATTTCGAACACAAGCAACCAAGAAAGGCCATATTTTGTTCATTGCTGGTAGTAATCTATTTCCATCAGTCCCCTTCAACAACATCAACAATGTCTTTAAGATTATAGCACAAACATGAAGATGCTACTTCTTCAATGCCTTCTTTAACTACTTTCTTTCTCATGTCTAAATGCTTCCTCTACTTTCACCAGTGTAGCAATACCATCCTATGTGAATGGCCAGGGAAAAAAAAGAATCAATTAGCCACTTGCATACTTAACTGGACAATTAAATCCAACTATGACAAGGTTTAGCCAGCACCTAAGCAGTAGAAATATATGAGCAACACTGTAAACACAAATTTTAAATCTGCAAAATAGAGAGTCAAAATATGTGAACAAAATAATATTTTATTGATCTTTGTAATTTTGGGTTACAATCTCTAATGATTTGATCCTCTGATTCAATCTCCACGAATGGTTTGACTTCCTTGAATGAGGGCCTCTTGGCTTGATCTCCTTCAAGTTTGGTCATCTAGAATGGAACGGCTTTGATGTAGAATAGAACGGCACATCAGTTTTGTATGCTTGTTGTTCTGGTTCTACTGGAAAAATTTTGATGTTGATTTGTTGTTGCTTACAAACAAATATGATCTTCTTAAATGAGGGCCTTCATGCTTGATCTCGTCCAAGGTTGATCTTGTTTCCTTCTTCCGGGAAAATAGCTTGATGTGACTTGACTGGCAGAGAGAATTTGAGAGATTTATATTTTTGTCTTATGTTTTCTCCTTCTGGCGATGGAGTCTGATTTCTTCTCTCCTCTGGCAAGTGAAAAGGAGAGCTCTATTTATAGAGTTAGGAGAACCCTAGGGTTTCCACTTATCCTGCCTCCTGGGCCTCATGGACATAACCTTTTCATTAGCCCATCTTTCATTTGATGGGACATTGACCCAATAATAGATGATTAATTAAAATAGGCCTAATTTAGTGATAAGTCCAAATTAATTAAATTTGATGATCACCCATTAATAAAAGTCAAACATTTGACTTTAAGACTTTAATAGGTCAATTAAATGTGTGACGTGACACATAATAAAATTTTCATGTCTACAAATTGCCCCCTCAAGACTGTGTCACATACATGATTTTGAGTGTTTGATTATTGTGATCAAGTCTCGATTTTTTTTTTTTTGCAATAATAAGGAATTGTTTTGGATTAAAAATTTGTTGCCAGCACTTAGCGTCAACATGGACTACTTGTCACCACTTAACAACTTGCTTTAAACAAACTTCACAAATCACGACTCATGAGTATTTGGCTGGGCTAGGCATTCTTTTCTTTTCTTTTTTATGATAAGATGATAATACCTTAATAGCATGCTTGAGAGAAGCCACCAAAATGCTAAACGTATCTTTTCTATATCCTTGTTTTGGGATATAATAGAACTTGGTCAAAACCCACAAAATGCTCAACTAACTTTTGTTTTTCTTTCTTTTCTTTAATGAGTCATTGATGGATGAAAAGTCCTTGCTAGCTCAATATCTCCGGCTATAAATACATCACTGGTGATTTTTTTCTTGTTTTCAAAGCTCTTCAAGCCAAGCCTTGACATAGTGCCATACATGACTGTTGTTCAAGGAGCTGTCAAGCCACTTATGTTGTTCTTGCCGACAGGATGACGCCATGAAGGAGGAGGTATCACAAAATAGCTCAGGCGATCCGCCTTTGACGCCTCGAGATGAAATATGACCGGACCCGGACCCGGAGAAGTCCCAAATGCCTTAAAAACAACCAAAATTGAAGGTTATAATACACGTTTTTAGACTTTCCCGGGGATCAAGTTCCGGACGCCATGGGAAGCCTCCTAGGGATATGGGAGGTTATTAGAAAGGAGTCCCATGGCTTAGAATGATTATATGTATGATTTTACGTTCATTTTGGGGAAATTTTGGGTTGCACAAGCAATGAATAAAAGAGGTGTTTAGAGGCTTTTTTCGGCAACACAAATGATGTCAAGCACCTGGGCTACGTTACAAGTCATGTCGGCATCCATAAGAACATTTCAGGAGAAAAATATGACCGGGCCAGGAGTATTCCCAAATTGCCCCAAAAACTGTGAAAATTGAGATTATAATACACGCTTTCGGACTTTCCCCAGGCCCGAGCTCCGGACGCCATGGGATCCCTCATATGGACATAAGAGGTCATTGGAAAGGAATCCCATGGCTTGGAATGATTATATGGATGCTTTTACGTTCATTTTGGGGAAAATTTGGATTACACATGCAATGAATAAATGGGGTGTTTAGAGGCATTTTGAAGCAACGCAAATGGTGCCAAGCACCCGGGCTACGTTACAAGTCACATCGGAACCGCTTAGAACGTTTCGGGAGAAAAATATGACAGGGCCCAGAAATACCCCAAAAACAGCCAAAATTGAAGGTTATAATACACGTTTTTGGTATTTCTTGGGGCCCAAACTCTGGACGCCATGGGAGGTTATTAGAAAGGAGTCCCATGACTTGGAACGAATATATGGGTGCTTTTACGTTCATTTCGGGGCAATTTTGAGTTGCACGAGAAATGAATAAATGGGGTGTTTAGAGGCTTTTTTAGGCAACGCAAATGCTGCCAATCACCCGGGCTACGTTACAAGTCACATCGTCACCCCTATGAACGTTTTGGGAGAAAAATATGACCGGGCCCGGAGAAGTCCCAAATACCCTAACAACAGCCAAAATTGAAGGTTATAATACACGTTTTCGGACTTTCCCATGGACCAAGCTCCGGACGCCATGGGATGCCTCCTAGGGACATGTGATGTAACATCCCTAAAATCCATACACGTCTAAACTACGTTGCATCGACTTTGGGAGTGTTACCGCCGCGGTGAAACGCAAGGCTTGTTGAAATGAAAACATTAACTCACTGTTATTTATGAAAACTAAATTGCAGCGGAAATAAAATGTTAACTTTAACTACAACTCGGGAATCACCATTGACCCCTTTTATTCAAACCATTAACTAAGTAGATTATAAATTTTTTTTAAGTTCAACCAAAACATTGAAAAGTTTATAAACTAATGAATATCCCCCGTATGCCCGAACTCATGCAGCAACATCAGCATACCTAATCTGCTCCCCATTGAGGTATCAATGGTTCATCACATGTCAATAAACAAACACAAATAACAAACAATCAGCTAAGTTGAGTACGTACATAATTAGTTAAATAATACACTAAGCATAATCAGAATAATAATAACAATTCCTAAACATGATACTACAAAACATTAAATTCCGTTTTTACAGTTTATTTGGCATCGAACGGGCATCGTCTTCTTTCTAGAATCATACGGGCTACTTAATCCTTAATAGACAACTCGGTCTATTAGATGGAATGTAAATACGATTTCGTTCCGTTCCACATCCATCACCTTAGTATACATACCTCCAAGATCGTACGGAACCTTCTGCCTACTTGAGTTATTAAAATTTATAAGGACACTACTATCGTCACAGTAGGCCTGCGTAGGAGTGTAGAACAAGTCCCACACTCCCCCCATTGTTCATTACTTGTAGGGATTCCAACTACAAGTTTATCGCCAAAATCCTTCTTAGTAATATTCATTCATATAACATTAAACATATAATCATTTAATTTTCCTTCTTAGGTACATTGCTTAATTCTTTAGTTTAGGCAACCTCTTGAAACATCCTTGCTACAACAATACATCATAGGATTCCAATCCAATTCTCATTTCATGCTTGTGATATGATAGAATTACGCATACCAATAATAATTCATTCCAACTCACAAGTCATACAACAAGGAAATACATACATATTTCCAATCGATTTCATGTTACCAAACAATCTCATCAATCATAACCATACAATTGTTCCCTATCATGCTTCTAGGTTCCAATGAAAGAATTCATAACCTAAACATGATATTAACATTTCTAATTGAACTAGTACGCGTACGTACCTTGTAACGGAGAATCTTCGCTGACTACTTAAAACGTTCCGCTTATGAAATTGGGACCTAATCGAATAATTTAAGTATTTCAGTGCTAAATCCTTGATATCATTAAAATAAAAATCAGCTTAACTAACTATGTAAAACTTAGTGTTTCGAATAATAAAATAAACGTCCTTGAACTTTCTTTTAATAAACTTTAGGAAAAATTGACAGGAGAAGTCTGAGCTTTGGCCGATAATTTTTAAAAGGTACCAACTTCAAATTAACCTGTACAAGTCCCAACTATGGGGGGTCTTAACTTTAAGAGGGCCTTAATGACTTGATACCTGCTTAATAGGTCAAAAAAAATTTAAACGTGGGTCCCATTTGATTTCCAACCCTTCATTCGACATATGATGACCATAATCAACATCATCATCATGAACACCATCATTATCATTATCATCATCATCATCATAAAAAACAACCCAGAGATTTCTCTTTCCTCTTTAAGCAGTAAAATCATCAAATGAAATTTTCTGGGTGAGTAATTTTTGACCCACATTCAAACCCATGATAAAACTCTCATCCAATTTAGGCTGAACTAACCCATTTTCTTCCTTACTACCAAAGAAACTTTTAATTGAATCATTACTTGGAAAAACCACTATTACATCTTCATCACTTTTGTTATCAACCTGATATTTAACCAAATAATACCCACATTAGAAAATCAAACTAAGAACAAAATCCCAGCTCATAATAATCCATATAATTCAACCATAAATGAGATTAATTAACATGTAATTTTTTTCTAAAAAATTTACCAAAATAGCTTTAATTGAGCTCAATAAAGCTGGAAATTACCAGAAATTTTACCAGAAAAGAGAGAGAAAGAATACATGGACTTTACAGGTTTTCACCTCGAATACATGGACTTTACCCGAATTACACCCAGCAGCAATGAGCCTACCATCGGGCCGAAATGAAGCAGAAAAGGAGAGGTCTTTGAATGAGTGGATGGTGGAGAGAGGCTCAGAAGGGGAAAAGGGGTGGGGGGTTGAAGAAGGACAGAGAAGAACCGTATGTAGCTCCAAGTTGTGAGGAGATTGAGGGGAGAAATCAATGGAGGTGATTGAATAAATAAGGCCTGAGATTTGTTGGGTGTTTTTGAGGTGGGTTTCAGGCGGGGTTTTGTGGGGAAGGTTTGAAGCTCTGACATAGCTGCTATGGCGGACGCAGGATGAGGAGAGAAAGATAGAAGGAGAGGATAGAGGAAGAAGAAGATAAAGGGGTGTCACGTGATTTTTAATGGAGTCACGTGACACATAACCTGCTAGAGCAGGTTAGTAACCTGGAGGGTCTGATAAAAGACAACCCCCCCTAAAGTTAGGACCTCCACAGTTTAATCCAAAGTTGGTACCTTTTAAAAATTATCGACAAAGTTCAGACCTCTCCTGTCAATTTTTCCAAAACTTTATTGAAACTAACATATTTAGAAACTAATTAATATGCTTGTAAATCTGATTTCTTCTAACTTCTATTATACTTGTTCATAACCACAAAACTTAAACAACTATATATAAGTATTATAAAAATCAGATTTGAGAAATAGACTTATCATAAGAACTACAAATATAATTATAAATCTGATTTCTTTTACTTATTCTATACTTTATTTACAATACAACTTAATCCAAGATACATACATATATATATATATATATATATATACATATATATATATATATATATACATATATATATATATATATACATATATATATATATATATATACATATATATACGAATTATAAAAATCGGAATTTAAAAATTAACTAAAGTAGAAAAGAAGGAATGTTATTTTTTTATACCGAAGTGACTCGCCGACGACAATTACCGGCGACGGAATTTCGGCAGCAAGCACCAGCCACGCCCCACGACTCCGCGCACGCACACAGTGCTCGGAGTCTCGAGCCCACGCACACACCACACTCGGCTTCGCACCCTCGAGCCCACGCACGCACAACCCTTCACACAACACCCTCGCTCGCACAACAGTAGTGACAACTCGCACTCCTTGACCCTCGACTCGACTCGACGCACAGCAACGACGACTCGTACACACACACCCGCACCCCTCAACGACCCACGACTCGACACTCGCACCCTCGACTCGACCTCAACTACTCGCACTCCTGCCAACGCTCGCACTCGAACGCTTGCACGTCGATGGTGGTCAACGCAAACCCAGGGGAGAAGGGAATAAGGTAGCGCAGGAGAGGGGAAGCTAGAAGAGTGATGAGGGAGAAGAAGAGAGGAGAGAGAGAATCTTTGAGTGGGAAGGAGTTAAACGGCTGATGGGAAAAAGGAGTTAGGGCCTATTTTATTTTTTCTTCTCTTATTTATAGCATGAGAAACCTAGGTTTAATAGGATTTGTTTTCCAAATCGAATTCTATTTCTTATTTTATTTGGAAAATAAAACGAAACCAAACTATAATATAATTAGGTACAAAAGTAGGTTGTATAGTTAAATTATAACTGTAGGCTTACCCAAACTATATTTTTCAGTAAATAATATTAAAAATACTTTCACTTTATTCTTTATATTTTCTTATTTATAAAAGAATAACTCCCAAAAATACGGAGTATTACATGGGAGGTTATTGGAAAGGAGTCCCATGGCTTGGAATGATTATAGAGATGCTTTTACGTTCATTTTGGGAAAATTTTAGGTTACACGAGCAATGAATAAATGAGGTGTTTAGAGGCTTTTTTCGCAACGCAAATGGTGCCAAGCACCCAGGCTACGTTACAAGTCATGTCGGTACCCATAAGAACGTTTCGGGAGAACAATATGACCGGGCCCGGAGTATTCCCAAAATGCCCCAAAAACAGCGAAAATTGAAGGTTATAATACACGTTTTCGCACTTTCTCGAGGCCCGAGCTCCGGACGCCATGGGATGCCTCCTAGGGACATGGGAGGTCATTGGAAAGGAGTCTCATGGCTAGGAACGATTATATGGATGCTTTTACGTTAATTTCAGGGCAATTTTAGGTTACACGAGAAATGAATAAATGCGATGTTTAGAGGCTTTTTTAGGCAATGCAAATGGTGCCATGCACCCGGGCTACGTTCCAAGTCATGTCAGCACCCGTAAGAACGTTTTAGGAGAAAAATATCACCGGGCCTAGAGTATTCCCAAAATGCCCTAAAAACAGCTAAAATTGAGATTATAATACACGCTTTCGGACTTTCCCGAGGCCCGAGCTCCGGACGCCATGGGATCCCTCATATGGACATGAGAGGTCATTGGAAAGGAGTCCCATGGCTTGGAATGATTATATGGATGCTTTTACGTTCATTTTAGGGAAATTTTAGGTTACACAAGCAATGAATAAATGGGGTGTTTAGAACCTTTTTGAAGCAACACAAATGGTGCCAAGCCCCCGCGCTACGTTACAACTCGCATCGGCACCCCTAAGAACGTTTCGGGAGAAAAATATGATCGGGCCCGGAGAAGTCCCAAAATACCCCAAAAAGCGGCCAAAATTAATGGTTATATACACGTTTTCGGACTTTCTCGGGGCCTAAGCTCCGGACGCCATGGGATGCGTCCTAGTGACATGGGAGGTTATTGGAAAGGAATCCCATGGCTTGGAACGATTATATGGATGTTTTTACGTTCCTTTCCGGCTAATTTTAGGTTACACGATAAATGAATAAATGGGGTGTTTAGAGGCTTTTTGAGGCAACACAAATGGTGCCAAGTACCCAGGCTATGTTACAAGACATGTCGGCACACATAAGAACGTTTCGGGCGAAAAATATGGCTGGACCCGGAGTATTCCTAAAATGCCCCAAAAACAGCCAAAATTGAGATTATAATACACGCTTTCGGACTTTTCCGAGGCCCGAGCTCCGGACACCATGGGATCCCTCATATGGACATGAGAGGTCATTGGAAAGGAATCCCATGGCTTGGAATGATTATATGTATGTTTTACGTTTATTTTGGGGAAAGTTTGGGTTACACGAGCAATGAATAAATGGGGTGTTTAGAGTCATTTTGAAGCAACGCAAATGGTGCCAAGCACCCGGGCTACGTTACAAGTCACATCAGCACCCCTAAGAACGTTTCAGGAGAAAAATATTACCGGGCCCGGAGAAGTTCCAAATACCCCAAACACTAGTAGAAAAAACGTTAATTGCTCCGATTTTTAAGTCCATAAATGCCCCGTATTTGACCTGTAGCAGACCCCACACGAGCATTTGGATTTTTACAAATGCTTTGGTTTTGAACCAGAGCATTTAGTAGTTAAATGCTCTGGTTGTAAGAGAAAAACGAGCATTTGACTACCAAATGCTCCAGTCGTTAACAAAAAACCGGAGCATTTGACAACCAAATGCTTCGATTTTGCCTTAACAACCGGAGCATTTGCTTTTTTTTTTGAAGGAAAAAAATTTAGCAACCTAGCATTGCACAACCTAGTAGCTGCGCCACATTACACTACCAGTTAGTAGCCCCACATTATTACACAACCATCTAGCAGCAACCAGGAAAAACTAAATCGAGTATCATATATTATGTACAATACAAATAAATAAACAAAAAAAATTATTAACCATGATCAAATAGAATCAAAGTACATGAGATATGTAATACAACTATTATCACTTGTTCCTTAACTACATATATACAAAATACCGGAAGCCATCTTAGGAGCAAAATCTTCAAAACAACATCTAAGGTGAAACAAGGGTCTTGATTCCAATCCCCTCAAAAAAAAAAAAAAAAGGGGTCTTGATTCCAATTCCCTTAAAACCCTCCTATCAAACGTCCCGTATAACAAAGGGAAAAAAGTTGCTCTAAAGTAACGATTGACTGTTTTTGCTGACAACAAAAGGTAGAAGAGGAACTGCAATATTTAAGCCTGTACCATATTTAACCAATTATCAACACATGAAAAGTTAAGTCATACTAGAGTGAAATAAAGCCACATACATCTGAATAGACAACAAGAAGCACGCCGACTACGCCCGCGACCCAAAACCTTTTTATCCTATGTCATCCCCCTTTATGTTTTATTACGTAAAGTCAAAGTTGTTATTGTCATTCAAAGGAACTAAGAGGAGAAGTTTTTGATAGAGTCAAGAAAGTGATATTCTGTTGCCAAAAATA
Source organism: Beta lomatogona (assembly GCA_947646795.1). NCBI lineage: Eukaryota > Viridiplantae > Streptophyta > Magnoliopsida > Caryophyllales > Amaranthaceae > Beta > Beta lomatogona. The sequence continues at coordinate 97,012 of CANSNZ010000777.1, read as the reverse complement.
TAATAAATATGTATTAATGCTTACCACATGGATCCTATTTCGAACACAAGCAACCAAGAAAGGCCATATTTTGTTCATTGCTTGGTAGTAATCTATTTCCATCGGTCCCCTTCAACAACATCAACAATGTCTTTAAGATTATAGCACAAACATGAAGATGCTACTTCTTCAATGCCTTCTTTAACTACTTTCTTTCTCATGTCTAAATGCTTCCTCTACTTTCACCGAGTGTAGCAATACCATCCTATGTGAATGGCCAGGGAAAAAAAAGAATCAATTAGCCACTTGCATACTTAACCGGACAATTAAATCCAACTATGACAAGGTTTAGCCAAAGCACCTAAGCAAAGAGAAATATATGAGCAACACCGTAAACACAAATTTTAAATCTGCAAAATAGAGAGTCAAAATATGTGAACAAAATAATATTTTATTGATCTTTGTAATTTTGGGTTACAATCTCTAATGATTTGATCCTCTCGATTCAATCTCCACGAATGGTTTGACTTCCTTGAATGAGGGCCTCTTGGCTTGATCTCCTTCAAGTTTGGTCATCTAGAATGGAACGGCTTTGATGTAGAATAGAACGGCACATCGCTTTTTGTATGCTTGTTGTTCCGGGTTCTACTTGGAAAAATTTTGATGTTGATTTGTTGTTGCTTACAAACAAATATGATCTTCTTAAATGAGGGCCTTCATGCTTGATCTCGTCCAAGGTTGATCTTGTTTCCTTCTTCCGGGAAAATAGCTTGATGTGACTTGACTGGCAGAGAGAATTTGAGAGATTTATATTTTTGTCTTATGTTTTCTCCTTCTGGCGATGGAGTCTGATTTCTTCTCTCCTCTGGCAAGTGAAAAGGAGAGCTCTATTTATAGAGTTAGGAGAACCCTAGGGTTTCCACTTATCCTGCCTCCTGGGCCTCATGGACATAACCTTTTCATTAGCCCATCTTTCATTTGATGGGACATTGACCCAATAATAGATGATTAATTAAAATAGGCCTAATTTAGTGATAAGTCCAAATTAATTAAATTTGATGATCACCCATTAATAAAAGTCAAACATTTGACTTTAAGACTTTAATAGGTCAATTAAATGTGTGACGTGACACATAATAAAATTTTCATGTCTACAAATTGCCCCCTCAAGACTGTGTCACATACATGATTTTGAGTGTTTGATTATTGTGATCAAGTCTCGATTTTTTTTTTTTGCAATAATAAGGAATTGTTTTGGATTAAAAATTTGTTGCCAGCACTTAGCGTCAACATGGACTACTTGTCACCACTTAACAACTTGCTTTAAACAAACTTCACAAATCACGACTCATGAGTATTTGGCTGGGCTAGGCATTCTTTTCTTTTCTTTTTTATGATAAGATGATAATACCTTAATAGCATGCTTGAGAGAAGCCACCAAAATGCTAAACGTATCTTTTCTATATCCTTGTTTTGGGATATAATAGAACTTGGTCAAAACCCACAAAATGCTCAACTAACTTTTGTTTTTCTTTCTTTTCTTTAATGAGTCATTGATGGATGAAAAGTCCTTGCTAGCTCAATATCTCCGGCTATAAATACATCACTGGTGATTTTTTTCTTGTTTTCAAAGCTCTTCAAGCCAAGCCTTGACATAGTGCCATACATGACTGTTGTTCAAGGAGCTGTCAAGCCACTTATGTTGTTCTTGCCGACAGGATGACGCCATGAAGGAGGAGGTATCACAAAATAGCTCAGGCGATCCGCCTTTGACGCCTCGAGATGACGGAGGAAGAGCCATCCATAGTTTTGATGTTTTGCTGCAACGGAACCATGAAAGATGCACTTATCTCTTTGTTTACTTTCTTTGTTTTGTTTTAGTTTTGCAGGTTTGTAATCTCCTGGCATGATGACTGATTTACCCAACTCTTGAAGCCAAGCCATGTGCCCATGCCTTGACACATTGATGGAGCAATTTCTGTAGTTGTCGTCTCCATCATTGGAGCCCCCAAGCCGCAACACCTTCCGCCGAAGACCGACATGGCGGACCTAAAGCATGGAGAAGGAAGACCCAAGCCAACGTCATACCACTCAATCCAGATTGGCGCCATATTTGCACTGCCATAACCTCACGGCCCCAGGCCCTGGTGTTTCCGAAGCCATGGTGGTCTTGATGGAACCCCTTCTCGAGATGATGTGGTGAACTGAAGCAGGATGCAGGAGACTGATGTGGTGGTTCCAAAGAGACTGGTGATCGGCAACCTAAACCAAGGAGAAGGAGGAGCCGAAGACGACGACGTTATACTCAAGCCGTGAAGCATTAACCTATCTCAGTTGTGGTGTTCTCATTGTTGTTGTGCCATACTGCCATCAACTTCTTTGGAGCCAAAACATGCAATTTCTCGGTGAACCCGAACCGGCGCCATATTTAAGGAGCCGCCAAGATTGACGCGGAGTAGGTGATGAATGGAAAGCAATGCCACACCATGAAGAAGTCGCCGACGTGGTGACGCCGTAGACGAGTCTAGCCACCTGAGATGCCATAGATTAAGGAGGAAAGTGGAGCGAGTCTTTGACGCCGTAGCCAAACAATTAACGCCATACTCGAGCGCTTTGCGAGCCTTCTTGACGACCCCATATTTGATGTCCAAGGAGACCACCAGGATGGAACTTTGGTTTGCCTCAACCATCATGTTGCCTTCCCGAGCAAGAAGAAAGACTCTTTTTGTATGTTTTTGTTCTTTTGCTTACTACTCGTAAAGTAGTATGACTTCCAGAACCTTGGAGTTGGTACTTTGCTCCACACCTTCCTTCATTTCAATTTTTTTATTTCCTCTCTTTCTAAATTTGTGGCAAGCAATTGTATGGTAGAGTTGCAAAGTTTGATTTTTTTGTTTTGTTAAACTTTAAACAAAGAGAAGAAACTTAATATTTGTCCTATTAAGTGTGAGGAGATGGAACCAAAGCATCATAGCACACGTCCATCCAATTGCATGACATCGAATCCTTTCTCCCTTTTTTTCTCGTTTTTCTAAAGGAGTTATATTAATATATTCCAACTTATCATGTAATTATCACACCTTTGTTTCAACTTTTTTTATCCCTTTTTTAATTTTAAATCTTTTAGGGAGAATAAGAATATGTGAGATTTGAATCTGCGAGAACATGCAACGATGATTTTATGGTGGTAGGCGACCAATGACAATTCTATCAAAGAACAAATGTCTGATGAAGATGCCATTCGAGCCAATGATGAATCGTCCACGGAAGAACAACCATTTTTAGGATATGCCTTAACAAGCACGGTTGACATACTTCGTAATTTTGTTTTGTGGTCATGTGGATGGTGTTTGATCATGGCCATTTGGTGCTTGGAAGCTTGCTCCAAATCTTGTTGTATATTTTTTTTAGGCTCTTGGTGCAGGAAGCTTACTCCAGCTTTCATTTCCTTCATATCTCCAGTGCTTCAATGTTTTCTCTAGATCTCAAGGAATGAATTAGTGCTTTTGAGCTTTTGTCAATCTCATTGTTTGACCTATTGTTATAATCTCCTGTGCTTGACATTTTTTGCAAATCTCTAGTGCTTGGAAGCTTTCTCCAGAACTTCGAGAAATTTGACGAAGTATTGGTGCTTGAAATCTTTCTCCAATCTCCATACTTGAACTTTTTTGGCGAAAATGTGGTGCTTGGAAGCTTTCTCCAGATTTTAAGTGCTTTTGAGCTTCTCTCCAATTCAATCTTGAAGTGCTCTTGGCTGAGTGTTGGTGCTTGGAAGCTTTCTCCAACAATCTTTGATAGGTGATGGTGCTTGGAAGCTTTCTCCATCGAACTTTGATAGGTTATGGTGCTTGGAAGCTTTCTCCATCTCCATGCTTAACATTTTTGTCGAACTCTAGTGCTTGGTAGCATTCTCTAGACCTTCGTTTCAAACCTTTTGTGGATCACCGGTGCTTAGGAGTGCTTAGGAGCTTCCTCCAATCTTCGAACAAACAACAATTGACAACGTGCTCATCGTTCATCATTGTAAATTTATGAGGCTAAGGCGAAAAAATTTCAATGTTCCCTTGCCCCCAAGTTTGTTTTTTAATGTGATGTGGCTGCACTTGAATAAGATACTCAAGATGCCTACGTACCAAATATGCATGTTAGTTGTGCCTATTTGGATCAAGCCAAACGTAGTTCAAAGTTTTGTTTGGAATTGCAGTTTAAACTCTTGTTTAGGAGTATTTTCTTTGTTATGCAATTTAAACTCTTGCTTAGGAGTATTTTCTTTTTCTTTTGTCCTTTTGTGAATTTCTTTTTTTTTGTCACAAGGTTGCAGCCATGAACAACCATCGATGTAGATGTCTAATCAGAATTCTCTTCATGGTTGGCAATGGTCATCTCCATTTCGTGAGCCCGAGTTGCCAGTTCTTGGAATGTGTTTGGCTTAATTCCTTGCAAAATGTAAGCTAGGTCCCAAGTGCATGCCTTGGGTGCACAACTTTACAACGGATGCTTCAGATAGGTGATCTTTGCACTGAAGACACAACGTTCGCCATCGATCGATATATTCTATGACAGGCTCATCCTCCAGCTGGGTGGTTTGTGTCAACTCAGTCATGCTGCCAATACGACGAGTGCTGAAGAAACGATCTAGAAATGCTTATTCCATTTGTTTCCAGTTGTCAATTGATCTAGCGGCTAAGTCGGTGTACCAATCGAATGCCACTCCTTTCAAAGATCGAACGAACTGCTTCACGAGTAGGTCTCCTTCAGTACCTGCATTATTACAAGTTTCAATAAAGTGTGCTATATGTTGCTTGGGATTGCCAATGCCATCGAAATGCATGAATTTAGGAGGTTGATAGCCCATAGGCATTTCTAGGGCATCAATTCTCTTTGTATAAGGCTTGGTGTAGTGGTCGTTCCCGTCAAAATCTCCATCAAGTTGGTGTTTGACAGCTGTGGCTATCATATCTTGAATTTGTTGGAAATTGAATGAATCGCCATGGATCACTCCATCCTTCGCCTAGTCTTTGACTTCCTGCTAAATTTGGATCCACCACTATCGCCTTCGCTTTCACCAGTTGGACGTTTCTCAAGTTTCTTTGTCAGAGCAGCAAGTTGTTTGCTTTGGAATTTGATTTGTGCTTCTTTTTCCTCATTCTCTTTGGCGAGTTTGTGAATGAGCATCTTCATGTTTGCTAATTCTTCCTCCATGGTATTTGCTTCAATGGTCATGACACTTACATTAACAACGTCCGTCGCTCCATTGATTGACTCCGTCGAAGGATTCACGCTTGGAGGATAGGATTTGTTGCTGTCATGAACATATCTTATCTTGGCCACCATGGTCGAATGAATTTGCTTCATTGCTTGAATGGAGAAAGAGATGAGAGGTAGAGATTGTCCCACCGAGCGTGCCAAATTTGTAAACACAAATTTTAAATCTGCAAAATAGAGAGTCAAAATATGTCAACAAAATAATATTTTATTGATCTTTGTAATTTTGGGTTACAATCTCTAATGATTTGATCCTCTGATTCAATCTCCACGAATGGTTTGACTTCCTTGAATGAGGGCCTCTTGGCTTGATCTCCTTCAAGTTTGGTCATCTAGAATGGAACGGCTTTGATGTAGAATAGAACGGCACGTCAGTTTTGTATGCTTGTTGTTCTGGTTCTACTGGAATAATTGTTAATGTTGATTTGTTGTTGCTTACAAACAAATATGATCTTCTTAAATGAGGGCCTTCAGGCTTGATCTCGTCCAAGGTTGATCTTGTTTCCTTCTTCCGGGAAAATAGCTTGATGTGACTTGACTGGCATAGAGAATTTGAGAGATTTATATTTTTGTCTTCTGTTTTCTCCTTTTGGCTATGGAGTCTGATTTCTTCTCTCCTCTGGCAAGTGAAGAGGAGAGCTCTATTTATAGAGTTAGGAGAACCCTAGGGTTTCCACTTATCCTGCCTCCTGGGCCTCATGGACATAACCTTTTCATTAGCCCATCTTTCATTTGATGGGACATTGACCCAATAATAGATGTTTAATTGAAATAGGCCTAATTTAGTGACAAGTCCAAATTAATTAAATTTGATGATCACCCATTAATAAAAGTCAACATTTGACTTTAAGACTTTAATAGGTCAATTAAATGTGTGACGTGGCACATAATAAAATTTTCATGTCTACAAACACTAAACAAAACTTTCACTTATTTTGTAGTCCTCCCTAATGCGACGACATTCACAATTCCACTTGATAATCAATAACATCAGATATCTACACCGTAAGACGAGTGGATTCAAGGATCCCCTTCCTTTAGAGCCGTTATATATAATATAAATTTAGAGACCACCATCTTTCACAAATCACAACAAATAATTTTGTGTAAAATAATTGCGTGTAAAATAATTTTGTGTACGATGTAAAAGCATAAATCAAAGGAGAAGAGTTACAAATTCAAACGCGAGTAAATGATACATCAAATGATGAAAGCATCTAGCACTTGAATAAGATAATACTCCTGAAGTTAACAAGAGATACCTCAATTATGTTCAATGCAATCAAGCATACTGATTCCTTTTTAGATGCAAGCAACGGAGTAACATCTGTCAAACAGGACACTGCAATAGATGCAACGATTCGACGGTACCTCTTACTGTCATTCAACTTAAACAGAATACTATCCCACTCCTCCATGTCCAAAACAAGATCAAGAGAAAAGGCAGCTTCATCTGATTCTGCACATGTTATCAAATGTCAGCTTCCACTCTAAAGATAAGTTTAATAAAGTTGAAACATGAACATCGTACAGAATGACAAGGTCATTCAATGTTATCCTTTCCAGAATACTCTGATATCTGGGCAATTAAGCCATATCTAGCATATTTTAACGATATAGTTGCAATCTTTTGCAAGAACTGGAAGCCACCATTCTTCGTAGACAAAGATGAGTAATCAAGGGTAATGTTTTTTCTATGCACGCACCATAGGGTGAGTTGTACCAGCTACTTGTGTGCATAGAATTTGTTAAAAGTGTTGTGTGCACAATATAGTACAAAGCACACAAACAACTGGTACACAAGGCATTATATCCTACCCCTTGCAAGGTTCTTTGTCTTTCATTCACCGTGAGAATACTCAAAACAGTTTTTCCTGGTTAATAAAGTTGTAAATTTACACCATTAAGCATTCAGCGAGAATAGATTACAAAAGGCATGGTAAGGGCAAAAAGGGTTGTTAAAGGCATAACTAGGTTGCAATGCGAGAAATATTGAAACAACTAAATTACCCATTGGCCCTAACAGAAAGATGACTTCCCAAAAGCAATAAGATTGAAAACTCGAAATAGTAGTCCGCTTTGATCAATTTAAAGAAAAGATTCCATAAATGCAGCACATGTGTGAAACTCAGAAACACGGCAAGAGAGGCGGCAGATATTCTGGGGTCAGGCAGAGCAGAATGATTTTCAAATATGTACCTGCAGCTCCAGTACTTATAGCATGATGTCTAAGTTGCTTTTTCACATCAGATGCTTTAGATTAATATATGCCAAAAAGGATTCTTCTTGAACAGGTAACGTATAAGCCTATGCTTAGCTGCCTTAGCAATCTTCGCTTTAGCCTGACAGAAAAATGAAACATCATCATTGAACATATTAGTAATGGATTTGGAAGTACAGCCTTCAGCATAAACTTGCAGAGATTATGTCATTTGAGGAACCGGGGGGTGAGGGGCAAATGCTTTTAGACCTGCGGGACCCAGTGACAAGTGCATCCTATGCAAACTGAAACAACACTTGAAGGTAATCAAAATGGTTGCAAAAACAATTAAAATTCAAAAGCAATCAACAATAGCAGAAGCCAGTAGAAGCAACCAGCTAGTAAAATCATAAAGAAGGACATGTTCAAGTGCTATTTTTTTTAAAAAAATAAATAAATTGGTAAGATAAATTACATTAACGCCCTCTCACAGGGTACCTAAATACAACCTACCCCAAAGCCCTCAAACCCCCCTGATAAGAATCGAACCCACAACATGTGGGTGGAAGATGAAAGGGCTTACCACCCTTTCACTCCCTGATTCTCATGTTCAAGTGCTAATACTGCAAGATATGAAACCATTCTAGTTTAGTGCGCTGGTTAATTATACTTTTTAGTTGTTGCTAACCTAGAAATCTCAGATAGAAGATGTGTAATTATACTTTTAGTTGTCGCTAAGCTTAAAATATGATTTCAACTCTTAACGGAATCACTAACTCATCAGATCAAATGACACCCTTCTAGTTTAGCTGCATTATCAATCAAAATCATGTTTTTGTATAATTATGATCCATTGTTCTTTTATTGTACTTAAAAATCACCTATGTATGTAATCATTAATTTGTGTAACACGTTCATTTTCACATACCATGAAAATTTACACATTCAATTTACAACTAAATCGTCAAAACTCACACACCCAATTTATACTTAAACCATCAAAACTCACAAACCCAATTTTCACTTAAACCATCAAAATTCACACATCCAAATTTCACACATCCAATATTCAACTAAACCATCAAAATGCACACATCTAATTTTCAACTAATAATATAAACCATTAAAGAGAAAGAGAAATAAAGAGTACCTCATAATCATTGTTCAACAGACGACATGAATTTTGCGAACAGAAAGATGAAAAACGAAGATAATACTAACAATCAATTGCAGATAGTCATCACCATAAAAAAAAAATCAAACGGAAAGAGGCAAAATCGAGAAGCCATAATTAGGTTTCTAGGGTTCCAGATTTCGAACAAAATCAATCAGAAATCAAAAAGAACAAACAAATTCGAGTCGCTTACTTGTAATAGTGAAGATTGGCGTAAAATGCGAGTGAAAATGGAACTGAAAACCCTCGAAATGGGAGATTGAGTCGAAATCAAAGCTTCTGCGAACGAATTTGGGGTTTTAGCATGAAAACAACGGTGGTGATAAAGAGAAGGATAAGGAGAAAGAAGGAGGGCAGAAATGGGGGCTGTGTTGGTGTTGTCGGCGTGCTCAACGAGGAAGAGGTGAGAGAGTTGGAAGACATTTGATGAGGGAGGAGGGTGGTTGAGTAGGAGGAGGGTGGTTGAGTAAGAGGAGGTGTAAAAGAGGAGAGAGAAAGAGGGGCAAGGATTCTAATGAACAAATATAGGAAAGAGGATAGAGAAAAAAGTGTTAGTTAAAATAGTCCAATGCTCAGGTTTTTTTAAAACAACACCCAAGCATTTCTGAATTTTAACTTTTTATTTTTTTGGAAGGTTATCAAATGCTCGGGTTGTTTAAACAACTAAAGCATTTGTAATGTAGCAAAAGTGGTTTTTTCTACAAGTGAAAAGCAACCAAAATTAAAGGTTACCAGGTCCGTCCCTGAGCCTGGGCAGGAGGGGCGCCCGCCCAGGGCCCAGGGAGAAAAGGCCCTTTGCTGTTTTTGCAATATGCTATATAAGGATAAATAAATATGCGTTGCATTATATTTGTCTAGTATTAGTGGTAGCTCCTTGGTTTGTTGTCACTGATAGATTTCTTTGCATTTTGTCCATCCCAGGTTCTAACCCGTATAGTTTTTTTTGTCTTTCACTTTCTATTTTTTGTTTTTGCTTTTCTTTTGTTTTCTTTTTTAACTTTCAGCTTTCTATTTTTTCTTTTTGGTTTTCTTTTGTTTTCAATGATTTTAAAGCTTCAGTTTCCTTTTATTTTTTCCGTTTTTGGTTTTCTTTTATTTCCAATTATCTTAAATAACTACTTAAGCTTTAGTAAGTGGTTTTTTTTCCTTCTCATATAGAGTAACTATGCTTTTGCTATTTTACACCCCCTTCATTTTATATAATTGTTTAATTTTTATGTTTATACATTGATCTTTTGCTCTAGTTCGATTATGAAGTTACTAATGTATAAAAATAAATGTTAATATGAAATGTTATTAAATTTATCTCAATGTATATTACATTCAAAATGTTCTATTTTACAAAAAATGTACAAATCAATAAAGTAGGATAGTCAAATATATAGATGTTAATAAAAAAAGGCAAATGGCAAAGTGGAACTGTTAAACAAGTGAGGAGTTCTATTATTTCCCTTTTTTTCACAATTCAAACCCAGAAAAATATTAAAGAAGTAATCGAAAAGGCCAAAGGGCTTACACAATTTCAGTAATCCAAAACCTAAGCTCCAACCGAGAACTCAATGTAGAGGATGACGTGATAAATTTAAGAAGCAATATATGACTTAATTTAGGAAGACAAGTCATAAAAATACATCCAATTAACCATTAATCCAGTGGATACCTTATAAAAAATGTAAGCTAAAATGAATCCAAATTTCATGAGTTACGAAACCCATATTCAACCGAACTTTGGCCATTAAGTATACATCAACAATAATAGTTGACATTGGGGAGGGCCCATTTTCTTAGTTCGCCCCAGGGCCTCCAAAATGTCAGGGACGGGCTTGAAGGTTACAATACACGTTTTTGGACTTTCCCAGGGTCCAAGCTCTGGACGCCATGGGATGCCTCCTACGGGCATGGGAGGTTATTGGAAAGGAGTCCAATGGCTTGGAACGAATAAATGGGTGCTTTTACGTTCATTTCGGGGCAATTTTGAGTTGCACGAGAAATAAATAAATGGGGTGTTTAGAGGCTTTTTCAGGCAACGCAAATGGTGCTAAGCACCCGTGCTACGTTACAAGTCATGTCGGCACCATAAGAACGTTTTGGCTAAAAATATGACCAGGCCCGTAAAAAATCCCAAAATGCCCCAAAGACATTGGAAATTGAAGGTTATCATACACGTTTTCGCACTTTCCCGAGGCCCGAGCTCTAGACGCTATGGGATGCCTCCTAGGGACATGGGAGGTCATTGAAAATGAATCCCATGGCTTGGAGCGATTATATGGATGCTTTTACGTTCAGTTCGGTGCAATTTTAGGTTGCACGAGAAATGAATAAATAGGGTGTTTACAGGCTTTTTGAGGAAACGTAAATGGTGCCATGCACCGAGGCTACGTTACAAGTCATGTAGGCCCCTCTAAGAACGTTTCAGGTGAAAAACTATGATCGGGGCCAGGAGAAGTCCCAGAATACCCCAAAAACAGCCAAAATTGAAGGTTATGATACACGTTTTCGCACTTTCCCGAGGTCCAAGCAACGGACGCCATGGGATGCCTCCTAAGGACATGGGAGGTTATTGGAAAATAGTACCATGACATGGAACGAATATATGAGTGCTTTTACGTTCATTTTAGAGCAATTTTGAGTTGCACAAGAAAAGAATAAATGGGGTGTTTAGAGGCTTTTTTAGGCAACGCAAATGGTGCCAAGCACTAGGGCTACGTTACAAGTCATGTCGGCAACCATAAGACCGTTTCGGGAGAAAAATATGACCGAAAATGCCCCAAAACAGCCAAAATTGAAGGTTATAATACACGTTTTCGCACTTTCCCGAGGATCGAGCTCCGGACGCCATGGGATGCCTCTTAGGGACATGGGAGGTCATTGGAAAGGAGTCCCATGGCTTGGAATGATTATATGGATGCTTTTACGTTCATTTCGTGCCAATTTTAGGTTACACGAGAAATGAATAAATGGGGGTGTTTAGAGGCTTCTTGAGGCAACGCAAATGGTGCCATGCACCCGGGCTACGTTCCAAGTCATGTCGGCACCCCTAAGAACGTTTCTAGAGAAAAATATGCCCGGGCCAGGAGAAGTCCTAAAATACCCCAAAAACACCCAAAATTGAGATTATAATACACGTTTTCGAACTTTTCCGAGGCCCGAGCTCCGGACTCCATGGGATCCCTTATATGGACATGAGAGGTCATTGGAAAGGAATCATACGGTCTGGAATGATTTTATGGATGCTTTTAAGTTCATTTTGGGGAAATTTTGGGTTACACGAGCAATGAATAAATATGGTGTTTAGAGGCATTTTGAAGCAACGCAAATGGCACCAAACACATGGGCTACGTTACAAGTCACATCGGCACCCTTCAGAACGTTTCGGGAGAAAAATATTACCGTGCCCGGAGAAGTTCCAAATACCCCAAAAACAACCAAAATTGAAGGCTAATATACGTTTTCGGACTTTCCCAGGGCCCAAGCTCCGGAGGGCATGAGATGCCTCCTAGTGACATGGGAGGTTATTGAAAAGGAGTCCCATGGCTTGGAATGATTATATGGTTGCTTTTACGTTCATTTTGGGGAAATTTAAGGTTACACGAGCAATGAAAATATGGGGTGTTTAGAGTCTTTTTAAAGCAATGCAAATGGTGCCAAGCACCCGGGCTGCGTTACAAGTCATGTCGGCACCCCCTAAGAACGTTTCAGGAGAAAAATATGACAGGGCCCAAAGAAGTCCCAAAATACCCCAAAAACAACCAAAATTGAAAGTTATAATACACGTTTTCGGAATTTCCCAGGGACCTGATAGGGACATGGGAGTTTATTGGAAAGGAGCCCCATGGCTTAGAACGAATATATCAATGCTTTTACGTTCATTTCGGGGCAATTTTGGGGTGCACGAGAAATGAATAATTGGGGTCTTTAGAGTCTTTTTGAGGCAACGCAAATGGTGCCAAGCACCTAGGCTACGTTACAAGTCAAGTCGGCACCCTAAGAACGTTTCGGGAGAAAAATATGACCGGGCCCGAAGTAGTCCAAAATACCCCAAAAACAGCCAAAATTGAAGGTTATAATACACGTTTTCGCACTTTCCCGGGGCCCAAGATCCGGATGCCATGGGATGCCTCCTAGGGACATGGGAGGTCATTGGAAAGGATTCCCATGGCTTGGAACGATTATATGGATGCTTTTACGTTCATTTCGAGACAATTTTAGGTTACACGAGAAACGAATAAATAGGGTGCTTAGAAGCTTTTTGAGACAACGCAAATGAAGCCATGCATTCGGGCTACGTTACAAGTCATGTTGGCACCCTAAGAACGTTACGGGAGAAAAATATGACCAGGCCCAAAGAAGTCCCATAATGCCCCAAAAATAGCCAAATTTGAAGGTTATAATACACGTTTTCGGACTTTCCCGGGGCCCGAGCTCCGGACGCCATGGGTTGCCTCCGAGGGACGAGGAAGGTCCTTGGAAAGGAGTCCCATGGCATGGAACGAATATATATGGATGCTTTTACGTTCATTTCGGGGAAATTTTTGGTTACATGAGAAATGAATAAATGGGGTGTTTAGAGGCTTTTTTGAGGCAACGCAAATGGTGTCATGCACCCGGGTTACTTTACGAATCATTTCGGAACTCCTAAGAACATTTCAGGATAAAATATGACCGGGATGGGAGAAGTCCCAAAATTTCCCAAAAACTGCCAAAATTGAAGGTTACAATACACGTTTTCGGACTTTCCCCAGGCCCAAGCTCCAGACGCCATGGGATGCCTCCTAGGGACATCGGAGGTTATTGGAAAGGAGTCTCATGGCTTGAAACGAATATATGGATGCTTTCACGTGCATTTCGGGGCAATTGGTCGGTCCTAAAAGTACCTTAAAATACCGCAAGTGTACGTGTCAATTAAAGTAAGTATAGGGTAAGCAAGATATCGTTTCCCACAAGGAGGTATAATCAACTACCAAATTAAGAGACACTAATATTATTTAGACGATCCGGAAATAGAGAATGGTGGTGATAAACTAAACTACTAAAAATAAAAACTATACTAATTCTAATTCTAAAATGGTCGGATAATAAGTATAACCAAATATGAGAGAGATAGTTCTAGGACTTAGATTTCGCCAATTACTTTCTGCAATGAAATTAAACTAGTTGTCGGATTAAAAACTACTGTATTGCAATGATCGAACATCCTATGATATACTACCTCTGTCCCAGAATAGTCTGAACACTTTCCCTTTATGTTTGTCCCAAATTAGTTTGAACACTTCCATTTTTGGCATGATCCCACCATTAATATATTATTTCTTTTACACATCTTTGGCCCACTCCACCTTTTATCAATAAAAAGTTACACAACTTTCTCTCTCCTCTAATAAAAAATACCCCACCAACTCCTATCACATCTACTTTTTAAATAAAATAACATTTGATAACCACACCACAACTTATCACCTTAAACTACGTGTCCCAACAAGTGTTCAGATCTTTCTGGGACGGAGGGAGTATTATCTCCTCTTCCAAGGTAGAAAACGTGTATTTATACTAATCTTACGCCTACTTCCGTGGTCATAACAATTAATATAAACCCATTACGAACAAGAAATTCATATAAAAGACCACCCAAAGTGTATAACTATTCCTAAAATTATACTACTTGACGTTTAATAATCCCACGAACTAATATTGAAATTTCACTTCCGCTAATAATCCAATATCTTAAACATATAATCAACTGGCCAAATCAATTATATGAAAACAAACCAAGATTATCAAATTGCAATAAAAATAAATCAATCCAAACAACTTAGTTCAAATCATTGATAGAAAATAAAAGACTACATCTAGTCCTAGAACATAAAAATTTGGCTAGACATCGCAACTAAATTAACCCAACTAATTGAAAATAAAAATCTAAAATTAAACATAGTACTAACGAAATTTAAATAGCATAAACTAAGAGAAGAGAGAAAGAAACTCCAGATTCATATGAAGAATCAGATGAACATTCGCCTTGCTCTAGCGTCGGCTCTCGTTCTCTGATCTCCTCCTCTGTTGTGCTGCGTCTGTCTCCAATCTGTTGTGAGTCTCTCTACTCTCGTGCTCTGCGTTCCTCCCTTTTTACTCTTTTTGTTTAGGTTTTGGTTCCTTTCTTTGGCTCAACAGGAGGTCTTTTTCTTCAATTCTTGATCCTCCGTGTCTGCACTCCTCTATTTCCTTGTTTTTAAACGCTAGGTGGGGTGTAATGAGAAAATGGGCTCAACCCATTACAGCACATTTGATAAGCCAAGGTATGCTTCCTGTAGTGTAATCATACTTCCTCTTTATTTTTCTTTTTCTTTATTTTCCAAATTTGACCTACAAATAATTCAATAGAGTAATGGGCTTTATAATGAAATATTTGCATAATAAACACATACTAGTATTATAAATATTAGATAAACCAAATTAGCATGTGTAAGTAGTATTAGAATCAAGCAAGTAATTTATTGAACGCATTTTTCATATTATTTTAAATCAATTTTATAACACAAGAAACTTAACTCTTAAAACGTTAAAATATGAGAAAAAAGCCTATTATAAGACTCATAACTTATACCAAAGAGTAATATAACGAGCAAAAATCATATATAAAATATAGCCTAATCAGCAATTTCAGGTTGCACGAGAAATGAATAAATGGGGTGTTTAGAGGCTTTTTGAGGCAACGTAAATAGTGCCAAACACCCGGGCTACGTTACAACTCATGTCCGCAGCCCTAAGAACGTTTGAGGAGAAAAATAAGACTGGACCCAGAGAAGTCTCAATATGCCCCAAAAACAACCAAAATTGAAGGCATACACGTTTTCGGACTTTCCCAAGGCCCAAGCTCCGAACCCCATGGGATGCCTCCTAGGGACATGGGAGGTTATTGGAAAGAAGTCCCATGGCTTTTACGTTGATTTCAGGGCAATTTTGGGTTGCACGAGAAATGAATAAATGGGGGTGTTTAGAGGCTTTTTGAGGCAACGCAATTGGTGCCAAGCACCTAGGCAACATTACAAGTTATGTCGGCGCCCCTAAAAACGTTTCGGGAGAAAAATATGACTGGTCTTAGAGAAGTCCCAAAATGCCCCAAAAACAGCCAAAATTGAAGGTTATAATACACGTTTTCAGAATTTCCCGGGGATAGAGCTCCGAATGCCATGGGATGCTTCCTAGACACATGGGAGGAAAGGAGTCTCATGGCTTGAAACGATTATATAGATGCTTTTACGTTCATTTCGGGCCAATTTTAGGTTACACGAGAAATAAATAAATGGGGGTGTTTAGAGGCTTTTTGAGGCAACACAAATGGTGCCATGCACCCGGGCTACGTTCCAAATCATGTCGGTACCCCTAAGAATGTTTCCAGAGAAAATTATGATCTGATCGGGAGAAGTCCCAGAAACAGCCAAACTTAAAGGTTATAGTACATGTTTTCGGACTTTCTCGGCGCCCAAGCTCCGGACGCCATGGGTTGCCTCCTAGGGACATGGGAGGTTATTGGAAAGGAGTCCCATGGCTTGGAACGAATATATGGATGCTTTTACGTTCATTTCGGGGCAATTTCGGGTTACACGAGAAATGAATAAATGGGGTGTTTATAGGCTTTTTGAGGCAACGCAAATGGTGTCAAGCACTCAGGCTACGTTACAAGTCATGTCGGCACCCTAAGAACGTTTTGGGCGAAAAATATGACCGGGCCCGGAGTAGTCCAAAATTCCCCAAAACAGCCAAAATTGAAGGTTATAATACACGTTTTCGCACTTTCCCGAGGCTTGAACTCCGGATTCCATGGGATGCCTCCTAGGGACATGAAAGGTCATTGAAAAGGAGTCACATCGCTTGGAACGATTATATGGATGTTTTTACGTTCATTTCGTGCCAATTTTAGGTTACACGAGAAATGAATAAATGGGGGTGTTTAGAGGTTTTTGAGGTAACACAAATGGTGCCATGCACCCGGGTTACATTCGAAGTCATGTCGGCACCCCTAAGAACGTTTCAGGAGCAAAATATGACCGGGCCCGGAGAAGTCCCAAAATGCCCTAAAAACAGTCAAAATTGAACGTTATAAATACATGTTTTCGGAATTTCCCGGGGCCTAAGCTCCGAGCGCCATGGGATGCCTCCTAGAGACATGGGATGTTATTGGAAACGAGTCCCATGGCTTGGAATGAATATATGGATGCTTTTACGTTCATTTCGGGTTGCACGAGAAATGAATAAATGGGGCATTTAGAGGCTTTGTGAGGCAACGCAAATGGTGCCAAGCACCCGGGCTACGTTACAAGTCATGTCGGCACCCCTAAGAACGTTTCGGGAGAAAAATATGATCGGGCCCGGAGAAGTCCTAAAATGCCCAAAAAAAAGCCAAAAATGAAAGTTATAATACACATTTTTGGGATTTCCCGGTGACCGAACTCCGGACGCCATGGGATACCTCATAGGGACATGGGATTTTATTGAAAAGGAGCTCCATGGCATGGAACGAATATATCGATGCTTTTACGTTCATTTCAGGTCAATTTTAGGGTGCACGAGATAATTGGGGTGTTTAGCGGTTTTTGAGGCAACGCAAATGGTGCCATGCACCCGGGTTACGATCCAAGTCATGTCGGCGCCTCTAAGAACGTTACGGGAAAAAAAATATGACCGGCCCGGAGAAGTCCCAAAATGCCCCAAAAACAGCCAAAATTGAAGGTTAATTTGGATGCTTTTATGTTCATTTCGGGCCAATTTTAGGTTACACGAGAAATGAATAAATTGGGAGTTTAGAGGCTTTTTGAGGCAACGCAAATGGTGCCATGCACCCGGGCTACGTTACAAGTCATGTCGGCACCCCTAAGAACGTTTCAGGAGAAAAATATAACCGGACCTAGAAAATTCCCCAAATGCCCCAAAAACAGCCATATTTGAAGGTTATTCATGTTTTCGCACTTTCCCGAGGCCCGAGCTTTGGACGCCATGGGACGCCTCATAGGGACATGGGAGGTCATTCGAAAGGAGTCCAATGGCTTGGAACAATTATATGGATGATTTTACGTTTATTTCGTGGCAATTTTAGGTTACTCGAGAAATGAATAAATGTGTTTAGAGGCTTTTTCAGGCGACGCAAATGGTGCCAAGCACCCGGGCTACTTTACAAGTCATGTCGGCACCCCTAAGAATGTTTCGGGAGAAAAATATGGCTGGGCCCGAGAAGTCCCAAAATGCCCCAAAAATGACCAAAATTGAAAGTTATAATACACGATTTGGGACTTTCTAGGGGCTCGAGCTCTGGACGCCATGGGATGCCAAATAGGGACATGCTGGGAGGTCTTGGGAAAGGAGACCCATGTCTTCTAACAAATATATGGATGCTTTTCAGGGCAATTTTGGGATACACGAGAAATGAATAAATCGGGTGTTTAGAGGCTTTTTGGGGCAATGCAAATGGTGCCAAGCACCTGGTCCACGTTACAAATCATGTCGGCACCCCAAAGAACGTTTCGGGAGAAAAATATGACCGGGCCTGGAGAAGTCCCTAAATGCCCCAAAAACAGCCAAAATTGAAGGTTACACGTTTTCGAACTTTCCCGGGGTCCGAGCTCCAGACGCCATGGGTTGCTTCCTAGGGACATAGGAGGTCATTGGAAAGGAGTCCCATGGCTTGGAACGAATATATATGGATGCTTTTACGTTCATTTCGGGGCAATTTTAGGTTACACGAGAAATGATTAAATGGGGTGTTTAGAGGCTTTTTGAGGCAAAGCAGATGGTGTCATGCACCCGAGCTACGTTACAAGCATGTCGGCACCCCTAAGAACGTTTCGGTAGAAAAATCCCAAAATGCCCCAAAAACAGCCAAATTTGAAGAATATATACACGTTTTCGCAGTTCCCGAGCCCCGAGCTCTGGACGCCATGGGATGTCTTATAGGGACATGGGAGGTCATTGGAAAGGAGTCCAATGGCTTGGAACAATTATATTGATGCTTATACGTTCATTTCGTGGCAATTTTGGGTTACATGAGAAATGAATAAATGAGGTGTTTAGAGGCTTTTTGAGGCAACGCAAATGGTGTCAAGCACCCGGGCTACGTTACAAGTCATGTCGGCACCCCTAAAAATGTTTCCGGAGAAAAATATGATTGGGCTCGGAGAAGTCCCAAATGGCCCAAAAACAGTCAAAATCGAGCTCCAAACGCTATGGGGTGCCTCCTAGGTACTTGGGAGGTCAGGGGAAAGGAGTTCCATGTCTTCTAACAAATAAGTGGATGCTTTTACGTTCGTGTCAGGGCCATTTTGGGTTACACGAGAAATGATCAAATCGGGTGTTTAGAGGCTTTTTGAGGCAATGCAAATGGTGCCAAGCACCTGGGCCACGTTACAAATCATGTCGGCACCCCTATGAATTTTTCGGGAGAAAAATATGACTGGGCCCCGAGAAGTCCCAAAATGCCCCAAAAACAGCAAAAATTGAAGGTTAATACACGTTTTTGGACTTTCCCGGGGCCCAAGCTCCGGACACCATGGGATGCCACCTAGGGAAATGGGAGGTTATTGGAAAGGAGTCTCATGGCTTGGAACTAATATATTGTAGCTTAGAGACGAATATATGGAACGTTCATTTCGGGGCAATTTTAGGTTGCACGAGAAATGAATAAATGGGGTATTTAGAGACTTTTTGAGGTAACGCAAATGGTACCATGCACCCGGGCTACGTTACAAGTCATGTCGACACCCCTATGAATGTTTCGGGAGAAAAATATGACCGGTCCTGGAGAAGTCCCAAAATGCACAAAGACAGCTAAAATTGAAGGTTATAATACACATTTTCAGACTTTCCCGGGTCCCAAGCTTCGGACGCCATGGGATGCCTCCTAGGGACATGGGAGGTTATTGGAAAGGAGTCACATGGATTGGAACGGATATTGATAGGCTGTCGTACATACACCTGTCAAAAATAATTCCTGCAAAACCTGCTAACAATGTAGTAGGGTAAGTAGGGTCGAATCCACAGAGAGATGGTTGTTTTAATTTAGTTTCTAATGCATGGAGAACCTAAACAAGATCAGGAATAATGAATTAAAGTTCTAAACTAATCAAACTACGAAAATCAAGCTAGAAAGGATCTAGGGCAATGGTTCAGCATGTTCATAACTATAATCTATCAAAATATCATCAATGATTCAATTAATCAGATATCTAGAGCACATGTTAATCCTACGGTCGGGCATTAACGCTCTCAAATCAACATATGCTAGTACGGTCGCTCAACATAATCAGATTTGCTAATTGTAGGTAAGCCTCTAAAGAGTACTATCTCTCGATCTATGACTCGATATTAGCAATATTTAATCAGACAGTTGATCATATTGCAAGATTAACAATAAAAACACTAATCAATTAGAAATATCAATAACTAATCAAACCATTAATAAATATTAATAAAGAATCATAGCATATAAACATGGATTCCCAAACCCTAGAATATAAACTACTCAATCATGAAATAAATAAAGAAATTTAAATCTACAAAGAAAAGCGTGATCAAAGAAATCAATGAAAGAAAAGAGATGAAAATTATAAACTCATGAATTAATGAAGAAAAGAGAAACTAGGGTTTGCCATGAAAAACTAGAGAGAAAAGGAAGAAGGAAACTAAAGCTAAACCTAAGAATACAAAAATATCACGTCAGAAAAAGAGAGGTTCTTCTTTGGGGAGAGAGAGAAGACCTATTTATAGTTTTTACAAAACCGGCTAAAAAAACAAATAAACCCGTCTCGAGAAACCGCCCGGTCGGGCGACGATGATTGAGGAGCTACGACAGAACAGCAAATCCGCCCGGTCGGGCGCGCAAGCGATTTTGGCTCCTTTCTCGCCCGGTTGACCGGGCTAACATGCCTGAAAATTTCATTTCGCCCGGTCGACCGGGCGGGAAAACAGTGATTTTTGCGTCAACTTGCGAAGGCTGTATCTCTCGAACCAGAAGTCCATTTGGGGCGTGTGACCTATCGTTGGAAAGCCCTTCAAGTCTAGTTTCCAACCCAACTGGAATTTCTTGATTCTAAGAAGCACATCAAAAGTTATGGTCAGAAGAGTATACATGACTCTTTTTTCACATTTCTTCTAATGATTTTCCGCTCAAACTCGTACTAAGACGTATCCATACTATCCTTATGCATCGTAGCTTATTTCCAAGTGCTCCTATCCTCAAGCTCAGCTAAATATACTCCAAATACGTTCTCATACCCTGAAATTCATCAAAAACAAGAAAACATACCGAATAGGAGTAGAATAACATAACTTAAGAATATGATGCAATAATGAACCTAAATATGAATCTAAATGCTCTAAAATGCAACCTAAATGCACCTTAAAACTATATGTAAATATGATTTATCAGATATATGGATGCTTTTACGTTCATTTCGGGGCAATTTTGGGTTGCACGAGAAGTGAATAAATGGGGTGTTTGAAGGCTTTTTGAGGCAATGCAAATGGTGCCAAGCACCCGAGCTATGTTACGAGTCATGTCGGCACCCCTAAGAACGTTTCGGAAGAAAAATAAGATCGGGCATGAAGAATTCCCAAAATACCCCAGAAAGAGCCAAATTTGAAGGTTATAAATACACGTTTTCGGACTTTCCCGGGCCCGAGCTTCGGACGCCATGAGATACCTCCTAGGGACATAGGAGGTTATTGGAAAGGAGTTCCATGGCTTGGAACGATTATATGGATGCTTTCACGTCCATTTCGGGGCAATTTTGGGTTGCACGAGAAAAAAATAGATGGAGTGTTTGGAGGCTTTTTGAGGCAACACAAATGGTGCCAAACACCCGGGATGCGTTACAAGTAAAGTCGGCACCCTAAGAATGTTTCGGGAGAAAGATATGACCGGGCCCGGAATAATCTAAAATGCCCCAAAAACAGTCAAAATTGAAGGATATAATACACGTTTTCGCACTTTCTCGGGCCCGAGCTCCGGACTCCATGGGATGTCTTCTGGGGACATGGGATGTCACTGGAAAAGAGTCCCATGGCTTGGAATGATTATATGGATGCTTTTACGTTCATTTCTGGACAATTTTAGGCTCCACGAGAAATGAATAAATGGGAGTGTTTAGAGGCTTTTTGAGGCAACGCAAATGGTATCATGCACCCCAGCTACGTTACATGTCATGTCGGTACCCGTAACAACGTTTCGGTAGAAAAATATGATCGGGCCTGGAGAAGTCCCAAATACCCCAAAAACAGCCAAAATTGAAGGTTATAATACATGTTTTCCCATGGCTTGGACGCCATGGGATGCCTCCTAGGGACATGGAATGTCACTGGAAAGGAGTCCCATGGCTTGGAATGATTATATGGATGCTTTTACGTTCATTTCAGGACAATTTTAGGTTGCACGAGAAATGAATAAACGGGATGTTTAGAGGCTTTTTGAGGCAACGCAAATGGTGCCATGCACCGAGGCTACGTTACAAGTCATGTCAGCACCTTTAAGAACGTTTCGGGTGAAAAAAAAGATGACCGGGGCCTGGAGAAGTCCCAAAATACCCCAAAATCAGCCAAAATTGAAGGTTATACACGTTTTCGCACTTTCCTGATGCCCGAGCTCTGGACGCCATGGGATGCCTCCTAGGGACATGGGAGGTTATTGGAAAGGAGTTACATGGCTTGGAACGAATATATGGATGCTTTTACGTTCATTTCGGGGCAATTTTCGGTTGCACGAGAAATGAATAAATGGGGGTGTTTAGGGGCTTTTTGAGGCAACACAAATGGTGCCAAGCACACCGGGCTACGTTACAAGTCATGTCGACACCTCTATGAACGTTTCAGGAGAAAAATATGACCGGGCTCGAATTTTCTCACGAAATCTTCTTAGGGGAGCCGAATAACTTGTAACGTATCATGGGTTCTTAAGACCATTTGTTTTGCCTTAGAAAGCCTCTAAATACCCCATTTATATTTTTCTCGTGCAACCTAAAATTACCCCGAAATGGCCGTAAAAGCATTCATATATTCGTTCCAAGCCATGGGAGTCCTTTCGATTGACCTCCCATGTCCCTAGAAGGCATCCCATGGCCTCTGGTGCCCGGACCCCGGGAACTTCCGAAAGAGTGTATTATAACATTTAATTTTGGTTGTTTTGGAGGCATTTTTTATCTTCTCCGAGCCCGATCATAATTTTCTCCTGAAACCTTCCTAGGGTGCCGGCATGACTTGTAATGTATTCGTTGTGCTTGGGACCATCTGCGTTGCATTAGAAAGCCTCTAAATACCCCATTTGACTTTTCTCGTTCAACCCAATATTTCCCTGAAATGGCCATGAAAGTATTCATATTCATATATCTGTTCCAACCCATGGGAGTCCTCTCGAATGACTTCCCACGTCCCTAGGAGGCATCCCATGGAATTTTGTGCCCGGGCCGCTAGAACTTCGAAAAGCTTGTATTAGAAGTTTAGAGCCTTCAATTTGGCTGTTTTAGTGGCATTTTCGGACTCCTCTAATTCCGGTCATAATTTTTTTGCAAAACATTCTAAAGGGCGCCGAAATGACTTGTAAGTCTCCCGAGTGCTTGGGACCATTTGCATTGCCTTAGAATCCTCTAAAAACCCCATTTACACTTTTCTCGTGCAACCCAAAAATACCCCAAAATAGTATTAAAAGCATCCATATATCTGTTTCAAGCCATGGGAGTCCCTTCGAATGACCTCCCATTTCTCTAAGAGGCATCCCATGGACTCTGGTGCACGGGCCGCGGGAATTTCGAAGAGCATGTATTATAACCTTCAATTGTGGCTGTTATAGGGGCATTTTCGGACTCCTCTGAGCCCGGTCATAATTTTCTCCTGAGTCTTCTTAGGCCGCCGGAATGACTTGCAACGTATCCCGGGTGCTTGGGACCACTTGTGTTGCGTTAGAAAGCCTCTAAATACCCTATTTATTCTTTTCTCGTCCTACCTAAAAATGCCTCGAAACGGCCGTCAAAGCATTCATATAGTCGTTCCAAGACATGAAAGTCCTTTAGCATGACCTCCCATGTCCCTAGGACGCATCCCATGGCCTCTGGTGCCCAGGCCCCACGAACTTCGAAAAGCGTGTATTATAACCTAATTCTGGTTGTTCTTGGGGCATTTTCGGACTCATCTGAGCCCGCTCATAATTTTCTCCCAAAATCTTATTAGGGGAGCCGGAATGACTTATAACGTATGCCGAGTGCTTGGGACCATTTATGTTGCCTTAGAAAGCCTCTAAATACCCCATTTATACTATTCTCGTGCAACCTAAAATTTCCCCGAAATGGCAGTAAAAGCATTCATATATTCGTTCCAAGCCATGGGAGTCCTTTCGAATGACCTCCTATGTCCCTAAGAGGCATCCCATGACCTCTGGTGCCTGGACCCTCGGAACTTTCGAAAGAGTGTATTAAGCTTCAATTTTGGTTGTTTTGGTAGTATTTTTGGACTCCTCCGAGTCCATTCATAATTCTCTCCCAAAACCTTCCTAGGGGAGCCGGAATGACTTGTAACGTATCTCGGGTGCTTGAGACCATTTGTTAATCCCGACCGTGTGGACATATTTTCTTGGCTTTTACGGATTGTTTAAATAAAATTTTAAATTTACTATATAATTTTATGTAGTTTTTAGATATTATATTAGAGCTTTTACAAAGGAATATAAACTAGTAATTACCTCCAGAAAATGGCATCAATGCATTGCATGAGAAAATTTATGATGTTGGCCCTTCCTTTTCTTGTGTCTTGGCAATGACTTTGAAGCCTCGTTATTAGTTGCTTCTCATGACAAGCTACATACTGATCTGATAATGAAACTAATGGTTAATACTAATCTGATAATGAAACCAAGTTCTTTGGTTGCCATAGAAACTCAACTTTTCCAAAATCAATATCCATTCTGAATACTCTAAAACCTTAACACAAAACGTCCTCGAGAAACTAAACAAAAAACCCTAGACTTTTCTCTCTCAAGGTCGGCCCCCAAGACACAAACCCTAGAGAACCAATAGATCCCCACCGCCCAGCAGGCCCGCAGGTGGCCGCAGGGGTGCCGGCGAGCCTACCTCCGGTCTTTTTCTTCGTCTTTCGTCGGTGTCCCTTCCCCCATCCCCTTTAGTTTGTGTTTTTCGTCGCGTCCCCCCACCCCCTTTGTATCCGTCCCCCTCCCCCGCGTAGTTCATCTCCCCGTGTTCTTCCCCCTCCCCACGTGTCCCCCGCCCCACCCCCGTCTCTCCGTCGTCCCGCGTCTTGTTATCCCCCGTAGGATAGGGTTTCAATTCCCCCCCCCCCGGTTTCTTCCTGTTTTTCTGTCGCCGCACCCTTCCCCTTCCCCTCCCCTGTTTTTCTGTCTTCAGGGTGGTTCCCCTGTGTTTCCCGCTCCCCGTTACCTTCTGAATATCGGGTTTTACGTGGTTAGTTTATCGGGTTTTGCGTGGTCAGTCTTCCCCCTCCCCGTCGCTGTCGATTTGTATGCATGCATAGTCCCCGTCCACGCCGTCGTCCTCGTGTTTGGTAAGCACAGTTCCTTATTTAGTTTTATGGTTGTTTTGGGCTTCCCCTTCCCCTCCACTGTTTTTGTCTCGGGCTCCCCTATCCCCTCCCCCCGCTTAGTGTCGGCTCCCCCTTCCCCTTCCCCCTGGTTGTTGGAATTTCCAATTAGTTATGTCAGGTTTTTTCTTAAAATGCGTGTTAAATCTCCGAATAATAGGAGTGCATTGTTTCCGAGTTGCTAAAGATGTTGTTCGTGGTTCGTTGTGGCCATCGACAAGTGTTTGTTAGTTGGGTCAGGTTTGGTGGTTCAAGGTTATTGCAGTAGTATATGTCGATTTTTGGGAATATGTGTACTGAGGGACAAGATGACTCAAGAAGTTCGTGAACACGGACGAGGCGATGATAGGTTTTCATGGTTGGGACTTATGTTTTCCGGTTTTGCAAACCGGATGAGTGTTCGAGAGCTCCACTTATTTGGCTCTCTTTCTAGCTTGGCATTGATCTTAATGGTCCTTGCCTTGACAACTTCAAATCGAAGGCGTCGGCCCAGTTGCATCTAGGGGTTTTCAGCACGCCCACTCATCTGCGTTTCTCCTACCTCATGGAGAAACCTAAAATACTCTCGAGCGAGAGTAATAAGTCACCACAAAAGATCATGAGCCCAGAATCCCAAGCGATAGTATATTGTTGGGATTGCTCATGCGGCGAGAAGCGATGCTCGCCGTTGGTTGTTCGTTGTCCGAATCGTGAACATCATCTGCTTGTACTACCACTTCCATCAGCATTCCGAGATTCGAATCCACCATCACAAGCACCGACCGACGACGCCCCCCCTCCTAAGCGTTTTTGTATTAGTTTTACTTCTTTTAGTTTTAGCTGGAATGTACGAGCTCATCAAGCTCATTTAGGCTTGTTTATTTGGTTTAGATTTGGTTGTATTAGCATTAGGCTGTACTTCCGCTTTTAATTAATGCACGATTTCTCGTTGTAAAAAAAAAAACCTCCTCGAAAGCTCATGTTTCATATGATCAACTTCACCTCTTTTGTCAAGTAAAGTGAACTTGTTAGACACTCCTACAACAACTAATATTATCCTCTAATTAGCCATAATCAATTTGTTCACAAAGAGTCTTGAGGGCGAGGTGGAAGATGTACAGGAATGTTAACACCAAAAATGAAAAATAAATAAATAAAAATCAAATGAAAAAGAGACCTCAATGAATCTGAAGCCCTTTAGCTTAGGGTACTCCAATATACTACATTGGCCAACTTTGTTTAGTAGCTGGAGCAACTCCTCTTCATTCATTTTTTTTTTTGTCACAACCATCTCTCCTATCAAAACTCTACACACAAATTGAATAACTTCAATGCAAGAATTTTAACATTCAAATCAAATCAATAGGAAAAGAAAAAGAAGAAGAAAGAGAATTTACATTTAACATGTGAGTGAATCAGATGAGTTGGAACATAACTGCTCACACACATAGCATGAATGCAAGATAAGCTTAATCCTTTAACATGAAAAAAAATGACAAAGCTACCTTAAACTCCATGACTATTCTCTGACTCATCTCCTTTATTAGCCAAATCTTCTTGAACTATTTCACTCTCATATCGTTGTTCTGCATCATCATCAAGATCCTTACTCACATCATCATCCTCATCATCAAGATCCTTACATCATCATCGCTACTCTCTTCTGATTGGCCCTCCCCAAATACCTCATCTCCTTCAGGATGATAATTAGGGTCACTCACATCAGTATCATCACAGTGATAATCGATTAAGGCACTGTAGGATATTGGACTTTCTGGCCTTAGATCAATCCAATCATAAGTACTTGATGAATCTACATCAGTTTTCTGGATTGTTTATGTCAAAAAGTTGAGAAGAGATCAGAGGTAGAGTGGCTGTGTTTGTTGTCAATTTGGACATGGTAGGCTGGAAATATGTGTAACTGGTGGCTTAGTGGGATGCAACACTAGTAGGTTAATTCCATGACAAACAAACACTACAATACACCTATACTTTCTTGCTAATTCAGCCATCTCTAATACCTCATTATCAACATACACCTTTCGTAATCCATTGACCAAACTTAATCCTGGGGCCAAATAATAAACACCCTAAATCTTGTCATAATCCTCACACTTCTTACCTAAGTCAACTAAATCCCAATAACACAACTCATTCAGGTCTACCTTGTAAGTCTTAACTTTTCCACCCTCATAATCTAAGCACCTATTGTATTATTCACAAGTAAACCACCATGCCAAAATTTCAAAGTCACTTCATCCATCATAACAATAGATTTAAATTCAGACTAAAATATGAAGAACAAACCAACAACAAATCAAAATTTAATTCTAAATATTAAAGAACAATTTATCAACAAATTCAAAAAGAAAAAAAAGATAATTGAATAACATAGGGTACAACAAACAAATATGAAAGATATGTATTTAAACTTATTTAAACTTAAGAACAATAATTATACATTTTAATTTTTTTTAACTCAACAATATACATCCCCTCAAAAAAAAACTCAACAATATACATTCTAACTTTTCAATCATTATTGTTCATCTGA
Source organism: Beta lomatogona (assembly GCA_947646795.1). Taxonomy (NCBI): domain Eukaryota; kingdom Viridiplantae; phylum Streptophyta; class Magnoliopsida; order Caryophyllales; family Amaranthaceae; genus Beta; species Beta lomatogona. Next base: position 69,277 of record CANSNZ010000777.1, on the reverse strand, counting down.
ACCCTAAAAATGCATGAATGTCTTAAATTTGGCTCTAGGTTTCGGTGCAAAATTTTTTCATTTCTTGTTCAGATCTGTTTCAATCAATTAAATTCGGGTAAGGTATGAAGAATTCTCAATTTTTCGATGATCAAGTTGTGCTCACCATTTCAGATACAGAGGTATGTTTGTTTTTTACCAAAAAAAAGTTTTCAACCTTGTTTCGTATTCCAAACATATTTAAAGCCTACAAGATCTCTTTTTTTTCAGATCTGATTTTAGGGTTTCAACTTTTTCAATTGAAATTTCTCAGATCTGATAACAATATTTCGGTTTTCTAAAACAAAAAACGCTTTTTGTTGCTCACTTTTGAAATGAGTTACGGATTTTCACATACTTCCAAAGATGATGTCCCAAGTGATACTTACTCATGTTCTGATTATCCAAATTACGATTTGGGGCCGGATTGTCAAGGGATTCATAGCTACAGTGCTAGGTATCTTGAAAATGATACAAGTACTGAGGTGGTTGGTGAACAAAAAGATGATGTTGCATGCGAGAATCAAGTTACAGATGTGATTATAATCAGTGATGATGATGATGATGATTTGCTGGTTTCAAAGAATGATGGTAAGGAAAAAAATGCTAAATCAAGTTCCCCTGCTGTTGACCATACTGTTGAGGCGTTCACTGGTGATCTAAGTGACGCAGAATCATGCTGTTGAGGCGTGTAAGTGTCATATAATGAGTTGCTAGGTATCTGTTTCTACTTATTTTTGCTGCTGTTTGTGTTTAATTTTGATGTTTTGAAGATGTATTTCAATATTAATAATGTTGTTTGATTTCAACATGAATTTATGTGGATGATTATTTGTTCTAATGTGTTTTTTGAAGATTTTATGTTGATGTTTTGTGAATATGTATATAATTTTATGTTGGATGATCTTATTGTGGGTGACTTGAGTATAAATTTTGTCCCCTTATGGATTTTTGTATTGGTAAGTTTGGAAAAAAAATGTAATCAATGATGAGGATTCATTATTCATAACATATCAATTCTTATAACCAATTTTTGATCTTAACACTCTTAAGCCACCAATTGTGGATTGAATTGAACATGAGAATTGCATAATTGTTGAATGGGGACTCCTGAGATTACAATGACAACATGATCATCCAAATAATTTCATTACATTTTCACAATTTACTTCCTGTTTTTATTTTTTATTTTTGTTACGTACTGTTTTTGTAACTTTCTGATTCACAAATTATCTTCTGTGTTTGAAAACTGTAAGTAAGCTGAAATTGAAAACTTACTGAAATTGAAAACTTAACATTACTTAAACTTGAACTTAAACAACATAATTGAAATTACAAATAAACTGAAATTACAAACTCACTTGCATTCTACTGGACTGAAATTAAAAACTCACTTGCATTCTAGTAGACTGAAAAAAAAAAAACACTTGTATTATACTGGACTGAAAAAAAAAACCTAAACTTCAACTGAACTTCCTAATTGATGTTTGAACTTGATGCCCCATTCATTACCTTCTCCCATGCTTCACTGACTGCCCACATAGGTGCAGTCACTTGGTCTTCAAGCTTGCCCTCACTTTGCATTTTTGTCTTGTTGACATGTGGTATATCATAGTCATTCCCACCCCCACATTTTAAGATTTCATTCATCACAAATTGTAGAGAGTACCATACATTGCTAAGCGTTTTTGTGATCAAGTTCATGGTATGCTTCATGGACAGCTTCCAACATCTTGTCCACATCTTGTGGCATTTTTTTGTGCATTAGGGACTGAATAGACCTGAAAAAACCCAAATCTAAGATGTTTAGATCTGGACTATTTGGTGGTTGTTGAAGTAGGATGAAAGTGAACCCATCTTGTTGATAAACTTGTTGCCATTCAGGGTCCTCCTGCGTAATGTGCGCTTTTGCATTGTCTTGTTGGATGAAAATGGTCTTTGGTCCACCATCATCTTGTGGCCATTTGGCTTTGATTGCTGGAATAATTTGTTCAATTAGCATTTGCCTTGTGACTCTCTGATTCACAAATTCACATATTCAACAGTTTTAGTAACCATAGTCCCCTTTGGCCTATTCTTTGAAGACCTCTTAGCAGCTTCTTGATAGGTAAATGGGAAAATCCCAATCTTACCATCAAAGGTACACTCACCATCTTCATTGTACCTTGGCCTACCAACCACAGCAGTGAACATCACCTTTGGTATGAATTTGCTTGAAGATGCAGCCCTACATTTGCCTCTTTCATTTTGTGCCAAGTACACCCTTTGTCATTTGTTTGATAAGTAGAACCACTTTTCATCCAAATACACAAAGTCATACATTGGGTAATATTTTCTCATTGTCAATGGGTTGTCTCCCATTAACAATTTAAGTATCCACTCAAGTCTTGTCTTCTTGTTGGGCTCCTTTAAACCTGGGTGCAGGGGATTTGTGTGAGGCCTGATATGTCCCCTCTTTATCATCCTATGGACTGTGCTTGTGGAAACTTGCAGCATTGCTGCTAAGTCCCTAATACATAATCTTTGGCCCATTGCCAAACTTGTGATGCTATCAACTGGTACTTGAATTCTTTTTCTGCCACACATGTGCATCTTGGTTAACACACTCTCTTTCAGCATTGTTTATGTGTGTTTCTTTGCTGAGTTCCAAATACCACTAACACATCTCACAGAAATGTTGAATTCTATGGAAGCTGCTTTGATTGAGCCATATTGCAAGTTCCCCTCTTTGGCTCTGTTCATCAGAAACAACAGCACTTTAAGCCTGCTGTCACTGCTGAGCTTGATCCGCTTATGATGACTAACATTCTTGAGTCCTTCTTCTGGTGCTGGTTGCTCTTGTGGTGCTGGTTGCTCTTGTGCTGCTGCATTCATGGTTGAATAAAATGGTTCAACATTGAGATCCAATGGGAAACCAACCGGATCTTCAAAGTCCCCATTATCATTACCAAGCACCATTTCTTCGTCCATGTATGGACACCAAGCATCGTTCAAATTCCAATCAAGCCATGAAAAGAACAAGCAATAAAGCAAAGGATCGTTAAAGGTGTTTAATTTTTTTTCTCTCTGTTTTTTTCCTTTGCAAATTGATGGATGAAATGAGTAGAGAGTGTTGGTTCTGTATTTATAGTGGTTAGAACCCAACAGTCTTCAGTTTATGGAGGGAAAAACGAATTTTTTCTACCTTGTTTTTGGATTAAGGGAGTAATCCATGTACTCTCAATTCTTATAATCCTATTGGTTGAAGAAAAAAAAATAAAGCAATGTCATTGGTCAGTTTATGTTTATTTGGATTAAAGGAGTAATCCATGTACTCTCAATTCTTGTAATCCTATTGGTTGAAAAAAAATTGAAGCAATATCATTGGTTAGTTTATGTTTATTTGGATTGGTGCACTGTATTAAACGTATTTTAGCCTTTGGTTGAGCTGTATTAATGTAAACCAGCTGACAAAAAGAAGAAAAACTCTTCAAATTCTCGACTGAACTTGTAAATCAGCAATATCCAATCTTTTTCCTTTTTTTAAAACAAATGCATTAATACGAGTTTCAATTAACTATAGTTCCATTACTATAGATTCTATTCATCTTAAGAACCGCGTAAAAATGGAATCAGGCACTATAATATGGGACGGAGGGAGTATTTCTTTTATAGATGTTTCCTAATAGATGCATCGTTTCTCTTTTGGGTAAAATTTTTGCGTAAATCATTGTCCTTAATTTTGTTTCTAATTTACTGTTCATTAATGCCACATCCATCAATGCACATCTACCTAAGATCACCCTCCAAAATTAAATCCACACATGTTCATTAATGTCACATCCATCAATGCCCGTCTACCTAGCATCACCCTCCAAAACTAAATCCGCACATGTTAATCCCACCGAAATTTGTGTTTAATATATTGCCCATTTATTTCCTTTGTGAATTGTGATAAACTCCTTGGACCCCACATCCACTTTATTACTGTATTGCAGTTTTTTCCTCCAGTAATTTTCTCTGGTAAGAACACGAAACCAAAACCTTGAAATTCCCAATTATTTAGCAATCAATTGAAGAGCTTCATCCATGACTACCATCCTCTTCTCCCTCTTCCTAATCTATTGTTGCAAATTTGCTCGGTTTAATTTCATCCCAAAATATTACCCAATTTTGTCTGAGTTAGCTAGAAGGCTTCCCAAAACTTACCCAATCTCATCCCAAAACATACTAATTCATCTTCTTATTGTTACTTCTTCCCTGTCCTCACATCCTTCGTGCTCTTTCCTTTTCCTTTTCCGTTTCTTTTTTTTTCGAATGGTGGGTCATGTGGATGTTCTCTCTTCGATCATTGGATGACACAGCTGTCACAAATACCACCAGGACTAGGACAACCATCGTCGTTGATGTCGCCAAAGACATCAAGAAGCTTTAGAAGCAAACCCAACATCACAAGCACCTTCGTTTTCTCTCACCCCAAAAACTTTCTCTTGAGTGCTAGTTCAAAAGCTATTGTCAAACAAACCCATTACCTCTTTTTGTGCGAAAGACTAGGAAAATTTTAGCTGCTTTAATGAAAAATACATGTTACCTTGCAAATTACCATGGCTTTATCAATATTTGGATTACTTCTCCCTCGATTTCACATAATCAAGCCACTTAACTAACCTTGGCACCTTGCAGACATTAATCGATATGCAGGGCGATGAGGAGAGTACTTATAGATTCTAGGAAACAATCCTATTTTGCACAAGTATAAATTATCTTTGATAAGAAAAAAAAAACTATGATTTTAACTGAGGTGTTCATGGTACAGATCACATAGGCCACTTAGCCATCCTATCATATCAAATGACTACAATATTGTACCAAGTTACTAAAAGTTTACAAAAATGTCATGATATGGGACAAAATATCTACTTTCACCGTAACAAAATAACTGTAACATTTGTCATTTTAGACTGTAACAAAATGACCAAGACAACCCCAATTAGAAAATGTAAAAGCTAATTATACATAACCAAATCTATATTACTAAATAAACCTAATATCATTAATAACCCCCGCCTAATTATCAACCAACCACCAATCACCACCATATCAACCAACCACCAATCACCACCATTCTTAACCCCACCACCAACACTAACCCCACCACTCGATCACCAACCACAACCACTAAATCACCAACACCTACAACTCGAGCGCCAACCACCACACACTACCTCTCACCAACTGCCACTGAAAGCATCATTAACCCTAAACGAATCAGCAGCATCAATCACAACAAACAAGCAACAACAACAACCAGCAACACACCCATCCACATCATTCCAACCGCCGATTTCAACCACCACCGTTGAAAGCATCATCAACCCCAAACGAACCGCCGGTAATGGTCAAATTTCTTTTGCATTTATTTGATTTTCTTGTATTTCTTCGATTTACTAGTTTGCTCCATGTGGATTAATTTCGTTTTCTTCTTGTAGATTATTTGTTGTTGAAGATGATTTTTGGGTCGAGGTTTTATTTTTCTGGGTTTTGGGTTCAATTCTGAGGGTTGGGATGCTTGATTTTTTTGTGTTTTTCTTAGATCTAATGTTCATGTTTTGGGGTTGGGATGCTCAAAATTCTGCTCGAATTTCAATGTTTTTGATTGGTTCTTAGATAGGATTTTGGAGTTTTGCTTGTTGTTCGAATGGTTCTTAGATCAAATTTTGTCTTGTTTGAATTTTGTGGGTTTTTTTTATTTGGTTGGTGCCTTGGTGGTGGCCAATGAATGTGGTGGTTGTTTCGGTTAAGGGGCAATGGTGAAGGCAGCGATTGGTGTGGTGGTGGGTGGTGAAAGTGTGGTTGGCATGGTGGTTGTTGATGAAGGTGGGATTTGATTATGTAATCTTCTCTCTCCTCCTTTTTTCCTAATACACCTCTTAATCTACAATTGCCATTTTCTCTCTAGGAGTTCGTGCCAAGGGCATTTGTTGCACTTATTTCGTTACGGAGGAAGTAGTTCTTTGTCTCTATAATCCTACACTGTGCTACAAAGATATCTAGTTCTTGAAATGATCCAGGAGTACACAAAAGTGATGTAGAAGTCAGTCAGACAGTAGAACAAAATTTAATTTTTTTTCCTCAAGTGCTGCAACCCTCCAGACAAATCATCGCATGCTGCCTTCACGCAAGACATCAATCATATTGAAGATCCGTTTTGGAGCCTTGGATTGAACCTGTACTTAAATTCGCTGTTTTAGTTCTCAGGGGTCACACAACATCATCATCAGAGAGAAATTGAAGATAAGCAACCTATTTTCATGCCAGAAAATTGAATTTTGTAATGACTGAATCGGATCCAAATTACATATTGATCTATTAAGACAAACTGTTCCCAAATTTATAGATTGACCTATTTCATTCAGGTCATTAAACCCAAAGTCCTAATCCGTCCACATAACAAACTCCAATAACATCCTATTTCCTAGTTCCATCCTTGCATCACCATCATAACAGGTAAGCATATTTCACTATACCAAAAACCTTGCACCCAAACTAGTAATTGAATTCAATGGAAAATTTGTTAGAAAAAACCTTATAACATGTCCACTTTGCGAAAAATCCTTATAAAAAATTTTCTTGTCACTTACCACCTTTAACTTCATTTTTCTTGCCGAATGAAACCTCGGACTTCTTTTCCGGTGTTGATCGTCACTTTCCGACATTGACCCACCTTTTTCCTCTTATTCCCCCCATCTCGCAAAGAAGTTGAAGTTAAAGGATGTAGTAACAAAAAAAACTTTTATAAGGTTGTTTTTCGCAAAATGGACATTTTAAAAGGTTTTTTTTTTTGACAAATTTTCTAATTCAATAGATACTTAATTGAGCATACAAGTATAAGAGCACTTTTCCTTCTCAACGACATGTCATGTTTAAGAATAATTTTGAACTTATATAACCCGGTAGTACATTTCTTTAAATCAAGAGGGAGGAAAAATCAAACAGAAAAAAGGGAAAGAAAAAAAAACAGCAGTTTACCTTCTTTGCAAGGAAAAGCGCTGCATCGACAGTGCCCTCCGCATATATAGATCTTCCACACACATTGTGCTGAAACTCAAATGAAACACTGGAAACAAATTGCAAAACTTTTTAGTGGGAATAGATAAAACGTAAATCTAGAAGAGTTGATTAGACAGGTGCAGGATTACGTTTGGTCGGGTGACGTTAGGTGGTACATGTGGAATGCATGACCAGACACGTGTTCTTTTGGGACACCAACCATTTCAACTTGCAGCTGCGGATCCCTTATTAATTGTATCTGGTGAAAAACGAGCGAAGGATTGGATAGAATATCATGATCAGATACAGTTGGTCAGCAAGCCAAATCACACAGGGAAAACAAGTTCTTCAATATGTTATACTGCCTCTGAGAAAGTTGTAGAGATATCTAAGCTCGTATATCATAAAATACAAGAGAAATCATGTAGAGAGAAGCTATACCTCTACTATGCTTTAAAGGTCAATGATTATAGTGGAAAAAACAGTATTCCAAAAATTCACATAGGAAACAGTATGCTTTTCTACAAATAATCATAGTCTCCAAGAAAGCTCCTAAATATACTTCCCCGTCTAAAATACTTGACACAGTTTGACTTTTCAATATTCACACTCTCCCTTGATCGCGTTTTGTGATTTCTGTGTAAGTAAAAATATATGTCCTCCGTATTCTTTTACTTGCAACATTTTGACTTTCATGTTTACCAATGTAAAACCTTAATCATTCATATCTCTAATTATAGATATGTAAAAATTAGAATAATTCGATATTGTAAAAATATACATTGAGATAAATCCAACATGATCTCACATGACTATATTTTGCCTTACATATAAATTACTAGAGGTAGTCGAAACTCGAATACAAGCAAGTAAATACCTTAAAATCTCAAAAGTTGCAAGTAAAAGAAAATGAAGGAAATAATTATGTAGGATCTTGTTAGATCTCGACATATACTTTCAAAATATCAACTTTTTATAATTTATACTTATAGAGAAGTAGGGATATTAATGGTTAAATATATGCATTGGCAAGCGTCTCAATTGTGATTATGATCCTGATTACCGCTCATGTAAAAAAAGAGCAATGCAGGCTCAGAAAACTAACAGAACCGAACTCCCTCGTGCTCACAAAGCACGGAAAAGTCTAAAGATTACAGTAGCAAACAACGGCAGACTTGCCTCCATCTATACGGTTTTCTCTCAAGGTCCAAACATAAAATTCCCCAGAAAAAATAAGGCCAGAAAGAAAGCAAGAGAACAATCCCCACATCCATAACATACTGAAAAACAGGTGAGAAAGGTCAAGATTAAAAGAGATAGAATAACTGAAAAAGGGAATATGTATGCTTGCCACACAAACTTCTTAGACCTTCACAAAGAGGTGGAAGTGATGACATTGATACATCTACAGTAGTGTCAAATTTTACTAATGAAGGTAATAGTAGAAAAATACTCTGGAGTTCCTAACCAGACTATTGTGATCAGATAGTCCTAACGAATACTCAATAGTTAAATGAGATAAATAGGTTTCAGCAAGGTACTTAACACACACCAGAAATACCTACCTGATCCATATCAAAGTCCACACCAAGTTTCTGAAAGCACGAGATAACAGCCTTAGCAGTCCCAGACGCATCCTTCTTGTTGGATTGATGAGACTCCATTACCTTTAAAAATAAGGTATCAGTTGTATCCTATATAAAAGCAGTTAGGCTATTTCATCTAACCAAAACAATATAGTGGCAGCAGCAAAACCAAACTCATAGGTGCTGCCAACTATGGAACTACTCTATATCATACTTCATCTGCTCCAAAATTATTGCAACACTTGCCTTTTTTTAGTAGTTCTTTAATTAGGGTCCGTTAGGTTTGATGGAAAACCATATTCCATGGTTTTCCATGAAAAATATTTTCCATTGGAAAACACATATGAATACTAGTTTTCCTTTGTTTGGTTTGATGGAAAACTATTAAGCTAAGAAGGGAAAAATGAAGATGTTGGGAATGAGAAGTAAAGAAAAATGGTTTCCCTTAAAAGATTTGGTAGAAAATATTTACAAAGGGATGGAAAACTCTTTCCACCTTGTTTTCCTTTTTGTCCAACCAAACAACGGAAAATGAGGAAAATTGTTTTCTTGGAAAACGTTTTCGTCCAAAACAAACAGAGACTTGATACAACACTTCTATACATGGAGAAAAAAGATTTATCCACATATGGAACCACTTACATTAAACAACTAGGTACATGTAATACTCCTTGGATTAAAATACATCTAGAATAAGGTCACTGCACAAGATAATGCATAGATCATAGCTGTACAAATACCGAAAAAAGTTTACTACGAATGACATAAAGCTGTTGTAGTATAATACAACAAAAATTAAATCAATCTTAAAGCATCAAATATAATTGTAGATGAGTTTGCCAAGATATGACCACTAAATTGGAGAATCCTCAATCCAAACATTTGATGGATTTTTCACATCAAAAACTACTTAAAGTGTCCATCAAAGAGGAGGGTATGAAAGAGGGGAAGTACCTGTAGAGAATATCCAGAAAAAGCTCCAGGGAATTGCTCAGCCATAATTTCCATGGCTGCAAGAAATGCCACCACCTTAAGAAACCAAGAGTTCGATTATTCAGTGAAGAGAGCTGTGATACATGTTTTTAAAACTGGCTTAGGCAACAAGACTCTAAATGAAAAACCTGCTTTCCCATCTGCGGTGATATAACAGCATAATTTTTCGAGTCTTCAACAGTCTTATGAAGCCTCTCTCTGTCTCCACCGGTGGTTCCAATCACAAAAGGCACCCCAATTTTGCAGTACAACTCTGCATTATCTGCATATCATTTTAGCCAAGATGATCACCCATACTAAAAGATTTAAATCCAAGAAGATTGGATATTTCTCAAACAAACCCTCTTCATAAACCCTCCTATTGAAACATACATCAGCACTTGCAATCTAGCTTGGATTCCATTAGACAATCAGACTATAACATCCACTAATGGTCAATTTATCTACTGCATGCACTAAAGAATAACATCCATTCAATTCGCAGTCATAAACAAAATGGACGGACTTCAGTTGGTGTTATTGAAATTCAAGCAGGGCAAATTAAAGATTACTAAATATGGTTTCATATATAACTTGTCAACATATAGAAAACAAGAGTAAGAGCACTGGGCTTGTAGAAATCACAAAGTTTCACAGGTAAAAACCAAATAGTAATAATCAGAAAACCTGAAATTTCCCATAACTTTATTTGCTAACAAGTAAAACTAGCGTAAGAGGGATGTAGCCTCACCCCTCCAAGCATAGAGCCACACACCACGACCACCCCCCGCTCCCCAAAAACATTAATATACAAACAAAAATGCTGCACACATATAAAGGCAAAGTTCAACAGAGAAAATATTTCTAGAACTAAACAAAGAATATGCATAATCATAAAGTGTAAGAAATATTCAACAAAAAGAAGAAATTCAATCAACTTCCATGTATTTATAGAATAAAAGTATCGAATCATCAACGATCACAGGTAGATGATAATTGTTATGGTCAGATGCAAGCTAGCCAAGGGCTCATATAAACAAATTCATCTTTATAATAGCAAATATATGTTGTTAGGGTCAACAAACTAGCCAAGGGCTCATATAATATAATCTCATCAATCAAACAGTTCCAACTTATCTTTTGCTTCAAGTGATAGAAAGCAAGTTTAAAGTTGAGTTTTATCTGTTTTGTATACCATTCACTGCAGTCGGCACCGTGTAGTCTACCACAATCAGATCTGGATATTCTTCATAGACCGAGGCAAGGATATCTTCTCTATCTGACGGACTATGGACCTGAATTTCTTTACCACCTACTTCGACAGACTGTCCACTCTCCTCCTGAGCACCAAATGATACAGGAATAATATGAAGGCCTGCACAAACAGCTGCTTCAATAACAGCCTTTCCCATTTTGCCCATGCAACTATTGACCTACAATCAGAGAAGCACATAGTACAAACTTTAGAAGAGATGTTCAGCCTAACAGAATCATATGATGTTGTTACAGCCATGACATCCACATAATAACATCTCTGACAACACAGGAAAGAGGGAAAAAGAAAAAGGTCAGCAATGAAAACTTAACATCTGTCAACATCAGTCCAAATGAAGCACAATAAAGAATAGCAATCTTTTATTTGGCTGCTAAGCAAAGTGAACATCTTTTAAAATCTAAAAATCAAAGATAAGTATTTTTAATCTACAGTAGACCCATTTCCCTTCACTAATTGTTGCAAGTGCAAATGGAAATGTCACAGATGAGCAGGTATTAGGAGTGGTATAAAACTAACATCTTCCTCTAACATTCGAGATTGTTAGACATGCAAGATGGTATAGTAGAATCAGTCAAGCGACCATTGGCGGACCGAGAATGGGACATGGGGGTACAACTGTCACCCCAATTTTGAAAAAAGCTGTAATTCAATGAAAAGAAATCAGTAGGGAAAAGTAGGAGAAGGCGTGAAATCAGCAGGGGAAGAAGAAGACTTTCTCTCTCTATGTAGTGCGCTTTCTCTCTCTATGCAGCGCGCTTTCTTTCTCATTCATTCTGAGTCCTGCGGCTCAAACCCTTTGCCCCTGTATGCTAGATGTTCCGCTTTTTTTGGTCTTTTTGGTTTTCTCTCTCCTCTTTCTTTTTTGCTTGCTTGCTTCTCGGTGAGGAGTGAGGACTGAGGGAAGAAGTTGGATGTGAGATGAAGTTTTGGACCGAAGTTTCTTGTTTTGTTTATTTGAACATAATGTGTTTATTTTTTAAAAGATTTGTTTTCCATTTTTAATGATTACTTTGCTTAATTGATTGATTGTTTTATACTTTCATACTTTTTACCTATGTTAGTTAGATTCATAGATTATTTGAATATTTACATGTAAATTATTCATATTACTCATTAGTTAGTGTGTAATTGAAATTGAAGATTGAAGTCAAGTATAATTCTTATGGATTAGTTTTTTTAGGACTAGATTAAATTGTTCAATTTTTGCAATTGGTATGTGTTAAATGTGTATGACTATGCTTTATTTAATTGCCACAATTTATTTATTTGATTGTAAAGTAGTGATTAATTTAAATTAAAATCAAGTATAGTTTTTAGCGATATAGCATTTTATGGTTGGTTAAATCGTCTATAGGGGAAACTTTCTTGAACTTTTGAAATGGCCGGGGGGAAAATGTGAGGTTGTTAAAAATTTCACTTTTGAAAACGCAACCAAATTTGGATATTTTGGTTGTAACGTTTAAGTATTAAACCATTTATGCGACCACTTTTCCCCTACTTGTGCATTTGTCGTTTGTTGTATGTGCGTACCCCCAAACTGAAATTCCTGGGTCCGCCACTGCAAGCGACCAACCCCTTTCACGAAGATTCTAATGTCAAGCACTTCAGTCATTTCCAACAAAACGAATACAACAAAGAATCAAATCAATGCTTGCTAATTGATGTTTGAATATCGTACAGACCATAAATGATCAAACTAATATAAGATACACGCATAGCAACATAATAAATCATACAAGTGACAAACATGATGACATTTCAATTTCGAGTTGCAATGAGAGTTGCAATGAAAGTCAGATTCAGCAGATTGTTTTGAGTTTCGACACTAGAATATCAGTGCGAAACCAAAAAAAGTCAAGTTTGATTTCTAGGGTTGACACTTCTTAGTTTCTCACATTCGTATAATATATTGATACACGACGCAAACACATTCTAGCTAGATTCATCTTAACAAGTAGTCAAGTACTTAGATAGGTCAATAATTTTACATGTTCAACTCACAATTATAAATCAATAATAGGAAAAATTGTCAAAAATAAGCCAACTTTTGTCCAGTTTACTCAAAATAAGTCAAACTTTCGATTAACTCAGAATAATCAAAGCTTGTGGGGGTATTCACATGATCCTAATATATAAACAACCTGTTATAACAGGTTACTATCCATGTGTCACTTTTTGATTGGTTTAGTTTGTTAAATTTTAATTTATTTTTTTTTTTTAAGAAAAAAAAACTCCCCTCTCCCCCTACTCTCGCTTCGCCTTCACCTCTCCCATTGCCGGTGACACTCTTCTCCTCCCCTTCCCCCCCCAAAAAACAGCTGCCAACACCATAACACCACCAACCCCCATCACCACAGCACCACCCAAATTTTTTTAACAAAAAAAACCCTTTTTTCTCTCTCCTCCCTCCTCTACACAGCAATTTCAGTTCCTTCCTAACAGTCACAAATAGAAAAATGAACCAAGATGGGGAACGAAATCCGAACATCTAGGCAACAGATAGTGCAATCCTCCTATGACTTCCGGCGACCTTGATGCACGGCCACATGACACTTGCAGTTTTCCGGCGAAGGTTCGTGATGAGAGAGCTTCCACCGAGGGCATTTTGGGGATTTAAATACCGCCGGAGCTCCTTATTTGTATATCATAAAACATGTGGATGATTCAACTGATGAACAAGTGACTAAAGGGTGGTGGGCCGGTGTTGGATGAGGTGGCAGCAGTGGCCCTCCCTCTTTCTGCTTAAGTGTCTATGGTGGTCATGGTTCTTAAAGGGTGGTAATAAACTGGTGATGGTGGTTTCAAGGGTTGTGGAGGTGCACAATAAGGAAAAAAAAATATTACCTATTAGCTCACTGGTCACCTGAACCTATTAAAAGCAAAACCCTCCACAAGCTTTGAGTGTTCTGAATTAATTAAAAGTTTGACTTATTTTAACCAGAATGGCCAAAGTTAACTTATTCATCACAATTTTTCCTCAATAATAGCAATTTCAACCACAATACTCAAATGTCACAAATATTTAGGATTAGAAGCAGTATACAAGATAAAGGCATAACATAAATAAAAAAAAGAACCATAAATAAAAAAAAAAAGAACCAAATAAGCAGCAACCACAAAAGTACAAGAAATATGAGCTGAAGAACATTACGACAACAAAGCCTTAGTTCGAAAATAATTCGGCGTCGACTAACATGAACCGTTATAAGAGATCGTTTATGAGAGAAATGAAACAATAAAAGTAAAGGAGAGCAAATACCATAATAGGCAATCCAATATTTTTAGACTTGATAGAAATATTTTCCACATTCTGGGCAGGGCTGCTTGACATTACTGCTGACACCCATGACCTACGCACACTCTGAAACCCAGATTTTCTAATTTCACTCCCACAAAATCCTCCAAATTTCCGTTGTGAAGAGAAACTCACACTCACAGGAACTTTTACTACAGATGCCATTTATCTAATTTATCTGCATCAAAAATTAGATGTACTCATTTCGTAAGAATGCAGTCTTTTATCAATATAATTGATATTCTACAACAAACATGGGTAAATACAATTGAAAAGGATGAACTTTGCAGGACAATACAAAAAAAATAAATAGGAAGAGAATATAAAGAAAGGAAGTTGGTTTGTTATTGTTAGAACTTCTAGACAGCACACACGCACAGAATGTAACTAAACGATCTTAATTCAAAAGGATCCAGTCAAGCCGAGACTTGCGTACGTTCGAGGTTTGACTCAGCTATGGCTCAGGTTCAGTAAAACAAAGCTGTTCTCAAGCGCACGCCCAACTTTCTTCCCTAGACTACAAGTTTACAACCCTAGCTATTACCGGGAAAGCTAACACCTGTGTAAATATAACAAGAGAACTTATTTTGATGGTATGGCTGGACTATTATGCAAAGTCCAATTCCTGGATTCTAGTAACATTGTCAATGCTGATTTACTTATCCAAGTACCTGACTCCTCAATTCTTTCTATGTTTTGCTTATCAATTCTCATTTTTTACTGCCAATACATCAACCGAATTGCTTTTACGCTAGTAAGAAAATGTAATGAACTGGAATCTCATATGAAAGAATAAAGAAAGTTTGATGATTCTTTGACTGATAATCTGGAAATTAAACAGAAAATAAGGATAATTTGCCAGGTTTTTGAGTGACTTGACACACTCCCAAGCTAACCACTAAAATGAACTCTCAATAATTTTCTTCATCTACCTCCCACTAACTATTCTATTTATAGAGCTAACTTACTTACTCTCCCAGCTAACCTAGTTATATTGTACCCCCTATATTACCCCTCTCCATAAACCCAATGCATAACAGAAAAACCAGCAAATGCATCTACTACTTCCTACTTTTTTAATTTCCAACGAGGCTGTGACATGCAAGGCCAAGCAAGTAGGCCCTAGATTTCCAAAGATGGTACTATATATGAGCACCAATTCTATTACTGCCAAGAGAAGTCAGAACTAATAGTATGATCTTAATTAAAATAAACCAGTAAATATCAAAAAAGTACTATTAAGAAGATATGAACCTCGCTCATGAAAACCACTCTCACTAAGTTTCTGAAGCTCATAGAGAAGCTTCTTCACTGGTCCAGCTTGAACATCTCCACAACACAAAAACTAAGCACAGCTGGGCACCCTTAAAAGGTGTAGGAATTGACTTTTAAATATCAAAGCCTTCAACAATTTCTCCTAAAACAATGGCAACAAAACCTACCCATTCTCCATAGCTAATGGAATATGCATTATTCTACCTCATTCTTAAGGAAAATTTCACAAAGGGGTTTCAATTACTAAGTTAGCAATAATGTTAGCACTAAAAAAAGCATATATGATGTTAAACCTTGAACAATAACTAGCAATCATGTTCAAATATCAAATATTCTCTTGTTTGAAGTTGAGGAAATTAATGTTCAAAGGCTTGCATACTCAACCTGGATAACTTAATATTAGAATTAGCAACCATTATGCCGAAATATATCACCCTCCTCCCGAAATTACAGGGTCATTTTGTCGAGTTCCTTCGACTCACCTAAACAGGAAAAGGAAAAGATCTTTACAGAAGGGACCGCCCAGAGAATAGAAATGGCGCAATCCCTTGTTACATTAGGTAGCATGACAATGCATAAAATCGAATTACGACTTCCTCTCAAGCAACTTTCAATCAGTGGCTTATCCGAGGGACAGTGGCGGATCCAAGAATTCAACCATGCGGGTACGCAACCGGTCAAAAAGTAGCCTACAATCATTTACTTAACAAATTCAATACACTGATTCAAATGTCAAATTACAGTTGCCAAATAGGATGTTAATTCGTTGGATTTTTATATTAGGAAAAACAAATTGGCCTCCCAAATGGCCAAACAACTTAGACATTAAAAAATTCAGCTGTTTATACAATATAAATAAAAACAATTAACACATTGCTCAAACGATAACTAATAGAAACTCTATTTATAGATTCAAAATTCCACCTTTTTCCATGATTTAAAGAGTTTCAAACATCAAGCAAGACTGCAAGAACAACAATTGTCTCACTCATATACCCAATTACTATTTACTACTGACTAACTATAATTAATAGAAATTCTAAACAAATTAATACATATTCTAATGTTTAAAACCTGAAATTTATATATTCTAAAATTTAAATCTGAAATATACATATTATAGGGTTTAAAATCTGAAATTGAAATATATAAATTGAAGAAAGAGACTCTCACCTTGGCTCCGGGGACCAGCGAGCGACGGCGACGAGTGGTCGTGGCCAGTTGTGGAGCCGTGGAAGATAGGCTGCTTAGATTCAGAAATTGGAGTGCAAGGATCAAGGAAGTGGAGTTAGACTTTAGAGTTTAGATACAACCGAAAGGAAAAAAACTTCTTCTTGGATATGGAATTTCTGGATTTTACGAATTGGAATTTGGAGGGTTAGGGACTTGAGGGTTACAACTTACAAACTTCCTTTTCCGTGTTTCCTTTCTCTTTTTTTTTTTTTTTTTTTTTTTTGTGTTACAAGTGGCACCCTTTTATTATTAAAAGTAGGATTTTTTGTCCCAAATTACCTTTAGCTTTTATATTTTTGCGAGAAACTACCTTATAAAAATATTGTTGTCCCAAACTACCTTACTTTTACCATTTTGTTGTTGACAACTACCTTATCTTTGGTTTTTCGGCATTGACTTTTGTTTTTTCAGTTCAAAATTGTGGGAAAAACAAAATTACCCTTGTGGAATTGAGAAGGGTGATTGTTTCAATTTTAGTTAAAATAGAATAGGAATTTATGGTGGATTGGTGGTACAAAGTGTCACATAGATATGAGAGAGAGAGAGAGAGCGCGCACACAGGGAAATGGGGAAATTAGGGTGGGGAAAATTAAAAAAAAGGGTTTGAAGAGGTCAAGTGATGTATCGTGACATTAAAAAATCGGAAAAAATTAAAGTCAACGCCAAAAACCGGCGTAAGGTAGTTGTCAACAACAAAATGGTAAAAGTAAGGTAGTTTGGGACAACAAATTTTTTATAAGGTAGTTTCTCGCAAAAACATGAAAGTTAAAGGTAGTTTGGGACAAAAAATCCTTAAAAGTAACCACATATTCATACAAGTAACTAGTTATTAGGCCCGGGCCATCCTAAAGAACCATTTTGTATTGGTATCTTCCAGTTCTACCCATTTACCTTTAGCCCGTTGCTGCCAAAACTTGTGTTGAACATTTGCCTTCATCAGCTGCTCATCCCTTACTTTACCTTCAAGATCCCCAACTGAAGTATCTTTAGAAACAGCGTTCTGTAAACAACTTTGAGCCTCATCACATTGCTGTACCAAATCTTCCCACCTCACATTATGTTCTCCCTGAAAGTTTTTGCACCAATTATAAAAATCAAATCTGATGTTGGAGCACTTTCTAGCTATGGAAAACATCGGGGGAACCCTGGATTTGATGTGCCCACTTATTTTCAATTATATTTTTAACGTCACTGAACTCAAGACACCAGGCCTCCATTTTAATGGGACTCTTACGCTTGATTCCGTCAGGATCTGTATCCAATAAGATCGGACCATGATCCGAAACTAGGATGGGAAGATTCAACACCATAGCATTAGAAAAAACATCCATCCACATATCCGAGGCATAGACTCTATCTAATTTCTCATAGATTCTCTCCTCACCCACTCTGTTATTACACCATGTCAAAAACGAGCCATGATCCAGGATGTCACAAAGTCGAAGTTCCTGTTTCCACTGTGAGAAATTTTCTCGACCTTGAATTATTTCAGAACCTCCTAATTTTTGAGGTTTATATTCTATTTGATTGAAATCCCCCATTATTACAAATGGGTTTTGAGAGTAAGATAAGACTTGTTTAACCTCCTCCCAGAGGGCTTGTCGATATTGAACATAAGGCGAGCCATACAACAAAACTAAATTCCATTCATACATCAAGTCATTTTTTACATTATTTATTTTACACAAAACAAAGTTTTGAGACTTACTACTAACATCTAGAGTAATACTGGACACCCAAAAAACAGCAAGACCCCCAGCATCATCAACTACATTATTATATGCTACATTAGAAAAGCCTAAAAGAGCTGCTAATTTTTCAACTAAGTTACTACAAGCTTTGGTTTCAGATAGAAACAAAACATGAGGATTAAACTTGCGGACCATCCAAGATATGAATGGAATTGTAGGAGTGTCTGCCGAGTTAAGCCCCCTACAATTCCAAGCAAGAATCTTCATTTGGCCCCTTGAGACTGATTTGGTACAGTCTCGGAAGCCATTATGACAAAAAACTCCATAGACTTGAACCTCTTGACTCCTTCCGCAAATTCTTGTCTTCTTTCTTCAATCCATTCATCATTTTTCTTCATCATATAATCTGCATACTCCGGAACTTCAGCTTTTATTTCATCAATTTTCCGCTTCTTAACACTCTCCGACCATTTATCAAGACCATACTTAGATTTAGAAGGTCTACCTACTGGATTTTTCCTTAGGAAAGTTCGACAGAAGAGCTCATCTAATCGAGACCTTCTCTTAGATCGTTTCTTGACCATGTCTTCCTTTTTGTCTCCCACAGCTTCAAACTTTATTTCCTCATTAAAATCAGCACCCACGTGAGTAATTCGAACACCCAAAATAACAGCATCATCTGTACCATCCGTACCATTTTCCCTTCCTTCTTTTTCTCCTGTATTAATCACACACACCTCACCTAGTTCATTGTTGTGACTTGTCACGCCACTTAGACCACCCATACATCCCCCCAAGTTATCCCCAAATTGTTCGATACATTCTCCATTTCCTCCTTCACAATTCATATTGGGTACTAAGTGCCCAAGCCAACAACGGATGTCGGAGAAAGACGGCCTTCATCTTCATTTATAGGCTGCTGAAGTACACCTTCCCACCCTTCGGACTAGTCAACTGAAAAGTCCCAACCTTGTTCATTCAGGCTCAAATGCTGAAAAACAACATCATAATCCATTGCTTGAAAACCCTCATCAGCCTCATTACCCAAAGGTTCCCCTTCAGGCCCAAATAAACTGGGATGTTGGATGACAGGACCAAGCGGATCTTGTTGTTGGACTTGAGCGAAGTCATTATTGAGTGGAAAGTTAAAATTTGTTTGCGGTAAATATGCCTCCACCCCCTCAAAAAAAGAGGGAGTTAAAGGTAATTCATCTGTGTTGGGATTGTGAAACTGAAGGTGATTTTGCTGATAATCCATTCCTAGCTCATGGGAAACACGTGCCATCTCAGGAGATCCCTTTCCTTTATACATGCATCTGGCCAAAATCTCCTCCAAAAGGCCATACTTGTCAATCAAATATGTGGTATAGATTTTGCACGAATTTGTCTGACAATTGACACCAATTTCGTCCATTTTTTTGTCTCTTTCCACACAATTGAGGGACGAGGTCAATAAGGAAGAAGTTAGAGTGGCACTTTTTCAAATGGGATCTCTTAAGGCTCCGAGTCCGGATGGTGTTCCTGCTATTTTCTATAAAAAAATCATGGGATATTGTTGGGGATGAATTGTATGATGCAGTACGTTATTTTTTCAAGAACGGTTATATGCTTCGGGAATGAAATTATACTCATATATGTTTGATTCCCAAGGTTGTTAGGCCTGAAGTGGCAGGTCAATTCAGGCCAATCAGCTTATGTAATGTGGTCTACAAGATCATTTCAAAGGTCATTACTAATAGGTTGAAATTGATTCTCCCATATTTGGTTTTCGAGACCCAGAATGCATTTGTGCCAGGGAGATTACTTGTGGATAATTGCTTAATTGCTCATGAGGTGATGACCAAATTGCGCAGACAAACTCGAGGTAGCAAATAATTGGCTGCGCTCAAGATTGATATTGTAACACCCTGTAATTTTCACTCTTTATTTTTGGTGTTAGTTTATTTTAAAATGATATTCTTTTCGTAAAGAAAATAAATAATTTATTATTTTTCTCTAGATCAATGATTTTTATTCTTTATAATTTGGGAACCGAATTAATATTTTATTATATGGTGTGTTAATGTGTGCATTATATTTATATTTATAATATAATTCATTAGAATTATTTTCATTATTAAGTATTTTCAAAGTTTAGGCGCGATTTAGGAATTAATCGTTTTATCGCGTAACGGGCTTTCGGAGCATGGATCATTGTTGAATTGGGCCGAAAGTTTTGTGTGGGTGTTGGGCTTGGGGCAGCCGGCCAAGTGAAGGATTAAGGGGAGCCTTCCCCTTTTCTTTTCTCTTTTGTTTTTCTCATGACTCTTTGTTGCTTTGTAACCTCCCTAATTATTCTCCTTCATTAAAACCCTTTATTTCATCCATTAAACATCCATAAAATTCTGATTTTTATTCAAAGAAGTTCAGCAGCATCATTCTCATTTAACCCCCCACCGTTTCAAGAAAAGAAAGAGAGAAAAGGAAGAGCAAAAGAATAGAAAGTTCAACCCGGTTTTTCCTGTCGCACCTTCACGAAAATAACCGTAGCCGGAGATCTAACCGTTAGATCGTCTTCAAATTTGGACACAACGTTTATAATGTCTTGTTCTACATTCTGACCGGAGCGATTTAGAATCTGAGATTTTGATCATCGGGAATCATGGTCATAACAGAGCAGTACGAAACAAGAGTTTTCAACGTTCAAGAAGAAATGCCTAGTGTCTTGTTGCTACAATTCTCGTTCGTTATGCCTTGGGGTTAGAAGAGGATTTGGATTGCATGCTTAACTCGTGATTGTCTCTTTAGACTCAGCTCTCCTCCCGACGATCCAGGTAACTAGTTGTTATCCTAGAACTATAGTGATTAGGGTATTATTCGGTATTAGATTAATACGTTAGGAATTATCTAAAATATTTTTTGAATGAGATTTTTGACGAAATTTGACATGAACATACGTGACACATGCTATGTGAATACTGTGTAGAGAAAAATAATTTTCGCATGATTTTTAATATTTATTTGATTTAATTAGTATTTTGTGCTTTTTGGCTAAATTTCATAATAATTATTGAACGACTGTTAAAATTGATGAAATCATTTTTCTTAGATCATGTTACATGCGTATAATGTATTCCATGCCTTAGAATAATTTTTATCTACTGTTTACTGTTTTAATTAATTGATATATCTATTTTTGTAATTTCTGTTCAGTCAGTATATAATTCATGAAAATTATTTATAGAGGCTGAAAAATTAATTTATTTGAATAATATGTATTTCCGTGAGTTTTTACATGTTATGTGAATTTTTGGTAATTTTTGGACGTCTGTTTATATTTTTAATTATTTTAATGGCTTATTTGAGTAATCTGTATATTAACTGTTAAAAATACTTTTTGAGTCTGAAAATTATAAATAAAAATTGTACCATGTCGGTAGAGCTATTAGGGTTATATGATAATTTTTGTGTGATTTTGATGCTCGAATTTGTAGGTTTCATAATTATTATGGTGTTTTTGGGATGAAATTGAGGACACACTATTAAATTGTTTGAGGGCTTGTAAATCAGATATAATTTATAATTTAATATATTCTGGGTTGCTGATTTTCAGTAGTATACAGTATGCATCATTTGAGTAACCACATGTTTAGGTTTGATTTATGGAATAAAATGATTTAATTGTTATTACTCTTTTAATGAATATGATTTAGAGTTAATTGGTGATGTATTTTGATTGAAGTGTGGTTGCTGTAAAAATTAGTATAATATCATTGATGATGTTTAGAGATGATTAAGTTTTATTGTGGGAGATATTTGTTGAAAATTTGTAAGTGATTTATTTTGAGGATTTTTGAAGAATTACTTTTGATGAATTATGGGTATAAGGCCGGGTGGCATCCCTTTTGACGAATATTTTTGAGATGAATAATACTTTGATGATATTTATGATTTTATTTTGAGATAAGAACATCCGGTGGGATAGATGTAGTCCCCGGTGAAGAACATGCCAACCACCTGGTTTGCGAACTAGGGGTAAGCCTGGGTTAATTGTTGTCGTCCGAGAGGTCAGGGAGTTCTGCGTGTTCTACCCTGCATCGGGAGTTTGGCCATTCTTAGACACAGGCAGCGGGGAACGTAAGCCCATAGACTGACCTGGAGATTGCGATCTGACAAACCTTAGGAAGTGATTTGCGAATCACTAGCGTTCGGTTTCTGTCTCAGACACTTGTTTTACCTATACTTTTATTTTTCTAAAAGTACTATTGAGATGATTTATTTATTTTTATCCAACTCACTTGCTATTTATTATTCATTTGCGTTATTTGTGAGTTATATGGAAGTGGATGCATATTGTAGTTAACTTGACTTAATTATTTCCTTTCTTATTAATCTATGTCCGAATCGTACTTTGATTGCTTTTGTTCCGGGAGAACCGCTAGTTACTCCCCACCGATTGTGGATATTTGTTGTATATTTTGCGGGTTTTGTTGATGGGGATTTTCTTTGATTTTGGGCTCGGGTTGAGATGCGAGAAATAATCTATTAGGGGTTTTAGTTCTAGACGTCTCTTTAGTGAGATAGTTTTCTCATTTTGATTTTAATCTAAGTAATTAATTTACTTATAGTATTTACTTATGTTTGTTTTTATCACTTAGTTATTTAAACAATATTCTTGTAGTAGTGACATTCCCAGAAGACGATGTTTCCGCCATCGTCCTATTAAATATATTATTATTTCTTTCTTTTCGGTCTTTGAAATTCCGGGGTGTTACGAGTTGGTATCGAGCAAAACAATCCTAAACTCGAAAAAGAGTTGCTAATGATTCTTTTGAATTATTAGTTAGCCATAGGATATAAAATTTGTGTAGAATTAAGTTTAGTTGTTTCACTATAATGAGAGTGTTATGGGTAGAGTAAGTAAAGGGAAGCCTTATGGGAATGTGATGTGCTCTCATGCTTATGGAGCATATGTTATATGTATAGTTATTTGTATTATTGGTGGAATTAGTCTACCAAGTTTGCTAATCTTATTTGCGGGGCCTCTTACATGGAATTTATTTTCTCTTTTATCGAGTGCGCAAAAAGCGAAGTAATTTATCGCCTTCTCGGTTTAGTTGAGTGTTTAATTTGTTTTGTGTTTTGCAATTTAGAAATAAGCTTTAATTTTATTTTAATATAGTCTTGTGTGTTGCATTGCATTTATTTTATTTGCTAGTTGCTTGATAGTATATGTTATTATGTGAGACAAGTATATATTTTCTGTTCTTTTTCAATTAAGTGTTGTTTATTATGTGAGTAATACGTATCTGTTTTATTATTTACAAAACTTTCTAGTTTAAATTTATATTCCAAATTATATTTTAGATCTTTGAACTTAATAAATTTCATACCTATATTAGAGTTATTTTATGACTTTTAAATTTTCCTATTGTTAATATTTTGATATACTCTTTTGAAAAACGTTTAATTTCAATTGTTTTATAATGGTTTGGAATAAGAAAGGGGTTTTGAAATTGTCTTTCAAGATATTCTTCAAATTTCTCTTACCGTCTTTGACCATCTATATTTATAAATATTTTCCTTTTAATATTTTTATTTTTCATGTTAATCCTTATTTAGCCTTTAATTATGGTAATAAGTTTTGTAGTCTTTGAAAATAAAAGTACCCTAATGAGTTGTTTTGGTGTTAGTTTGAAAAGTAGATGTAAACTATTTTGTTTTAAAGGTTAGCATTCAACAACTTTTATTTTACTTACTAATTTACTTTTCTTATTAGCATTATTTTTTTCGAACTCAAATGTGTGAAAGGATCTCGTTTACTATTTGTTGTTTCTTGTTTAAATATTTAGTGCTTTCTCATTTCAAAGCAAAATTTTGGTTGTTTTCAATACTTCTTATTTAATTCTTTGATTTTGACTGATCTGTTTTATATTCTTTGAAAATGAAATTTATATATTCAGTCTAAATTTTAAACTTGTTTGAGTTGATATTAAGTCATAATGGGTGATTCCTTTGACTTGTATGTCAATTTGATAAGTCTAAATTTTAAACTTGTTTGAGTTGATATTGAGTCATAATGGGTGATTCCTGTGACTTGTATGTCAATTTGATAAGTTGACACATTTTTATCTGTTTTGATTTAATTTTTTTTTTGAGTTGACATTAAGTTTATATTGGGTGATTCCAAGAACTCTAATGTTGATTTGATAGGAAGGCTTTCAAATATTGTTTTGTTGATACTAGATTGCAATGGGTGGTTCCATGCACATTTGTGTCGACTTAGCAAATTTTATAATTGTTGTTAATAATTTATTACTTTATCGTCTATTTATTATTAGTGTTTCGTCGTTGTGAAATTTATTTTAAAGTTTTCAATTTCTTTTGCGAACTTTAATTTTCATATATATGTTTAGGAGGCGTACGCTCTTATAACATATGTCATGACTTGTGTTCGTAAGTGCTATTTTAATAAAGCAGCTAGCTACTCTTTATTAAAGTGTTCTTATCTCTTTAAGTGGAGTATAAGCCCGTGTGGATAGCTCTATTTAAATTGGTTTGACTATCTATTTACGAACTTTTTTTCTTCTTCGTTTCTTTTCTAAAAATACTTATGTATGGTCGGATTTGTTCTTTTATAACTTTACGTAAATATTTATTCTTGCTTCTTTTACAAAATTACATATAGTTTATTGTGCAAACGTTTTTACCTTAAATTTTCTCTTGTCTTTGGTTCTTTCACATTGTATAAATGATGGTTGTTACCGTGCTTCTTTCTTGTACAACTATTTTTGGTCTTCCAAAATAAAATGTATATTATTTGAGTTATCAAATTTTTTATACCCGCAAAGTTGTTTAATTCGTAACTAAAATCCATCGATTTCTGTTTTCTTAATGTTCTTTATCTAGAGTACTTTCTTTTGTCTCTTGGTTGTTTTGAAGTTTCGAGGACGAAACTCTTTTAAGGGGGAGTGTTTGTAACACCCCGTAATTTTCACCCTTTATTTTTGGTGTTAGTTTATTTTAAAATGATATTCTTTTCGTAAAAAAAATAAATAATTTATTATTTTTCTCTAGATCAATGATTTTTATTCTTTATAATTTGGGAGCCGAATTATTATTTTATTATATGGTGTGTTAGTGTGTGCATTATATTTATATTTATAATATAATTCATTAGAATTATTTTCATTATTAAGTATTTTCAAAGTTTAGGCGCGATTTAGGAATTAATCGTTTTATCGCGTAACGGGCTTTCGGAGCATGGGTCATTGTTGAATTGGGCCGAAAGTTTTGTGTGGGTGTTGGGCTTGGGGCAGCCGGCCAAGTGAAGGATTAAGGGGAGCCTTCTCCTTTTCTTTTCTCTTTTGTTTTTCTCATGACTCTTTGTTGCTTTGTAACCTCCCTAATTATTCTCCTTCATTAAAACCCTTTATTTCAACCATTAAACATCCATAAAATTCTGATTTTTATTCAAAGAAGTTCAGCAGCATCATTCTCATTTAACCCCCCACCGTTTCAAGAAAAGAAAGAGAGAAAAGGAAGAGCAAAAGAATAGAAAGTTCAACCCGGTTTTTCCTGTCGCACCTTCACGAAAATAACCGTAGCCGGAGATCTAACCGTTAGATCGTCTTCAAATTTGGACACAACGTTTATAATGTCTTGTTCTACATTCTGACCGGAGCGATTTAGAATCTGAGATTTTGATCATCGGGAATCATGGTCATAACAGAGCAGTACGAAACAAGAGTTTTCAACGTTCAAGAAGAAATGCCTAGTGTCTTGTTGCTACAATTCTCGTTCGTTATGCCTTGGGGTTAGAAGAGGATTTGGATTGCATGCTTAACTCGTGATTGTCTCTTTAGACTCAGCTCTCCTCCCGACGATCCAGGTAACTAGTTGTTATCCTAGAACTATAGTGATTAGGGTATTATTCGGTATTAGATTAATACGTTAGGAATTATCTAAAATATTTTTTGAATGAGATTTTTGACGAAATTTGACATGAACATACGTGACACATGCTATGTGAATACTGTGTAGAGAAAAATAATTTTCGCATGATTTTTAATATTTATTTGATTTAATTAGTATTTTGTGCTTTTTGGCTAAATTTCATAATAATTATTGAACGACTGTTAAAATTGATGAAATCATTTTTCTTAGATCATGTTACATGCGTATAATGTATTCCATGCCTTAGAATAATTTTTATCTACTGTTTACTGTTTTAATTAATTGATATATCTATTTTTGTAATTTCTGTTCAGTCAGTATATAATTCATGAAAATTATTTATAGAGGCTGAAAAATTAATTTATTTGAATAATATGTATTTCCGTGAGTTTTTACATGTTATGTGAATTTTTGGTAATTTTTGGACGTCTGTTTATATTTTTAATTATTTTAATGGCTTATTTGAGTAATCTGTATATTAACTGTTAAAAATACTTTTTGAGTCTGAAAATTATAAATAAAAATTGTACCATGTCAGTAGAGCTATTAGGGTTATATGATAATTTTTGTGTGATTTTGATGCTCGAATTTGTAGGTTTCATAATTATTATGGTGTTTTTGGGATGAAATTGAGGACACACTATTAAATTGTTTGAGGGCTTGTAAATCAGATATAATTTATAATTTAATATATTCTGGGTTGCTGATTTTCAGTAGTATACAGTATGCATCATTTGAGTAACCACATGTTTAGGTTTGATTTATGGAATAAAATGATTTAATTGTTATTACTCTTTTAATGAATATGATTTAGAGTTAATTGGTGATGTATTTTGATTGAAGTGTGGTTGCTGTAAAAATTAGTATAATATCATTGATGATGTTTAGAGATGATTAAGTTTTATTGTGGGAGATATTTGTTGAAAATTTGTAAGTGATTTATTTTGAGGATTTTTGAAGAATTACTTTTGATGAATTATGGGTATAAGGCCGGGTGGCATCCCTTTTGACGAATATTTTTGAAATGAATGAGACTTTGATGATATTTATGATTTTATTTTGAGATAAGAACATCCGGTGGGATAGATGTAGTCCCCGGTGAAGAACATGCCAACCACCCTGGTTTGCGAACTAGGGGTAAGCTTTGGGTTAATTGTTGTCGTCCGAGAGGTCGGGGAGTTCTCGCGTGTTCTACCCTCGCATCGGGAGTTTGGCCATTCTTAGACACGGGCAGCGGGGAACGTAAGCCCATAGACCGACCTCGGAGATTGCGATCCGACAAACCTTAGGAAGTGATTTGCGAATCACTAGCGTTCGGTTTCTGTCTCAGACACTTGTTTTACCTATACTTTTATTTTTCTAAAAGTACTATTGAGATGATTTATTTATTTTTATCCAACTCACTTGCTATTTATTATTCATTTGCGTTATTTGTGAGTTATATGGAAG
This sequence comes from Beta lomatogona, assembly GCA_947646795.1. Taxonomy (NCBI): domain Eukaryota; kingdom Viridiplantae; phylum Streptophyta; class Magnoliopsida; order Caryophyllales; family Amaranthaceae; genus Beta; species Beta lomatogona. The sequence goes on along the minus strand of CANSNZ010000777.1, from coordinate 41,518 downwards.
TGGATGCATATTGTAGTTAACTTGACTTAATTATTTCCTTTCTTATTAATCTATGTCTGAATCGTACTTTGATTGCTTTTGTTCTGGGAGAACTGCTAGTTACTCCCCACTGATTGTGGATATTTGTTGTATATTTTGCAGGTTTTGTTGATGGGGATTTTCTTTGATTTTGGGCTCGGGTTGAGATGCGAGAAATAATCTATTAGGGGTTTTAGTTCTAGACGTCTCTTTAGTGAGATAGTTTTCTCATTTTGATTTTAATCTAAGTAATTAATTTACTTATAGTATTTACTTATGTTTGTTTTTATCACTTAGTTATTTAAACAATATTCTTGTAGTAGTGACATTCCCAGAAGACGATGTTTCCGCCATCGTCCTATTAAATATATTATTATTTCTTTCTTTTCGGTCTTTGAAATTCTGGGGTGTTACGGTTGGTATCGAGCAAAACAATCCTAAACTCCGAAAAGAGTTGCTAATGATTCTTTTGAATTATTAGTTAGCCATAGGATATAAAATTTGTGTAGAATTAAGTTTAGTTGTTTCACTATAATGAGAGTGTTATGGGTAGAGTAAGTAAAGGGAAGCCTTATGGGAATGTGATGTGCTCTCATGCTTATGGAGCATATGTTATATGTATAGTTATTTGTATTATTGGTGGAATTAGTCTACCAAGTTTGCTAATCTTATTTGCAGGGCCTCTTACATGGAATTTATTTTCTCTTTTATCGAGTGCGCAACTGAAAGCGAAGTAATTTATCGCCTTCTCGGTTTAGTTGAGTGTTTAATTTGTTTTGTGTTTTGCAATTTAGAAATAAGCTTTAATTTTATTTTAATATAGTCTTGTGTGATGCATTGCATTTATTTTATTTGCTAGTTGCTTGATAGTATATGTTATTATGTGAGACAGTATATATTTTCTGTTCTTTTTCAATTAAGTGTTGTTTATTATGTGAGTAATACGTATCTGTTTTATTATTTACAAAACTTTCTAGTTTAAATTTATATTCCAAATTATATTTTAGATCTTTGAACTTAATAAATTTCATACCTATATTAGAGTTATTTTATGACTTTTAAATTTTCCTATTGTTAATATTTTGATATACTCTTTTGAAAAACGTTTAATTTCAATTGTTTTATAATGGTTTGGAATAAGAAAGGGGTTTTGAAATTGTCTTTCAAGATATTCTTCAAATTTCTCTTACCGTCTTTGACCATCTATATTTATAAATATTTTCCTTTTAATATTTTTATTTTTCATGTTAATCCTTATTTAGCCTTTAATTATGGTAATAAGTTTTGTAGTCTTTGAAAATAAAAGTACCCTAATGAGTTGTTTTGGTGTTAGTTTGAAAAGTAGATGTAAACTATTTTGTTTTAAAGGTTAGCATTCAACAACTTTTATTTTACTTACTAATTTACTTTTCTTATTAGCATTATTTTTTTCGAACTCAAATGTGTGAAAGGATCTCGTTTACTATTTGTTGTTCTTGTTTAAATATTTAGTGCTTTCTCATTTCAAAGCAAAATTTTGGTTGTTTTCAATACTTCTTATTTAATTCTTTGATTTTGACTGATCTGTTTTATATTCTTTGAAAATGAAATTTATATATTCAGTCTAAATTTTAAACTTGTTTGAGTTGATATTAAGTCATAATGGGTGATTCCTTTGACTTGTATGTCAATTTGATAAGTCTAAATTTTAAACTTGTTTGAGTTGATATTGAGTCATAATGGGTGATTCCTGTGACTTGTATGTCAATTTGATAAGTTGACACATTTTTATCTGTTTTGATTTAATTTTTTTTTTTTCAGTTGACATTAAGTTTATATTGGGTGATTCCAGTAAACTCTAATGTTGATTTGATAGGAAGGCTTTCAAATATTGTTTTGTTGATACTAGATTGCAATGGGTGGTTCCATGCACATTTGTGTCGACTTAGCAAATTTTATAATTGTTGTTAATAATTTATTACTTTATCGCCTATTTATTATTAGTGTTTCGTCGTTGTGAAATTTATTTTAAAGTTTTCAATTTCTTTTGCGAACTTTTATTTTCATATATATGTTTAGGAGGCGTACGCTCTTATAACATATGTCATGACTTGTGTTCGTAAGTGCTATTTTAATAAAGCAGCTAGCTACTCTTTATTAAAGTGTTCTTATCTCTTTAAGTGGAGTATAAGCCCGTGTGGATAGCTCTATTTAAATTGGTTTGACTATCTATTTACGAACTTTTTTCTTCTTCGTTTCTTTTCTAAAAATACTTATGTATGGTCGGATTTGTTCTTTTATAACTTTACGTAAATATTTATTCTTGCTTCTTTTACAAAATTACATATAGTTTATTGTGCAAACGTTTTTACCTTAAATTTTCTCTTGTCTTTGGTTCTTTCACATTGTATAAATGATGGTTGTTACCGTGCTTCTTTACTGTACAACTATTTTTGGTCTTCCAAAATAAAATGTATATTATTTGAGTTATCAAATTTTTATACCTGCAAAGTTGTTTAATTCGTAACTAAAATCCATCGATTTCTGTTTTCTTAATGTTCTTTATCTAGAGTACTTTCTTTTGTCTCTTGGTTGTTTTGAAGTTTCGAGGACGAAACTCTTTTAAGGGGGAGTGTTTGTAACACCCCGTAATTTTCACTCTTTATTTTTGGTGTTAGTTTATTTTAAAATGATATTCTTTTCGTAAAGAAAATAAATAATTTATTATTTTTCTCTAGATCAATGATTTTTATTCTTTATAATTTGGGAACCGAATTAATATTTTATTATATGGTGTGTTAATGTGTGCATTATATTTATATTTATAATATAATTCATTAGAATTATTTTCATTATTAAGTATTTTCAAAGTTTAGGCGCGATTTAGGAATTAATCGTTTTATCGCGTAACGGGCTTTCGGAGCATGGATCATTGTTGAATTGGGCCGAAAGTTTTGTGTGGGTGTTGGGCTTGGGGCAGCCGGCCAAGTGAAGGATTAAGGGGAGCCTTCCCCTTTTCTTTTCTCTTTTGTTTTTCTCATGACTCTTTGTTGCTTTGTAACCTCCCTAATTATTCTCCTTCATTAAAACCCTTTATTTCATCCATTAAACATCCATAAAATTCTGATTTTTATTCAAAGAAGTTCAGCAGCATCATTCTCATTTAACCCCCCACCGTTTCAAGAAAAGAAAGAGAGAAAAGGAAGAGCAAAAGAATAGAAAGTTCAACCCGGTTTTTCCTGTCGCACCTTCACGAAAATAACCGTAGCCGGAGATCTAACCGTTAGATCGTCTTCAAATTTGGACACAACGTTTATAATGTCTTGTTCTACATTCTGACCGGAGCGATTTAGAATCTGAGATTTTGATCATCGGGAATCATGGTCATAACAGAGCAGTACGAAACAAGAGTTTTCAACGTTCAAGAAGAAATGCCTAGTGTCTTGTTGCTACAATTCTCGTTCGTTATGCCTTGGGGTTAGAAGAGGATTTGGATTGCATGCTTAACTCGTGATTGTCTCTTTAGACTCAGCTCTCCTCCCGACGATCCAGGTAACTAGTTGTTATCCTAGAACTATAGTGATTAGGGTATTATTCGGTATTAGATTAATACGTTAGGAATTATCTAAAATATTTTTTGAATGAGATTTTTGACGAAATTTGACATGAACATACGTGACACATGCTATGTGAATACTGTGTAGAGAAAAATAATTTTCGCATGATTTTTAATATTTATTTGATTTAATTAGTATTTTGTGCTTTTTGGCTAAATTTCATAATAATTATTGAACGACTGTTAAAATTGATGAAATCATTTTTCTTAGATCATGTTACATGCGTATAATGTATTCCATGCCTTAGAATAATTTTTATCTACTGTTTACTGTTTTAATTAATTGATATATCTATTTTTGTAATTTCTGTTCAGTCAGTATATAATTCATGAAAATTATTTATAGAGGCTGAAAAATTAATTTATTTGAATAATATGTATTTCCGTGAGTTTTTACATGTTATGTGAATTTTTGGTAATTTTTGGACGTCTGTTTATATTTTTAATTATTTTAATGGCTTATTTGAGTAATCTGTATATTAACTGTTAAAAATACTTTTTGAGTCTGAAAATTATAAATAAAAATTGTACCATGTCGGTAGAGCTATTAGGGTTATATGATAATTTTTGTGTGATTTTGATGCTCGAATTTGTAGGTTTCATAATTATTATGGTGTTTTTGTGATGAAATTGAGGACACACTATTAAATTGTTTGAGGGCTTGTAAATCAGATATAATTTATAATTTAATATATTCTGGGTTGCTGATTTTCAGTAGTATACAGTATGCATCATTTGAGTAACCACATGTTTAGGTTTGATTTATGGAATAAAATGATTTAATTGTTATTACTCTTTTTAATGAATATGATTTAGAGTTAATTGGTGATGTATTTTGATTGAAGTGTGGTTGCTGTAAAAATTAGTATAATATCATTGATGATGTTTAGAGATGATTAAGTTTTATTGTGGGAGATATTTGTTGAAAATTTGTAAGTGATTTATTTTGAGGATTTTTGAAGAATTACTTTTGATGAATTATGGGTATAAGGCCGGGTGGCATCCCTTTTGACGAATATTTTTGAGATGAATAATACTTTGATGATATTTATGATTTTATTTTGAGATAAGAACATCCGGTGGGATAGATGTAGTCCCCTAGGTGAAGAACATGCCAACCACCTGGTTTGCGAACTAGGGGGTAAGCCTTGGGTTAATTGTTGTCGTCCGAGAGGTCGGGGAGTTCTGCGTGTTCTACCCTGCATCGGGAGTTTGGCCATTCTTAGACACAGGCAGCGGGGAACGTAAGCCCATAGACTGACCTGGAGATTGCGATCTGACAAACCTTAGGAAGTGATTTGCGAATCACTAGCGTTCGGTTTCTGTCTCAGACACTTGTTTTACCTATACTTTTATTTTTCTAAAAGTACTATTGAGATGATTTATTTATTTTTATCCAACTCACTTGCTATTTATTATTCATTTGCGTTATTTGTGAGTTATATGGAAGTGGATGCATATTGTAGTTAACTTGACTTAATTATTTCCTTTCTTATTAATCTATGTCCGAATCGTACTTTGATTGCTTTTGTTCCGGGAGAACCTGCTAGTTACTCCCCACCGATTGTGGATATTTGTTGTATATTTTGCAGGTTTTGTTGATGGGGATTTTCTTTGATTTTGGGCTCGGGTTGAGATGCGAGAAATAATCTATTAGGGGTTTTAGTTCTAGACTTCTCTTTAGTGAGATAGTTTTCTCATTTTGATTTTAATCTAAGTAATTAATTTACTTATAGTATTTACTTATGTTTGTTTTTATCACTTAGTTATTTAAACAATATTCTTGTAGTAGTGACATTCCCAGAAGACGATGTTTCCGCCATCGTCCTATTAAATATATTATTATTTCTTTCTTTTCGGTCTTTGAAATTCTGGGGTGTTATACAGATATGTTTAAAGCTTATGATAAAGTCAACTTAGAATTCTTGGAATGGTTGCTTAGAGAAATGAGGTTTCCGGAGGTGAGTATCAAATGGATAATGCAGTGTGTGTCAACAGTTTCGTATTCTATTGTCATCGGAATTAGGGAATCTAGGGCTAGTCCCTCTATTTCTCATTTATTTTTTGCAGATGACTCCTTGCTTTTTTTCAAGGCTACTCCGGATAGCTGTAATGTTATTAAAGCTTTAATTAGCCAGTTCAGCAGACATTATGGGGAAGTCATTAATTATAATAAATCTTTAATAATGTTCAGCCCCAATACTCCACAGCAATATAAAGAATACTTTAGGAGTATTATTGGTACATCTCTGTCCAATTCACTAGGGAGGTATTTGGGTTGTAATATTGAAGTTGATGGACGTGGATCAAGGCAATATGACCCTCTTCTGGATAAGGTTCGTAAGAGGGTTAGTGGGTGGAAGTTTTTAGCTTTGTCGCAAGCTGGGAGATTGCTATATATAAATGGTATTCTTGCGACATTATGCCAGCATGTGTTGTCTGTTTTCCTGTTACCTAAGGGCATAGTGAGAAGGATGAGTTCATTGTTTATGCGGTTTTTATGGACTAATTCAAGTGTTGTTAGACCTATTTATTGGAGGAGGAAAGAAGTTGTGGAATTGCCTGAGGGAATGGGGTATTAGGAGTAAGGAATATTCATCATTTTAATCGTGCCCTGCTGGTGAAGCATGCAGTAAGGATTCAGAATAATCCAAATTCGCTGGTTGCTCGAGTACTTTGTTCCAAATATAAAGGATCTCCGATGGACTTGAGTCTTCAGGGAAAAAAACTTTTGGTTGTGTCTTGGGGCTTTAGGGGTATGTACCGAGCTGTTCAGGGTGGTTTAATGAAGAAAGTAGGGAATGGGAAGAATATTGATGTGCTGGCGGATCAATGGGTTAAAGGTTCGTGCTTGAAGGTTAAGCAGGGTGAATCTTTGCAGGCACATGAAGTTTATAAAGTCGAGCATCTTATGAATACAAATGAGAAATCATGGAGAGCGAGTCTTATTTGGAAGATGTTTGACAAAGACTCGGCTTACAGAATTTTATCAATGCATATTCCTAGTGAAAATGTGCAGGATTCTAATGGTTGGTAATTCAATATAACAGGGGAGATTAGATCAAAGGATGTGTATGCTTATCTATTGAAGGAGGAAAGCAATTTGGGCGAAATTGGTTCTTGTCAGAATTTCTGGAAACGGTTTTGGTCCATGAGAATTTGTCCTAAGTGGAAGATTTTTATTTGGAGAATTCTAAATAACGCTTTAGCTACCAATGACAACCTAAGAAAACGACGTATCCAAGTTAGGAAAGAATGCTATTTGTGTGGCGGATTTGAGAAAACGCTCTGTCATTTGTTTCGTGACTGCGATGTTGTGCGCCATGTGTGGAAAGCTTCAAGGTTAGGCATTCGAGTGGACTTTCAACAAGGAATTCATGTGGAAAGCTGGATAAAAAATTACTTAAATTATATGTGGCGGCTGGAAGGTCACAAAATGCAGGCCAGTGTGGAGTTTGTAGCCATTCTGTGGGCTATTTGGATTGTCAGAAATAGGGTTGTCTTCAAGAGAGTTAGAGTGTGTCCTGATGATATCATGCGGGAGATTGATCAGGGTATTCAAAACCATATTAAGCGGTTTAACAAGCAGGTGGGGGAGAATAGGTCCTGCAGGCTTGCTGATAAGGTTACAGAACGAAGAGAAGGTCGAGATGAGAATGCTGTGGATACGTATGCACTGATAGTTGACGGGATATGGAGCAAAAGTAAAAATGGTATACACTGGGCTGGTGTGGGATGGGTGTGCAGACAAGGTCAAGATATTATTTTTCAGGGCAACGCCAGGGTGCATGCTACTTCAACATTACAAACGAAAGCTTATGCGCTACTTCATGGAGTTCGTGCGGCTTGTAAAAGACGGATTGAGCGACTTCACATTTATCTAGACTCAGCACTATTAGCTAGAGCGGTGAAACGCATGTTAGGACCATTAGATATAGATAATATTGTTAAAGATGTTTGTATTAATCTTCGTACTTGTTTATCGTTTACGGTTTGTAGAGTTGATAAGAGTCAAGTTAGTACAGCTCATGGATTAGCAATAAGGGCTATACAGGGAACTATAGAGTAGGTTTGTTTTTCTTATTGTCAAAAAAAAAAAAAAATTAGGCCCGGGCGATGCTCCGGGTTATTAATATTTTTATGTCAAAAGAGAGCATCTAATGTTGCATAGTTCATTGGTTAAACTTTTACTATATTAACTTGAGGTCACGTGGTCGAATCTTGTAAGAAACATGTTTCTAATTTTTTTAATGTATCTTGATGACATGGAATGAAACAACTAAAGCGATAGTGCCACGTGGCGTGTAGACTTGCTTCTGAACGCCTTTTAATATATTTGTATAGATTTCATTTGTTCATGAGAATCCAAGGTCTTTCTAGAGAGAGGGCCCCTCTTCTCTCTAGAAACCCTAGGCCCCAAATCAATTTATGTGGAAATTAAAACCCTAGCCACCTCGCTCTTCACTTCCCCTTAGATCTAGCCATTGTTATGGCTTAGTTTGTCAAGTAGTCCATTTTCTCTTGTCCTGAGTCGTACTTTGGTTCTACTAGCCTCTTGATTAGCTTTCCTATTTTCTAAAATTAATCAATTTGGGAATGTTTGCTCGCGAAGCTGAGGGAGTTTCTTCTTCTCCCTCTTCGGCTGGGCTCCGGTCGAGGGCTTTATTTCTTCTTTGCTTAGAAGTTGTTGAAGGATTTATGTCCTCGACTTAAATGCAATTACTAATTATATTATGGATCGTATTATAGAGATAATAAATTCGTTCTATTGGGTCGTCTATACGTCTTGCTAGAGAATGCTATAGAACTTTGGGTTAGGAAATAATAAACCCAAATCCCAATATAATGGATCCTATTAGGTCACACAAAATACTTGGATCAACAAAAGAAACCTAGAGCCCGTAAGGGGCCCTAGGGTGGCCGGCCAAGAGGAAGAGAGAGGAAAATTGATTCTCCTCCTAACCTAATTATATCTATATATATTTGGTTAGGCAATAAGGAAATATACAAGATATCTTTCATTATTCTTCTCTCTTATATTCTTTCCAAAAGTCACAAAAACTCCATTAAAGTAGAAGAAGAATTTCTTCCTTCCAACTAGCATTGGTGGAGTGTTGATCCGGGTTGGTGGACCAAGTAGAGGAATCGCAATTGAGGTTCTTAATCCGGGTTATTCAAGCTTTGTGGAATTCACGCTTCAAAGGTAAATTCCTAACTATTATGTGATCCTTGAATGTATATGCATGAGATCTGTTTTAAGTGCTTATGAATTTGATTCATGAAATTACGCTTAGAGTACTTATATAATCCTACGATTGTTTGTTAGTCCTCATCTTTTGGTTTATTTTCCTTTTTTTGTTTTAATTTTTTTCTTCCGTCTTTGTCAGTTCTTGTTTTTATTTTTGTTAGTTTAGTGGTAGGTTATTGTGGCTTCAAGTTTTTACGGTTCCTTTGAGAAGATTTGAGAGCTTATTTATTTTCAAGTGGTGTTTGTCTTACTCCCGTGACGGGTTACAAGAAGATGTATTCGGCTAAGCCCGGGGGAGAAGGAGTGTTGCCGCGGCGGAGCATCTACTTGAATTCTGCGTGCTATTTTTCTTCTAATTTTCTTGTACTTGAAGCTTATAAGTTGCAACCATCCTCATGGGTTCTTTAGAGAGTCTCTCTTGTAGACATCTCCTAGTTTTCCTTTCCTCATAAAAAAAAAATAGTTTGTGCATAAAGGTCAACTTCAAAAGGCCATATCTCACAAGATGCATTCAATATCTTTGAAAAATTCAAGTTGAAGATGAAAAGGCCATATTGATGTAATGATTTCTTAAGTAGATGATCAATGCAGAAGTAGATTTAATTAGCACACTAAGCATCTAGGGCATTAGGGATTGTAAAGTGGCATTTGCAATTATTACTAGGATATTATTTTGGTGTGATCAACAAGTATTGTAGTTATAATTTATGAGGTTGATAGGATATAGGTGAATTGGGAGTAAAAGAGTCGTATTTGTCTGAAATTTACCAACCTTGCCATAGGGGGATTGTTAAACATCGCCCCAAATTACTTAAAATCGCCCCAACTCCCCTCTTAAAATACAATTATACCCTTAGGATTTTTGTTTTGATTTTTACTCCAACTTAACTCCTCCCCTAATTCATATTATCTCTCATCTTCAACATCACCACCCACGATCACCACCGCCAACCACCGCCGACGAGCACAAAATTCCGACGAATTTTTTTAAATGAATTTCATGGGGCACAACGTCCAGGCCAGACGTTGTGCCCCATGGGGCCAACGTGCAGGCCACACGTTGGCCCCATGAAATTCATTTAAAAAAAAAAAAATTACTCGCCGGAATTTTGTGCTCGTCGGTGGTGATAGTCGGTGGGTCGGAGAGGTAGCGATTGGTGGTTAGTGATTTTAGGTGGTGGTGGAGAGAGAGTTGTAAAAACAGCCAAGGGTATAATGGTATTTTTAGAAGGGAGTTGGGGCGATTTTAAGTAATTTGGGGGCGATGTTTAGAAGTTCAGTGCCATAGGTGTACTAATTTTGTGTTGTAAAGACTAAGAATAAACCAATAAAAATTCCGTAACGGATAGAGTGAGGCTTGTTTGGCTTTTTGGCTATACGATCATAATTGAGGGAAAAGATAGTGGGTTTGTATGTAATCTTGAACAGGTTATCTCATGTGAATGTCCATGATAATCATTCCTTTTACCAAATACATGTTCTAGGTGGTAGTAACTCGTCAGTAATGCAAAATTGGACATAAAAACCTAGTTGGTAATGAAAATACATTTTCGTAGGAAATTACATGGAATTTCTGTTTATAATAAAGTATGCATGTACTGCCTTTCGCTTATTTAATGATCTTCTAGCAACCAAGCCATAGTTAAAGCTGAATGACCAGAACCCTTGTTTGTAAAGATGTGGTGTAGATGATTACTTGAATATTACTTTGTTTATCTTAATCCAAGCGATCCAAGTTAAAGAAGAGGGATTCTGAATCCCAATCCATGTTGAGGAAAAACGACTAATTGAAAAGAGTGCATGTAACACTCCGTCCTTTTATAAACATAATATAAACAAAATAGAACATTTTATTAAAGAAATGGCGATAGCGGAAATATCGCCTGACGAAAATGTCACTCTAATCAAAGGTTAAATTAAACTAAATAGAAATAAAACCCAATTATACTAATCCAAGATATCCAAAAAGAGGCAAAACAACCTCATAATCCCAATATCGACAATATATAATAAAATAAAATGTCTCTAAAATCCTAAATAGTCTTTCTCTCATTTCCCATAACACAAAATAATCACCTGCAAAATATATCAACAAACATCCATAAAAGCCTTAGTAATCAAGTTTTACAAAAAATCTCAATAGCAAACTCCAAATAATCAAATATAACACGCAAACAAAGATAAAACATGCTTAAAATAAATAGAGTAAAGATAACAAAATAAACAACATGGATAAATAACTTATATATCTAAACTCAAGTATCAACAACATAAACCATCAAGTTTAAAATAATAAAATAATATAATTAGTTTGAGAGAGAGAGAGCTGAACGCTAGTCGACAACCCACTTCCTATGGTAATGTCAGACAACTTCCAGACAGCCTATGGGTTACGTTCCCTACTGCCTGTGTCGAAGAATGGCCATACTCCCGATGCGGTGTAGGATTACGTCCCCACCGACCTATCGGACGACAACAAAACCAAGGTATACCTAGGATTACGTGCTATGGTTTGCATGTTCTTCACCTCGGGATTACGACCCTCCGGATAATCTTGCTCTACAATAATAATAATAAAATAATACTCAATCATCAAATTACACGGATGCCCTTAAGGCCTTACACCAAATCAGCAGAAATCTAGGATCACAATTCAAGAATTTCAAATTAAATAACATTCTTCTCAAAATAATAATAATAATAATAATAACAACAACAACTATTCCAAAATATAATTTTAACTCTTCATAAAAATAAAACAAGGTATCAACTACTCAGAATAACATTAACATACAATGCCACAAACAAACCAGATTAAACAAAAGTAAATAATTAAACAAACTAAAATAACAACTATAACAAATCCTAACAAGTTGCAGTTGCATGTATAATTCATAAGTCAAATAAGTCAGGGACTTTCTACAACCAATCAGTGATAACTCATGAAACTATATATAACTTAATTTGAAATGTAAAGCTCATAACAAAATGAAGAGAAAATCACACCATGCACAACACGCAAGGAATGAAATGGTAGAAACAATGGAGTCAACATCAGGGAGCAAAAATGAAAAGGAAACAAATAACCTAGCAGGAAGCCACACTAACGACATCACGCCCAACAACAACAAAACAATATCAACCCACTGTTCTGCCAGCCATCCACGAGCTACAACAACAATGCTCCCTAAACCAGATTTAAGCCATACACATCCATACTTCACCCATACTTCATCACCACACTTTAAATTCAGAATTTTCTTACCAAAACATATAATAGCAACCATAAATATATATATTTTAATATTACAAAGATAACAAAATTAACTAAACTAATCATGAACGTAACTCAAACAAGAGCATGGAGACTATAAATAAAACAACCTTGATCAATCAACCCAACCTAACTATTAAAACTAGCATAATCCCTATAGGGATACTAATCGATCTAGGAGAACAGCTAGTTACCTTTGAAGACCTCCAATTGCTTGCATTTCCATTATGTATTGTTGTGTTCCGACCACGATTCCCGACGATCTGAAACTCGGATGCCAAATCGCTGCGGTCAAAGTGACGAACAAGATGTTCTAAACATGCTTTCCAAATTGTAAGACGATCCAACGGTTAGATATCTAGATATGGTCATTTGCGTGAAGGTGTGACAGGAAAACAAAACCCGGTGACCCGTCTGATTGAAACGGAAACTGCAGTAGCGTCTTTCCCTGACTTTCCGAGTATACATAAGTCTAATAAAATAAATTTTATAAATATAAAATTTTAAAAGTTGGAAAACAAATAGTATAAGATATAATATTTTTAAGGAGTAAAATATTCTAATTTTAACGGAAAATAATAATGAAGGGTAAAATAACACGAAAATTTAGGAGCGGAATTTCGGGGTGGTACGGTGCAAGATTCCAGTTGGCCATATTTTTTCCTTGATTAGGCGACAATCATGGTCTAAGCTTGCTATGTTATTTACTTCTGAATTTGTTGTAGTTGACATGATTAAACTATAGTGTTTGACTGCCTAAATAGGCTGTGCTCCAGAGTCTAATAGCCTAATAGGTTGTGCTCCAGAGTCTAATTGGTTGTGCTAGAGAGTGGAGTTAAAACTGATTCAAAAAAAAAATTCCCTGTTGCTTTTTCTCATATGCCTGCTTCATCCATTTCCAGTTTCTTTTTTTCGTCATTCCAAGAATATTTGTTCTGCTTAGTTCCACAATTTATTATCGTGTAACTTCCCGAAAATACATAACCTTATCTGTAGCGTCCCGAAAATACATAACCTTAATCGACATCGGAATTATAGCTTAAGCCTGTGGTTTATGGCCCACAAATAAAATATTAGCCTAAAACGGTAATTCAACTATACTATTGCTCATCATAAAATAATACTTGTTTAACCATCATACAAAATATCCTAAACCTCATAAAATCATACATAGTCTCCTCAACTCATCTCATTATAATAGTTATAATGCAACTATTGTTCCATACCTAAAACATGAAACAAAACGTCATGAGTCGAGGCTCGGTAACATACTACTCTAGCATTGTAAAAGCATTTCAATTCATTTTGTTAGCAAACAGGGAGGAGAGAAATAGTAAAACCATTTCGTAAACATAACCATTAAATCATAATCATAAAACATTATCATCATTATTTATCATGTTCATCATCACATATCTTTTACTTTGATAATTTGGCTAGTACAACAAAAAAAGGCTGCCACAACATGGGTGACACTTTCGGTGCCCACATTATTGACAAAAGGGCAGACACAACATAGGTGACACTTGCGGTGCCCACAGATTGGCGGTCACAACAAAGGTGAAACTTTCGGTGCCCAATCATTTACTAGAAAGGCGTTCACAACAATAGGTGACACTTGCGGTGCCCACGGGATACTGCCAAGAACCTCCTTCCACTTAAACTTTATCATATTTCGTTTCTTAACGTATCATAATCACATTACATGATCGTAATCGTAATCATGAAGCGTAACCTTATCATAACATAATCATCATCATATTCGTAACATCAAAGTTATCATACTTTATAGCATCAAATCATTTAATAAACGTCATTTACATAGATATACATTTCATATCCCGCACACCATAAATAACATACCATAAATATCATATAAAACATCATAAAACATAGTTGGAAGAGGAGTGCGGGTGTTAGCAGTAAACGTTACCTGAATTCCTGCTTAACAACCTTGATAGTCGGGGGAGACTTGTAATATCCTTTATCCTTTTTAATCTAGCCAAGAATAATTATATTAATAAATGTTGAATTACTCGACCTTTATGCCTTGAAATTTGTTAACTAGAGTTTCTTAATAGTCATAAGGTTCGTCATATTGTAATAGAAGGGTTCATGGTCATTGTTATCGCTTAAGTTTTACTTATTACCTTAAGTCATAGATAGGTCCAATAATAGTAATTATTATCTAAGTCGTTATTAACTTGTTACAGTGACTCTTTAATCAACTATAAGTGGTATAACTCCTTTAATTTCATTTTTAGAGTCATTGAATACTTATAATTACAATTCATATCAATATATAACCATTTCATTTCATAAGTACATTGTGAGTCCAGAACTAATACCAATTAATCAAAGATTATTAATTAAATAGATTAAATACGTCTATTGCTAAAATAGAGCCATTAACATTATCATATTATTGATTTAATTAGAAGTTGACATAAAAGGGTTCATTAGTACATACTATAGTGACTTGTCATTAAGCTAACCATTAAATAAGTTTATTAGCATTATATCACTATAATAACTTAATTTAGACATTAGAAATGGGTCATATGTATTAGTGAAATATGGTCACACTAATAAGTACAATAAACTTATTAAGGTTTATATTATAAGCACGCAACTTTATGTTGTTCTAATATTAACAAACAACATGTTAACTCATTAGCCCAATATCAACAACATATTCTAGTTTTTAATCAAACCCTACTATGTTCATTCCCAATTCAGATAAATAGCCCAGACCGGGGCCAGACTAATTAATTAGGTGAATCAGTTTTTTTTTTTTTTTGACAAGGTGAATCAGTTTTATTTTAGGCCAAAAGCTTGAACTACTTTCAATAAACAAAATGGGCTCGAGTTTATAACTACTACCAGAAATAAAACGCAAGGTATGAATCTCATACCTCTGCTCAAGAGCAGCGTTGAAACGACGACAGAGGAGGGGTGTAGCGCTCCGGCGAGATTGGGCGAACAGGTGGTGGCAGCAGTCGCCGCGCATACCTAGGCGACTCCGGCGCCACCGCAAGCAGCGCGAAGCAGATGGGAGGAGAGAGAGACCCGACGAGAGAGAGTGAGGGTGTGCGAGCAGCGAGCATGAAGGGGAGCAGCATCTAGGACACCGGCGAGGCGGCGATGCGATAGGAGAGAGGTTGTTCTGAGTGATAGGCGGTGAGTGGTGCGCGTTGGTGATAATGTTGGTGTATTGGGAAAAAATAAAACATAGGGGAGAGAGTGGTAATGAGAGAAACTTTGTGGCTTCTGTTGGAGTTTAAAGTTCAAACTCTTAAGTTTTGCTTCAAAAGAATATGAGAGGTGCGGGCGCGGCGCGCAGGAATAAACTTAAATTATCTTCAGTTTTGGGTCAGAAATCTGTTGGATTATTATCCATGATGTGTCTTTTTCCACAATTTCTGCCATTGCTCCCTGATTTCATCCACTCTCCAATATCGTGCCATTACTTCCTGATTTTCGGCCATTAGCCTACCACTATCGCCGTTTACTTTCTCCCCTAAATTCTGGCCTCAACTGCTGCCACTACTTTCCGGATTGATGGGCCGTTTGTCTCCACATTTCTGGGGGATTTGATCTCCTTTCATTTTTTTCCACGTTTTGGAGGACGGAAAAACGGAGACACGACGAAAACACCTTCTCCTCTGTTGCATTCTCATCTTTTTCTGGGCAATATTCAAGAGTTACTCTCAATCTACTTTTCTGTCAACACCGGAAAGGTGGAAGCCGTGTAACCCTGGAGGTTGATTGCTGAGAGTCCGTGTGTTGTTGCGGGGCAAATTCAACTTTAGGGCAGTGATTATATCACGCCACGGTTATCAGATAAGTATTATTACTTTGTTACCAATTTTTGTTCCTACATTCTAAAGTTGAATTTGGTTGGTAACTGAGTATTGGGTTTTGCTAATCTTTCCTTCAATCTTGAAACGTTGTTGACTTTTCACATCCATGTGAGAGACAGTTCTTGTCCTTGCAAGCACATTCAAACTGACGTGAATCCTTATGCATCACATGATACCTCTCATCCTTTGACTCTTCTGACATGCTGGAATAAGATAAATCCTTTTTGTTCCTACAGCTATGCCTTGTTTAGTTACATTATTTTGTCTTTGATATGTTACAATTGTCTTGTTTCTGGGTAACAGATTTTGCGAAATCAAGTTTTTGGGCATTTAGCGGTCATAAATTCGTGATTTGGTAACCAGAAAGTGTAACCCAGTAATTGTTCTACTTTTGCACAATGGGTGAAATTGACGTTTTTACAGCTGACTTATATGTTGTCTGGATCTTTGTTAACGGTTTCCATCATGTTGGCGTATTGTGTATGTGATGCATAATGCATTACTAGATCATAGCCTTTCTATTGGTGGAATATATCTATTGACTCTTGGGTAATTGACCCAACAATGTAGTTAGTTTAGGTTCCCGTCATGGCTTCGCCTATGTGATGCCCGTTTCTCTTTGCTTTTACTCTTAAATTTCATCTTTGATCTTCTTTGATCATTGTCACTATCTGAACTAGAGCTGTTTACTTCATGAACTTTTTTATGTGACACATTTTTATGGTGCCTTTTACTTTTAGACTTCTTTTTGTGCTTTGTGGAGCTTCTGTTTGTATTGGTACATCGTATACATTATATATATTTGGTTGTCTACTTTACCATTGTTGCCATTTGATCTGCCTAATATTCTGGTATTTTATCCGACTTCCGATGCTTGGTTTAGTGGAGCAAATTCTTGATTTATTTTTCCTTATTAGTTTGGTCAGTGCGTGTGAATGTATTTTGAGAGCAAGTATGTGTGTTTTGGTATTTGCTGCCAAACTTCAAATTGGGCCTTGTAGTGGGATTCTTTGGATTATCATGTATTAATTTAATTATATGTCATGGAATGAGTCTATGATCAAGCACATTCTTACCAAACCGACTCCGACAACTACAGGGGAAGTTTCCTATCTACATTATATACTTTACAAACTCTAACTTTGTATAATATGTTATTATGTGCCCCACTGTTTGTTCTTTTTGAATAATTAGTGTTATTGCTGAATTTGTCATGCAATGTGGGGGTACGTTAGAGCTTGAAATTGACTAACTAGTTTGACATAGTGGTCAAATTTGTTGAGAAAGTTACTTCCTTATGAGAGCCATTGAGTTAAGTGTGGCCTATTGGTTGACTCTATTAATTTGTGAATTGTTACTTCGCTTATTGTATATACTTCGTTGTATATATAGAGGTGTTAGAGTTGTCATGCTATAATCCATCAAAATCTGAGTTGACCATGTTCAAGTTATGTAGTATCGGTCAAAAGGTGGTTGCAACTCTAAGTGCTAAGTTTAAATGGTGTAATGACCCTATAGTACGTCTATTAGGGGAGTTGGTTTAATAGTGGTTGTATTAATGAACTTAGTATACTTGATAAACATGGAGTAAAGGTCCGTGAATGCTACTTGTATTATGTGTTTAATCATTTAGAATTAGCATTCATTGAGTGATAAGGTCTAAGTGAGACTGTGGAATTTCATACTTCTAAGTAGAAGTGAAAGTGTAAATGGTGAGTACATTTAGTTTGTGGTCTTATTTGTATTATCTATCTTTTAAAGGGTAATCTGCTTCGCTTGTATTGGTGCACCCAAGTGTTAATTGTCATGAGTGATTAAGATCATTTATTTGTTATCTTAAGGAGTCTTAAGTTGTGGATCTTAATCCCTAATCTAGTGGACAATTATCTTAATAAATGTGTATGAAGAGCTAAGTGTAATTCTTTGGGCACCCTAGTAGTTTGTAACTAAAAGGTTGTTGTTTTTGGAGTTCAATTCTTATGAATACTCTCTAAGTGTAATTGCTCTTATATTTCACGTGTAAATGATTTCGTGAGCTATAACCTTTTACCATAGGTCTAGATGAGACCATTTTGAAATTTCCTTCTTTTGTAGAAGAGAAAAGTTGAATGAGGCCTAAAGACCAAGTGTATTGGGTAATTTATAGTTGGAAGGATTAATACTTTTTCGTATCTCTCTTCATATGGGGATAGTAGTTGTTTAAAAATAATGATATCTTTTCAATGGATTGGATAGTCTCTCGAGAAGTTAGTTAAGACTTTTGTGTATGTCTAACTAAGGTGGATCTTTTATCCTTGTGTGGTTCTCATGTGTTTTCGAGACCTTGTGAAATTGATGTAGTGGAAAGTGCTTCATTTCATCACTGCTTATTTTATTCATTTATATGTGAAACATATTAAGCTATTTGTGAATATATATTTTGCGTTTGCAAGAGTATGATAAAGTGTGTTTTACTGGCCTGATTGCTTCTTCTCCTTTCTGTGTTGTGTATTCCTAATAAAGTTGGTAAGTAGATCAACTAAGGAGTAACATAGATGGAGCTCTTAAACTAGATTTATCCTAGTGTTAAAAAAGGTATTGATGAACTTGATGAATTCATGGACAATCATAATAT
The DNA here is from genome assembly GCA_947646795.1 of Beta lomatogona. Taxonomy (NCBI): domain Eukaryota; kingdom Viridiplantae; phylum Streptophyta; class Magnoliopsida; order Caryophyllales; family Amaranthaceae; genus Beta; species Beta lomatogona. Next base: position 22,906 of record CANSNZ010000777.1, on the reverse strand, counting down.
AATGATGGATTGGTTTCCCAAAATTGATTAAGAAGTTATGAGTCTCTATAGGTGCTACTTTATGTAAAGAAGCAATATTAGCGCAAGATGAGTACTTTATGATTTATTATACTTGGGATGAACCATACCTACCTAATCTTGGTAAGGCAATAGGGAGTAAGATTCACTTTTATAAGTGTGTTGAAAGGTGAAAGCCAAGTTGAGTGGCTAAGGTAAAAAAGGGTTCACTATAGTGGTGGTGTTGACCATTTGTTTTGTCTCTTTAGTAATTATATTATCTTCTATTTGATTGCCTCTTATCCTTTGGTATGTGTTAGTGGTTCAAATGAAGGTTTGGCATTCTGGTGTGGCAATTCAAATGTGAAAGTGAGAGTAAATGAACTCTTTGTGTGTGTCTCCTTGTAAGGAACATAAGATGAACTCTTTGTGTGTGTCTTTATGAGACCAGTTGTAGAGACCTAAGTAATGGTGTGAGAAGTTTTGTTGAGCTACTCTTCTCTTTGTCTATGTTAATCTCATGCATGTGTGTATTATATGTGATCGGCTTTGATAGTGTTCATTTGCCTATGGTTTATATAATACATTGTTGCTTAACAAATATTTAAGTGCTCGAAAATTAGCGGGACGGGAAGGCGAGTGGATAAAGAGTTTGGTTGTTGATATTCCACTGTGGTGTAAGCCGGCTCCATCGGTTTCCATGCGTTGTGATTCATAAGCAACAATTATGGTAGCAAATAATCAAGCCTATAATGAAAGAGAAGGCATATTTGCTTAAGGAATGCTATTGTGAGAAATCTAATTAGAAAATGTGACTCGAGTATATATAAAGTTGGAGAGGAATATTGTTGATCCTCTCACCAAAGGCCTTTGGAGAAAATTGGTGCTAGCGTTAGCACAAGGAATGGGTTTAAAGTCTATTGTGGAGTGAATTGTGATGGATACCCTTCTTAGGAATTCCTAAGTTCAAAAGGTCAAACGAAATCACAAAAGAACTCAAGTTGTAGATACTACTACCATTCCTACTAAGAAAAGTGATGTAGTATTTTGTTTCATTATACTGTTATATGTGTAAGGTTGAGCTTAAAGCTCTTAATAAGTTCATAGCCTTAATTAAGGTGGTTTGTGACAGTACAAACTTGATGAACTTACCTACGTGAATGTGGGGGTTACGCCCAATCCCCTATGAGAGTCCCTAAGGCTTAGGACCTCTAGAGCATTCATGAGAATCCAGGCAAATTGTGGGGCAACTAGTATTACAATTGCGAGAACGTTTCTTGATTTGAAAAAGGTTGAGTGCGCATCTATGGTTTGCTAACCTCGTGAAAGGTTCAAAGAGAAATCTACCTATTACGACAGTAAGACATATTTGTATACACTGGGTGTCAATTCAAGTCCATAAGACATTGATACCTCAAAACCTAGTATCTATTGCCCAGATCATCTTTTTCATCCCCGTTTCTTTTTGTTTTCTTCTTTTGAATCATGTGGGGGATTGTTGGAGTTTAAAGTTCAAACTCTTAAGTTTTGCTTCAAAAGAATATGAGAGGTCTGGGCCTTGGGCCTTGGGCCTTGGGGAATAAACTTAACTTATCTTCAGTTTTGGGTCAGAAATCTGTTGGATTATTATCCATGATGTGTCTTTTTCCACAATTTCTGCCATTGCTCCCTGATTTCATCCACTCTCCAATATCGTGCCATTACTTCCCGATTTTCGGCCATTAGCCTACCACTATCGCCGTTTACTTTCTCCCCTAAATTCCCGGCCTTAACTGCTGCCACTACTTTCCGGATTGATGGGCCGTTTGTCTCCACATTTACGGGGGGATTTGATCTCCTTTCATTTTTTTCCACGTTTTGGAGGACGGAAAAACGGAGACACGACGAAAACACCTTCTCCTCTGTTGCATTCTCATCTTTTTCTGGGCAATATTCAAGAGCGTTCTCAATCTACTTTTCTGTCAACACCGGAAAGGTAGAAGCCGTGTAACCCTGGAGGTTGATTGCTGAGAGTCCGTGTGTTGTTGCGGGGCAAATTCAACTTTAGGGCAGTGATTATATCACGCCACGGTTATCAGATAAGTATTATTACTTTGTTACCAATTTTTGTTCCTACAGCTTCTTTGTCGGTGATTTCCGGCGAGTTCTTGAGGAAGGAAAAGGACTGAAATAGGGAATTGTGAGTGACTGATGGATGGTTTGAGAAAGCAACATGGCTATGGCTTTCTAGAAGCTCAAATACCATAAGCTTGTTGGACGGATTTAGCACAAAACCATAGGTTGAGAGACATGTTTCTGAAATACTTAGGAAGAAGATGGAGGTAGTCAGGTAGTTGTTCGGTGCTTTAGGGAACAACATCTGATGAAGGTTTGGTGTATTTGGCTTGTTGGCATGAGGATGAGAAGAGGAGAAGTGGAAGAAGTCATCCGTATGACTTTGAAAAGAAAATCCTCCTTTTCCCTCTTATTTTTTTTTTTTAAAAAATTACCCTTTGTCACCTTAATTTAATGGAAAATTTGTCAAAAAAAACCTTTTACGAGTTCATTTTTACGAAAAAAAACCTTATAAAGCATTTTTTGCGAAAACAAACCAAAAATTTAATTATTTTTGCAAGATATAACCTGACACCATTTTCCGGTGTTGACCCTTATTTTTCCGGCATTGACCCTAGCAATTTCTCTTCTTCCTCCATAATCACCACCTAGCCATCACTACCAACAGCTACCGCCAGCCTCCCACCCACCCCCCCGCAACCCCCACTTCACCCCCCTAGCCCCCCCCCACCTGCAGCCCATCCCACTCCCCACCTCAGGCCCCCAACCCCCCTTCGCCCCTACCCTCTTTGTTCTCCCTTCTTCCCTCCCCCTCACCCCTCTCCCCCCCCTCGTCTCCTCTCATTCAATACGAAGAGCCGCATTAGGTTTCGACGGCTTACTAGATGAAGGAGAGAGAATCGAGAACCAGCCGAGATGAGTTCGCCGGTGAGGATACGAGAAGTGGAGATAGAGAAAACGCCGATGACCCGAGCGCCGAAAACGTCGTTGTCTTTAACTTGGAACTCGAGATAAAAAAGCGGGATAAGCCATTTGAATGTGGAATTGTTCGTTGAAGTGAGAGTTTTGAGAATTAGCGATTACACGAGTGCGCGCGATTGTTGCTTGAGGGATGAGGGGTTGGGGGCCGGGACTGAGGGTGGGGTGGGATGAAGGTGGTGGGGGCCGGGCCGGGGTGAAGTGGGGGCTGGCGGTAGGTGTTGGTAGTGGTGGCTAGGTGGTGATTATGGAGGAAGAAGGGAAATTGCTAGGGTTAACGCCGGAAAGATAAGGGTCAACACCGGAAAATGGTCTCAGGTTTCATCTTGCAAAAATAATTAACTTTTTGGTTTGTTTTCGCAAAAAATGCTTTATAAGGTTTTTTTTCTCACAAAAATTAAATGAACTCGTAAAAGGTTTTTTTTTTTAGCAAATTTTCCTAATTTAATTCCAACATTTTTATAACTTGGTAATTTATGCTTCTAGCTTATTCAATCAAATTTTAAGTTTGCCTCATTAGATAAATAAAAAAAAAAATTTAAACTTCTCATTATAATTGATTATTGAGTTAAACATGTTTAACTTTTTAGGATATTACAGTTTGTATCCTCTCTGTTGAGGAAAGACATTAAGTCCTTCATACTTCCCTGGACTGGCAGTAGTCATTGTGGGCAACATGAAGAATTCTCAAAGCTATGTTAATATTAAAAGAAAAGCATGTGCTGAGGTTTGGAATTAAGTCTTTGGACATAGATCTTCCTGAGAAGGAATCTGAGTCGGAATTGATCGCCAAGGTTCATCAGTTAAATGCAAACCCCGAAATACATGGTTCGTTACTCTTGAAAGCAAATTTGATATAGCACTTGCCACTTACACAAGTACCACGAATCACACGGATATAGAGCATTACTATCAAAATAGCATAGAACACGCCCCCCCCCCTTTCTCCCATAAAAAGAAAAAGAAAAAAAGTCAAAGCTTTTCTCCTACATGCTACATGTAATAACCTTATTTTTAAGAGCCTTTATTTAAAAGCTAATAATAAGTTAATTATGTTTCGGATACTCTTAATTTATTCGAGTGGTGGAGTATGATTTTTATTTGTCGTGTTTGTAGTATATCTATTTATTTAATTTTATGAAGTTATTGATATTAATTACTAAATGAGTATTCTAAGTTATAGTGTCGTTTTATGTTTTAATGAAATAAGTCTACTTAAGTCTCGTGTTAGAGTCCAAAGAAAAAGGAAACCCCATTCTTATTTTCTCTCTCCTCCCCGTGCCTTCTTCTTCTTCAACCAAATAAAGCCACCTCCTCCTTTCCTCCTCTTTTCTTCGTGTCTTCCTCTTGAATTGCCAGATGAAATCTCCAAACCATGAGCTGTTCAATTTCTGATTCAAACAAATACTCTTGTCCATTTAAGGCTTGTAAATCCCTTAATCTAATTTTCTTTTGGGGATGGAAGAGCAAATCCAAAATACCCAAACCCAAATTTTCTCTCCGTCCCCGCTCGTCGCCGCCCTCTCGCCGTTGTCTCACCGCTGCTGCAGCCACTGCCTTGTGCGTCATCTCGACGGAGCTGAAGCGAGCCTTGCTCGTTCGTGGCCACGTGTTGTGGTGTTTCCCCCCTGCCTCGTGTTCTCCCTCCTCTCGCTGAGGAAGCTGACCAATGGAGAATAGAAGAGTAGCTTCGAGTATTCAACATTCAACCATACAAATGTAATTTGAGAGAAAAGAGAGGAATATTGAAAGAGAGAGAGAGAAAGAATTATGACTTGTAGGATTGTTATTATCAATTTTCATGATTCCTTAATGATCTTATTACAAGTATTTATATTGAGTTATTAAGCTAGCAACTCAACTAACCCAGCTAACAGTTGTAACAACTTTAATCTAACAAACTTTCCCGCCACAACTAGGTTTTACAATTCTGTTACAACTCATTATATTTCACACTATATCATATCTCCTCCCTCAAAACAGGCTTGTCCTCAACGCTGCACAGGGAAATCAGGAAACTGAGCTTCAAAAGTAACGGCAAAAATCCAAGTAGCTTCACTAATAGGTTGGCCTTCCCATTGGACTATATACTGGATTTCAGCAACATTCTGTCTTTTAACAATTCTTCTGTCTAAGATGGCCATGGGCAAGAGGACTTGAGTTGCATCTGTGCCTTGCAACCAAGGAGGAATGTGTGGGGCAGCAGGCAAAACACCATGAAATTGTTTCAATTGAGAAACATGAAAAACGTTGTGTATCTTGACAGTAGAAGGCATGGTTAACTTGTAAGCAATTGCACCAATAGTATTTGCTACTTGAAATGGGCCATAATATTTAAAAGCAAGCATTTGATTTACTCTGGCCTGAACTGATGTTTGCCTATAGGGCTGTAACTTCAGCCAAACCCAATCACCAACATTAAAATAACGTTCAGATCTGCCTTTATCAGCTAAGACTTTCATTCTATTATGAGCTTGGATTAAATGTTTGCTTTAAAGTAGCTAACATGGCGAGTCCTCCTCTCGCATAGTTCTATCAACCACTTCATTATTAGACTCACCAGGTAAATATGGGAGATGAATTGGAGCAGGTTGGTTGTAAACTACTTCATAGGGGGTCATTTGGGTAGCTGTATGATAGGTGGAGTTATACCACCAGGCCACTCAGCTAAGGGCAACCAAATAGACCACTCCTTAGGATGATCTCCACACATACAACGCAAATAGGCTTCCAAACATCTATTCAAAACCTCAGTCTGACCATCTGTCTGAGGATGGTAAGCTTAAGAAAGTAATAGTTGGGTGCCTTGAAGAGTAAATAAAGCATGCCAAAACTGAATAATGAAGATGACATCCCTGTCACTTACAATACTCTTAGGCCACCCATGAAGCTTAAACACTCCATCCAAATAGACTTGGGCCACCTCTACTGCAGTAAAAGGATGAGCAAGAGGGAAGAAATGAGCATATTTGCTAAGTCTGTCCACCACAACAAAGATGACTTCCTTGCCCTGAGATTTAGGAAGCCCTGTAATAAAGTCCATAGAGATGTCAGACCAGACTTCTTGTGGAACAGGTAAGGGTTGTAGAAGGCCTGGGTAGGCTCAAGAGTCATATTTACTGGCTTGACATATTACACAGTTCCTAACAAAAGAACTGACATCTTTATGAAGGCCCTTCCAGGTAAAGAAAGCCTTAATTCTTCTGGTTGTAGCATCTATCCCAGAATGACCTCCTCGAAGAGGTATGCATCCAAGACAAAATTTTCTATCTAAGTTGTTCATCGGGACCCATAACAATCTTGCCATTCTTTTTGAAGCAACCCATGATGCGAGAGAAACTTGTCACTCACCGGCCGTTGAGTGGTTAAAGCATGAAGCAACTCACCAAAGAGGGATCTAATGAGTAACTTGCAGCTATGAGGGTAGGTAATTCAGATTCAATAGTAGTGAGTGCCATACACAATAATTCACTGCCAGGTACTCTAGATAGAGCATCAGCTACCAAGTTTTCCTTGCCAGATTTATAAAGGATTTCATAGTCAAACCCCATGAATTTTGAAAGCCAAAATTGTTGAAAAGGGGTGCTAATCTTCCGTTGTAACAACCATTTGAGGCTCTTCTGATCAGTGTGAATGAGAAATTTACTATCAATGAGGTATTGTTCCCATTTCTGGACAGCAAAGACAATGGCAATAAGTTCCTTCTCATACACATACAACTTCTGCCATTTTGGACCAAGTGCCCTACTAATGAATGCCAAAGGGTGTTGATCCCGCATTAACACAAACCCCAATGCCCAAGTTAGAAGCATCTTTTCTAAGACAAAAGTCTTAGAAAAGTCGAGAACCCCTAATACAAAGCCGTTATCAAGGCTTGTTTTAAGGCTTAAAATGCAACCTGAGCTTCTTCTGTCCATAGAAACTCTCCTTTTCTGAGTAATTGAGTTAAAGGTCTACTAATCACAGCATAATTTCTCACAAATTTTCTGTAGTACCCAGATAAACCCAAAAAACTTCTCAGGTCTTTGACAGATTTGGGAGTTGGCCATTGTTGAACTGTTTTAATTTTGGATGGATCTGTAGACACCTCTGCTGAGATAAAATGGCCAAGATATTCTACTCTTGACACAGCAAAAGCACATTTGCTAGGCTTTGCAAATAAATGATGTTGTGCCATAAGCTGAAACACAACTTCTAGATGTTACCAATGTTGCTGCATACTAGTGCTGTAAACTAGTATATCATCAAAAAACACCAAAACACATTTCCTCAAGAGTGGTTTAAAAACATGGTTCATCCATGATTGAAAATAAGCAGGGGCATTTGTTAGGCCAAAGGGCATAACAAGGAATTCAAAATGGCCAGAATGTGTTTTAAAGGCTGTTTTGTGAATGTCACCAGTATGCATTCTTAATTGGTGATAGCCAAATCTAAGGTCAAGTTTCACTAGTGGAAAAAAACGGAAGGGCTGCGGTCAAAACAGCCCTAAGGGCTGCGTTTTAGGCCAGTAGCCCTTTTCGTAGCAGCCCATCACTAAAAGTGAAGGGCTGCGTTTTTAAACCGCAGCCCTTCACAACGAAGGGCTGCAGTTGAGGCCCAAAACCGCAGCCCTTCTATATCAGAAGGGCTGTGGTTTTAGGCCTCAAACGCAGCCCTTCTTTGTACAAAGGGCTGCGGTTTTGACCATAACCGCAGCCCTTTTGACCCAAAAAAAATAATTTTTTTTTTTTTTTTTATTTTTTACTCCTAAATATATCAAGAAAATCAACAAGAACAGTCGAAATTTACAACAGGGAAAATCAACAACAACAATCGAAATTTACGGTAAAAAAAGAGGAACGAAAATGAAAAAAAAAGGAACGAAAATTAAAAAAAACGAACCGAAATGAAAAAAAAGGAACGAAAATGAACAAAAATTAAAAAAATGAACGAAAATGAACAAAAATGAACGAAAATGAAAAAAATGAACTTATAGATCTGAAATTGAACAAAAAAGGAACGAAAATAAAAAAACGAATGGAAATTGAAAAAAAAAGGAACGAAAATGAAAAAAAATGAACGAAAATGAACAAAAACGAACGAAAATGAAAAAAAATGAACTTATAGATCTGAAATTGAACAAAAAAGGAGCGAAAATAAAAAAAACGAACGGAAATTGAAAAAAAAGGAACGAAAATGAACAAAAATGAAAATACAAAAGAGAAAAATTATAGATCTGAAATTACATGAATTAATCAAAACAAAGATCAAGAAATTATACATCTGAAAAATGAAAAATCATCACTTGTTTAGAGGAGTTCGACGACGACGAAAAGATGGCCGGAGAAAAGGACGAACGAAGAGGAACGAGGCGCGGCAAGGCGGCGCTTGTTGTCGTGTTGTTGTGGAAGGAACGGCGAGGTGCGACAATTGCTGCCATTGGAGGGTTGTTGTCGTGGAAGGAGGGAGGAGGAAGGAGGGTGAGAGAGAAGGGAGAAGGAAGGACGTGAGAGAGGACGTGAGAGGAGAGAGAATGAGGGAGAGGAGAATTAAAGGAGAATGAACCCGCTTAATATTTTAAGCCCGCGATTAATTGCTTTCAAACTTTTTTAAAAAAAAAGCCCATAAAGGGCTGTGTTTTTTAAAAAACGCAGCCCTTTATGGGCTTATAGGGTCAAGGTTTTTTAAAAAACCGCGACCCTTCATTAAAAAGGGTTGCGGTTTTCGCATTAACATGAACCCTTCGTAAGTGAAGGGCTGCGGTTTTTGGACTAACCGCAGCCCTTCACTAAGAAGGGCTGCGTTTTTCAAAAAACGCAGCCCTTGCAGCGCAGCCCTTCCGTTTTTTTCCACTAGTGTTTACTAAACACCATAGCCCCAGCCAATTCATCTATTAATTCTTCTACAATAGGAATGAGAAACTTATCTTTAACAGTTCTTTTGTTAAGTTCCCTGTAATCAATGCACAGTCTCCAAGAGCCATCTTTTTTTCCCACTAACACAACAGGACTAGCAAAAGGACTTGAACTATCTTGTATTATACCATTGTCAAGCATTTCTTGCACTACAGTTTCAATCACATCTTTTTGTTTAAGTGGATTTATATAAGGCCTAATGTTCACAGGTTGTGCATTTGGCATTAAAGGAATTTTGTGGTCAAACAAGGGTCTACTAGGAGGTAATGTTTTAGGTTCAGCAAAAAGGATTTGGAATTTGTCTAAAAGGATAGTTAATTCAGGTGCTTTAGGAGGTACCACAGTATGAGAAAAACATGTTATAAGAGGAGAAGAGTGTACCAGATCATTTTGAGAGGGGATGGTTAGGTGAAGGAAGCAAAGATGAATAGAATTAAAACCTGATTGCATCATTTTGGTGACAGAAGTCCCTGAAACTGTAATGATCTTCTTAGGGTGCAGCCCTCTGAACACATGAAGTATACCATTATAGGTAAACTCCATTCTAAGCTGTTGAAAATTCCACTTAACAGTTCCTAAATATTGTAGCCATTGTATTCCCAGTACCATATCACAACCCCCTAAGGGTATCAACAAAGCATCAGTCTCAAAAAGAGTGTTCTGTAACCTCCACTGGAAACCTTTACACATGGATTTACAAGCAAGTGTATTGCCATCTGCCACTGACACTGATTGTGCAGGCATAGGATCAATTTTACCCCCTAGCTTCATTGCTAATGACACATCTAAGAAATTATGTGTACTCCCTGAGTCAATGAGAATGTGTAGTGGTTTCTTCCCTACATACCCAGTGACTCTCATTGTATTATAGGCAACATTCCCAAATAAAGCACTCACTGAAACATAGGGATCCTTCTGAAATAGCTCTAAATCTTCATCTACATTTTCAGCAATTTCAAACACCCCATTTTCTTCATCTTCTCCAGGAATCTCTATGGCAAACAACTGAGAGTGTTTTAGTGGACATTTGTGTCCCCTTTCATAGGGTGTATCACAAAAGTAACACAACCCTTTAGCTTGTTTTTCAGCTCTTTCAGCAGGGGTAAGGTAACAAGTGGGTCTATAGGGTCTGGTTTGGTTGTGCTGGCTTGGAAAAGATGGGTTAGGAAGCAAGGCTGTCTTAGTATTGGCAGTTGATGTATTGGGTAAGGTAAAGGATTTTTGTGAGTTAAAATGGGTTTTAGAAGTAGGTTGGAATTTTGTAGCTTGGATGGATTCATTATGTAATCTAGCATATTCAACAAGAAAGATTCAAACTAAGCGGGTTTAAAGGCTTTAACAAAAGGTTTCGGGTTTGGTTTCGGTCCCCAATAAAACTATCAAGGAAATATTGTTCTGGTAATAAAGGGTTTCTCTGCAACATCAATCCTTTCAAGTTCTCAAAAGCATCTAAGTAATCATCAATTGAACCATCTTGATTCAATTTATTAAACTCCTCTACTACACTACTACCAATTTCTTCTTTAAATCTTGCACATAAATCCACAGCAAAATCTTCCCAGTCAACATTTCTTCTTACAGCAATATAACTGTTAAACCATGACTCAGCTTTTCCCACCAAATACAAACTAGCCAGATCAACCTTCTAATTATCTAAGATTTTGCATAATGAAAAGTATTTCATGCATTTCTTAATCCAAATGCGAGGGTTTGAACCATCAAAAACAGGAAATTCGATTTTTGGAACAAATCCTAACATTTTACCTCCATGTGTTGCATTTGCATTGGATTCTACTGAATCTTCTTTGTCCTTGTCACGTTCTTGCAACAACATCAGCATTTCTTCTAGTTGAGAAGATTGAGTAGCCATTCTTTGTTCCAATTCAAGAAGACGATTTTCCATTATTGATTGCAATTGAGCTACTGTGATATTTCACTTGGGAGCTAGATTATCTCAAAAGATTGAGATATGGGTTTCAAAACAAAATCATAGGAAATGGTTGAGGTTAGGAGCGAGATTGCTCTGATACCAATGATGTAGAACTCAGGAAGCTGACCAATGGAGAATAGAAGAGTAGCTTCGAGTATTCGACATTCAACCATACAAATGTAATTTGAGAGAAAAGAGAGGAAGATAAGAGAGAGAGAGAAAGAATTATGAATTGTAGGATTGTTATTATCAATTTTCATGATTCCTTAATGATCTGATTACAAGTATTTATATTGAGTTATTAAGCTAACAACTCAACTAACCCAGCTAACCCAACTAGCTATCATAGAATAACTTTAATCTAACAAATTTTCCCGCCACAACTAGGTTTTATAATTCTTTACAACACATTATATTTCACACTATATCATTCGTCTGCCGCCGTCGTGCTGCCGTGATGACGTGGTTCTTGCCGCGGCTCGTGGCTTCGTGGTGTTGTTCTTGCTCTGTATGTTGCCGCCGTCGCTATCGCCGTGGTATCGCGTTGCTTCGTCGTGGTGGTGGTGCTACCACTTCTTCTTCCCTTATTGGTACTTTCCCCTTCTTACGCCTGTGAGTTGTGTTGATGATGACGATGTTGATGTTGTTGTTGTTATGTTGATGCCTGATTATGTATAAATGTATTGTTGTTGTGTTGTTGTTATTGGTTTCAATTCTAAGGACACTAAAGTATTAATTTGATTATTTGCAACACAGAATGAGTTTGTAGATTAGTTTGGGTATTGAAGCCTAGCTGGATTAAATCAATTGTATCTTCAAATACTTGCCAAATCAGTTTCCTATTGGTTGAATAAGGTTATTAAGCTAAGATCAGTTGGTTCTACTAGATGGTTGTTATTACTATTTGATGTTAATAAGTTGATTAGAGACAACATATAAGGATAGCAATTTTGGTTTGTAAAAGGTAGAAAATTGTTTCTTAAGGATGAAAAGCATTTTACTTTCTAAAAGAAGGATTGTCACATTTTTCTTCTCATGTATTACCTTCCTCTATCTCTTGCTTTATCCATTCTCTTCTTATATAATATATTCATGTTTCCTTTCTTCTATCCGTTCCCTTCTAATACATTCATGTCTCCTTTCTTCTCTAACTTTTTTTTGTGAGCAAACAAACAAATATTGTCGAGTCCATGACTCCCCATTGGCTACATAGTTGATTTTAAAATCATTCACAAAGCACTGAAAAGTACCACATTCCAAATGCATATTACAGAATTAGGTTAGCAAGGGAGTTAGAGAATTGGGTAAGATCAATCTGACCTAACGCTAAACCCATTGCAAAGGGCGAATTAGTATATGCAAGTGATGTACTTGTAGACAAATTTTACAAAAGTTGGTAGTGAATTGTGTTCCGCTACCTTTCTCACACAACGAATGAAACAACACTAAATAAAGCCGTGTTCTTTTAGGCACAGTTTTACTTCAGTTTAACTAGTTTCCTCTCACAGTTTTAGTTCAATTAAATTCATCTAAGCCCAGCTCAATTCAGTTCAAATCATCTAAGTTCAGCTTAGTTTAGCTGATTTCGCGGCTCAACCCAAAACAACAGGGCCTAAGTATGCCTAAGACACTTGTTTGATTTGCTAGTAGCTTTGATGGTTATTTTTGACTAAATTCCAACATTATCATAACAAAGTTGTAGGCACATAATCATGTCTCCCCATTTAGTACTCTATGATGACTAATACCCGCTCTAATTGGTCCGGATCGAGGAAAGAATAAAGAATATGTCTAAAATAAAATGTTTTAAAATAACTTTTTTAAAACCCATGTTTGTTAAAAACCTTTTAAAAATAGTTTTATAAAAGCCCAATTTCTAAAAACCCTTTTTTCTAGCCCAATTTAATTAATAGAATTAGTTAATTATATTGGTTAGTTTTATTAATAAAGATATCTTTTATAAAAATAATATTTCTCTAAAGTGTTTTTAAATATTTTTTTATCAAACTCTTTTCTAATATCTTTTTAATAAAAATCTTTTAGAGACCTACTACATTTCATAAACCTACTACATCCCAACTACCTAAACCTATATAATACTTCCGTCCCTACTCCGCCTCATAATCTCACGACATTACCCACAATCTTCCACGGCTCATAAATACAACACATAACCTCACAACAAATATACGGTACCCTTACCTGACAAACTCCCTAAACTCCATGGTCTACAATTTCATCGCCTAACTTCCCCTAGATCCCTCCCGCCATAGCCAATATTTCATTAATATTAACCGCCTAATAATCTTCATATACTGCCAATACTCTACGACTAGCATCCTCCCTTGTAATCATCATTAATCATTCAACCTTCATCATCTGATCATTATCAACGCACAGCACCAATTCCACGACCAAATCAAATACAAATAAAAGCAACTCATACAAATCAAACAAAGCAGCTCATACAACAATTATAATTTTTAAGACTCGTACTATAATTCGATCTAAGGTCCGTATAAATCAACGACCCTGACTGATGGTGATAATTTCGAGGTCAAATAAATTAACAAACTTTATTTTCTTTTATTTATTCTTATTATTTTATTAAAGTTATTAACATTCTATTCATGACGTAGATTATTAACATATTCCCGCATTTGTAGATATTGTATATTATACTAACTCCCCGCGATATTTTCTTTTCTTATTTTTATTTGTTATTCATGAACATTATTATATGCTTGCCTGATTGTTCTATACATATTATACGATTGTTTATGCCTGATTGCAATATTTATCACCTTGTAATTTATTGTTAATCAAGACCTAAAGAATTGTTCTAACATTAATCGAGTTAATTTGGACAACCTGCTTAGGTTGCCTTGTAATATTGATTGCCTAATAACATATCACTAAAAAATAGTCTTTTAGACTAATATTTTTAGGGTGCATAAAAATATTATATGATTATTCTTTGGCATAAAACTTGTTGTGAATTGATATTTAGTAGAGGTCAGCAATGGACAACATGGTTCCTGACGTGTTGTACCCCTCACCCCAAACTCAATCCTAGGTTCATTAGACGGGGAAATCTACATGGGATAAAGTCCCGTTTTCCATATCCACCAGGTGTATGATTCTTCCTTTACAGAATTGTTGGCGACTTCGAAAACGTTTTCAATACAAAACCTTTACAATGAGTAGCCAAATTTAATATGCGCTCACACCACGTAGGTGAAATAAAAACATGCCTACAAAACTACAAAAGTACACCCCAAAATTGACCACACTAGTCCTGGTTTTTCCGCAGTGACCCATCGGCAACGAATTTTGTTGTGCATTTACCTGGTATCACTCTCTCTCTTAAAATGGTACGTCTAAAAATATAGTCTTCAAGGATTTACAAAAATGAAATATATTCGCAGATTTCACTTGATTCTGGCAGTCTTGAAACTTGAAAGCAATGACCAATTGCAGCAATTGCATTTTCTTTATTTGTTTTTTCATCCAATTGCAGTCCATGTCTACTATTAATATTTGACACAACTCCTAAACATATCATGTCAAGGGGTACTTTGCAAGCAAATGAACCACTACGGTTTTTTTTATTTTTGTTAGAGAGCGGCTAAACGCATTGAATTAGACGGGATTGGATCTCAGGTTCTGGGTACCACACCCACATGACTTTACCAATAACTAAACTAGATGGCATCCACAAATAAACCACCACTTTAATTGGATGAAGAATCCAATAACTTTGGTTTGTTAATAAATCATCGTCAGCTGATGATCATCTAAAATTGTACTAGTCTTTCGTTGGTATGCATTGCCCATCACTTTGGAGCTAATCTTAGGATGTGACAGTAACTTTGTATCTACCAAATTAGCTCCTCTATATCCTTTCACTTGAGTGTGAGTCTGGTAGTTTGTGCGGTGAAATCTAAAGAAACTGAAACAAGCTATGGTTCCCGCATCCATAATACTGGGGAATGATGAGACGAATGTGAAGGCTTATTTAGAAGGGCTTTAGCAAAAGTTGGGGAACTTGGAGGAGGCATATGAAGATATATAGAAAGCAGGGAAACTAGAACTAGATAATAAAGAGATACTTAGGAAGTTAAAAAATTTAGCAGTCTAATTATATTAAAAGGACTAGAAGCTGAAGAAAAGAAATAAAGACAGGGTTTGGATAGTCTTTGTCAGGTCAAGATTAACGCCCTACAGAAGTAGAAACATGGCGTTCTACGTCTCATAGTCGATCAGGCTTTCGTTCTGGCAACTAGTAATAAGCGCAAATCTTCAAGTGAATGAAGCCAAGAAACCAAACTAACAAAGATGGAGATAACAAGGTTAGTTGACAATTTGAGGACTCAAAATAGAATATGCTCCAAATAGCTCACTCAAAATAGAATTCTTGTCAACAAAACGAATCCCGGCCTCAGCAAGAAATTATCTTGGGTGATATCGACATAAAGAAAAGGAACGAATTTTAGCCTCCGTAAGGAAGTTTCTTGGGTGGATATTGACATATTGAGGTCACAAGAAGAGGAGATGCAGTTCCATAATCATCATTCAATGTCATTGTTAAGGTCCGCAACCATCACTCCAAAATCAAATATCTTGATGGAGGCTCCTTGTAAATGTGTGTTGAGGGAGGGAAGTAGCAACCTCCAATTGGCACTCACATTGAGTGAAGCCCCATATGAAATGAGCTCAAGGGAATGATGCTTACATGTGAGAAAAAAGCTCAAGTCAGGGGATAAATCATTCTCTCACATCATCTGAGACAAATCCCAAGGAAGAGAGTAGGGGCATAAGACAGTCATTCTAGCAAATGAAGCATTTGATCACCTAATGGCGAAAAAGATTGGGTTGATCACCCCTTCTAGTGAGATACTCGTCGTTCATCCTACTACAAACTTGAAAGGTTAAAGAAGGGAAACGATCCTCAATGAAACCAAATCTTTGTAGGAACATATAAATGCATATAGCGGAATTTCAGGAAATAATTTCCTAACATCTATCATAGGATCGCAAACATAATCAAACACATGAGTCATTCAATATTGGAAGAATACTTTCCGTAACTTTCTCATTCACAATACCAAACTATATAATACAAACTATCCTATAAACAAGGCAATGTTTTAGGAAACAAATTATACACAGAAGATATTAACAGAAATACATTATACGAGAATATATTGTCATATATTCTAACACACCCCCGCAGTCGAAGCGAGAGGACGACGAACGCTAAGGCTGTCTCGGGAGTCTTCGAACAAGATGAGAGGAAGACCTTTAGTGAAAATATCGGCAATCTGATAACGGGACGGGACATGTAATACCCGAACCTGACCATGCGCTACCTTTTCACGGACAAAGTGAATATCCATTTCAATGTGTTTGGTGCGCTGATGTTGAACTGGATTACCTGAAAGATAGATGGCACTGACATTGTCACAATAAACCAACGTAGCAGTAGAAACCGGACAATGTAACTCAAGGAGAAGATTCTGAATCCAGCAAGACTCAGAGACAACATTAGCTACTCCTCTATATTCAACCTCCAAAGACTAGATTTCGAAAGAGTAGGTTGGCGCTGAGAGGACCAAGAAATCAAGTTGTCTCCCAGAAATACACAATACCCTGACGTAGAACGCCGAGTATCGGGACATCCACCCTAATCTGCATCAGTGTAGGAAACAAGAGAGAGGGACGATGATGGGTAGAGATGTAAGCCATGATCCAAAGTGCCCTGAATATAACGCACAATGCGTTTCAAAGCATTCATATGTTCCATCTTCGGGTCATGCATATCTAAGCAAACTTGTTGAACCGCATATGAGATATCGGGCCCGGTAAAAGTAAGATACTTCAAGAGCCCCCGCAAAGCTACGATAATGAGTCGAATCATCATAAGGAAGACTCGTCAGTAGTACCGAGTTTCGATTTCTTTCACTGGGGTCAAACTCGGCTTACACAGTTAGCCATACCAAAGACGATCAATAATTTCCGCAACATATTTGCGTTGTGAGAGAAACAAGCCGCCCTTATGGCGAGTAACAAAGAATGCCAAGAAAATAATGTAGAGGACCTAAGTCCTTCATAGCAAACTCCGAGTTGGGATGAGACATGATAGCACATCGAAGAGCATCAAAAGAAGCAGTAAGAATAATGTCATCAACATATAACAATAGATATGCCATTTCGGAGCCCTTACGATAAATAAACAAGGAGTTATCGATATGTCTTGTTATGAAAACCAATAGAGGCAACAAAATCTGCAAACCTCTTGTACCAAGCCCATGGTGCCTCGCTAAGACCATATAATGATTTTTTTCAGCAAACACACATGATCGGGATGATGAGGATCTCGAAATCCCATAGGTTGATGCATATAGACTGTTTTGGGGAGTTCACCATGAAGAAATGCATTTTTAACATCGAGCTGATGAAGAGACCATTTCTTCGAGAGAGCAAGACTGAGAACAGTGCGAATGGTAGCAGGTTTGACCACCGGGCTAAAAGTGTCACCACAATCAATGCCAACCTGTTGAGTTTTACCATCACCTACAAGACGGGCTTTATGCCTCTTAAAGTCACCATTAGATTTTTCTTTATGAGCAAAAATCCACATAGACCTTATAACATTCACATTTGGCGGACGAGGCACCAACTCCCACGTCTTATTTTTAATTAGAGCATTAAATTCATCATCCATGGCCATTTTCCAATTCGGGTCACGTAACGCAGCTAGGGGAGTGCGAGGAAGAGAGGATTTCGACACGGAAGTGTGGAGGTTATATTTCGGATTTGGAGCGAAATATGCCACGTTGGTCAAGGGTGACACTACGAGAATTAGGAGGGGCGGGAGGCAGGCAAGGAGGATGGGCCAAAGGGGAGGAATGTGGGAGAATGGGGGTAATGGGCCTGATGAAGCGTGAGGCAGAGAGGGAGGCACAAAGGACACGCTGGGCCCAGAACTGGGAAGGGAAGTAGGGGGCGTGTCCTGAGAACTTGGGGCCAGATTAGGAGAAGTAAGGGGGGGTAATGGTTGGGCCTCGTGAGGAGACGCGGCGCGCTGGGCCAAAGGAAGGGAAGGAGAGTGCTGGGCCTCAGAAGGAAAAAGCACACGCTGGGCCAAGGGAGGAGAAAAGGACTCCACACGCTGAACCGAATGAGGAGAAGTGGACTGGGCTAAATGGTGCACCACATATGGAGATAAACCTTCATCCAAAAATTCATAAGAGTGGGATGGAGGAGAATGCAACTTGGCAAAGGGAAAAATTGACTCTTCAAACACCACATGACGACAAATGATGATTTTATTAGATGAAAGATCAAAGCATTTGTAGCCTCTATGATTCGATGGGAAACCCAAAAACACACATGGTGTAGAGCGGGGTTGTAGTTTATTTATGGTGGTGGATGGAGAGAGGGGGTAACAAAGACACCCAAAAACACGAAGATGAGAGTAAGAGGGAACCTTTTGATACAAGAGTTGCATAGGTGATGCATGAGCTATAACTTTACTTGGCAATATGTTATGTAGATAGGTGGCCATTTGCAATGCATGAGGCCAAAATGAGGGAGGAATAGATGCATGAGCAAGAAGGGTTCTAACAACATTGTTAATAGAACGAATTTTTCTTTCAAATTTCCATTTTGTGACGAAGTGTGGGGACATGAGAGATGGAAAGACATGCCATGATTCTTACAAAATGACCAAAAAGATTGATTATCAAACTCCCTCCCATTATCACATTGAACAGCTTTTGATGTCACGTTCAAATTGAGTGCGAATATGAGCTTTTAAGGTTGAGAAAACATCAAAGACCCGTGACTTTTTAGCCAATGGAAAAGTCCACAAATAGTTGGTAAAATCATCCAAAAAAAGCACATAATAGCGATGACCAGATGAACTAAGCACAGGAGAAGTCCAAATATCACTATGAATAATATCAAAAGGCATTGAAGTACATGTACTTGACAGAGAAAAAGGTAACTTGATTTGTTTTCCAAACACACAAGATTGACAAACAATAGAGTCACTAGTTCGAGTACATTCAATGCATTTATTTGACCTAAGAAAATCCAAAATAGAAGCGCCCTGGATGGCCCAACCGAGCATGCCATTGGGATGACTCTAAAGCAAAGAAAGGTGGAGGGAGTTTGAGAAGCTGTATTTGTGGTGGTAAGACGATAAAGATCTCCCCGGCTATCACACCTCATTATTGGCACCCCCGTCCGAAAATCCTTCACGTAAAACCCAAGAGGATCAAATTCAACAGTATCAGAATTATCAGTGGTAAACTTGCGAACAGAAATTAAATTCTTAATGAGTTTGGGAGCATGAAGGACATTTTGTAAGGATAACGGAGGATGAGGTGAAGATAAAGTAGTGTGACCGTAACCACGAATTGGAATAGAATGACCACTACCAACAGTAGTACCATTTTTAGTGCTCAAATTAAAATAAGACGAGAGATTACCTGGAGCCGAGGTCATATGAGAGGTGGCACCAAGGTCCATGTACCACCCGCATCGGGCGGGGTAAGAGTCATAGTGTGCATGGCCGCTTCAATATCGGTAGGAACATAAGTAGAAGGAGCATGGGCAGCATAGGCTTGTGGGGGCGTGACCCAAGAAGACCAGCCGTCGAGTATATGGGCCCTGAGCCACGTGGGGCCCAAGGTGTGCTAGGATATGGACAAGGAGGGAGGGCCCAAGGCCAACTCCAACTCCAACTCCCTGCCATGGGTACCCGTGCCACGAGTAAGGTGGAAGTTCTCGTCGGGCTCCCGTAGACGTGCCACTATGCCCGCCGAAACCGCCTGACCGCTGGCCACCACCACGGCCACCTTTTCGCTAGAGCCACCACTGGTGGCCGCCTCTCTTGCCGCCACCATTACGTTTGTGATGGTGTGTCTTGCTACGTGGACCAGAATTTTATGATGAGAAGGAGAGTCGTCGGACGCCGGAGAAGATGCAACCACCATGGCGGTAGCAGACCCGGTGGCCACCTCTTTGGCAAATCCCGCTTCCTCCAAGGTAAGCATTGACCGTGCCTGTAAAAGGGAGGAAGGGGTGAGCTTTGACGAATGAGCGTCCCGACATTTTTGTAAGCCACCGAGAGCCCGGATACAAGCCGTAAGACGAGCCTACTTTCGAAAACCGCCCCCACATTTTTTAACCGGTCCGAGAGGCATTTGAGCCTTTGACAAGTAGGCGAAAACATTCGGGAAATCATCGATCATGAGTGGTGGAAAATTCCCGTTCGAGTGTAACGGCTCGAGAATGTTGATTATCCGAAAAATGTCACGAAGGCGATCCCAAGCCGCCATGGCAATGGGAATCCGGTTCAATAATGGTGGTTAAGAGATCATTTGAAATAGTCGAATATATCCATTGAAGAACGGCCGCGTCGAGAGTCGACCATAATTCTTGCTCATCATCCGTAGAAGGAGCCTTTGGTCCTTTACCGTGTCGGGTTTGATGATGTGATGGAGTACTCGGTGAGACCGAGCATGAATTTTAAAGAGTTCCGCCCACGCTCCGTATTGAACGTTCTCTATCTCAAGAACAACAGGGATGAAGTTTTTGATGTTCGACACAAGCGAGAGCAGGGTGAAAAGAAGAGTTCTTGGAGTCCTACATGGCTGGAAAAAGCAAGGACGAGGAGGAGAGAGAATGGACGGAAATGCTAGGGCAATGGAAGAGAGGAGAAAGCAACCCTAGACTTGATACCATGAAAGAATACTTTCCGTAACTTTCTCATGCACAATACCAAACTATATAATACAAACTATCCTATAAACAAGGCAATGTTTTAGGAAACAAATTATACACGTAAGATATTAACGAAATACATTATACGAGAATATATTGTCATATATTCTAACAAATATATAGGGATTAAATAACAAACCTTTGTAGCATGATTTCCCTGTTGTATGCAAGCTTTGAAGATCCGAGAGCCCCAAGTGTTACTCCTCTAATAAGTCCACGAGCACCAATTGAACATCAACGTCTGCTAGAATAGAAGAGCATATATCCGTTGCTTTTAGGTGGTATAGGCGCCATTAGATGGAATAGTTTAGGGTTTCACTTTTCTCTCCCTTGTGAAAAGAAACTAATTTATGAATTGATCACCTAAATCTTAATATTATATCCTATATATAATAGGATAGTCATAGGCTAGTTAGGAGAACTAATTCTCCTCTTATTCCCTTTAGGACCGGCCTACCCCTAATCCTAAATGGATTTGGATTGCTTTGTCCAACTTGTGCTACAATGTGTGACCTCATAGGATTAATATATTTTAGTTATAGACCCAATTAATATTGTCCTATTATTCATATTTATTCTCTAGTAAGAAAATAGGATTATTAACTTTATTATCTTCATAATATAATTCCTATTAATATTTAGTAATTGCCGGCATGTCCAAGGACATATTCCTTCAATCTCCCACTGTCCGAAAGACAAGAGTGCAATGTTAAATTCCTTAAGTCACTTAATGCCAAATTTGATAACACCGTGTTATTCTCAAATTTATGTTCTTTGATCGCTGAGTTCGAACTGCTCAAATAAGGATTAACTATTTAATCCCATTTCGCATGGCCATGCAATTTTCCAATTCTCGCTCATCAAGAAGCCCAGACACCATTCCTATTTAATAGAGGACTTATCCACTCTTGTATGACCATAACTCCCACTCAATTCTTAGCCCACCCGATCACTGCCTTTATAACCTCCTTTTATGGCGCGATATTTAACAAAGGTCAAAGTTAAACTAATTATATTGTGGTTATTAAGACATACTCATGTCTAAGGAATCCACTATATATAGTAGTTTAATTCTACTTTTAGAATCTAATCGAGTCAAGTCTCAATGTATTAAATATACATCCATATAATCAATTAGACATCTCTATGTCTCCATAGACGAAAATGAACTGCTCTATCAATTAATTATATACTAATCTTTTTTGAATAAATCACTTATGTCCAATTTAGTGATTTAGAATAGGGACTTTAAATAAATTGTGATTTCGTTCACTTTATAGGGTTCCATTATCAAAACGTTTTCGATATTCCTATTTGAAAACACAAATTGTTTGGACATTTTATTTAATACTAAATCAAACAATTAAATAAGAAACGGATTTTTTATTGATAAACATTCAAAGCATAATAAATGTTTTACAATTGTAAACATGAAGTAAACAACCTAAAGCCATTCTCCCATATGCTTAAGCCCCATAGACCTAGTATGACACTAATGCTTAGGTTGAAGCAAGCGGTTTAGTCGGAGATTCTGTTATGTTATCCTCATTGGTGAACCTTGCTTACTTTCACATCCCTCTCTTCCAACGATTTCTCGAATAAGACCGAATTTCTGAGCACATGTTTAGACCTTTGATGCGATCCGGGTTCCTTAGAACGAAGCGATGGCACCATTGTTGTCACAATACAACTCAATGTCATTCTCAATGCTAGGAACTACACCAAGCTCACTAATGAATTTTTTTGATCCAAACAACTTCTTTGTCTTGCATAACGCTACGCAATGTAATACTCGGTCTGTTATAGAATCGGCGATGGTACTACCGTTTAGAGCTCTTCCACTCGCCTCACTCCCATTGAGACAAAATATGAAACCAGATTGGGATCGGAAATCATCTTTGTCACTCTAGAAGCTTGCATCGGTGTATCTAGTAACAACCAACTCATCATTTCCACCATAAACCAAAAAATTATCCTTAGTCCTTTCATGAGTACTTAAGGATGTTTTTCGCTGCAATCCAGTGCGCATGGTATCTGCTGCATATACTCAAAGCATATGCAACATCGGTCGAGTGCATATCATGGCATACATAATGGATCCTACTGCCGAAGTATAGGGAACATTATCATACGCTTGACCTCATCAGGACTCGAAGGACAATGAGTCTTGCCAAGTGTTATGCCATGTTGCATGGGAATGAAACCTCTTTTGGAGTTTTTCAGCTGGAACCTTGCAAGAACCTTATCAATATAAGTC